>JARHVA010006089.1:607500-935000 GCA_037957365.1 Torreya grandis
AAATCATGTGTCCCATTATCTTCTAAACTCTAGACAACATATCATACATGAGCTAGACCTAGATGATAGCCCCAAAATCATACAACATTACCTAATCTAATATGAACTTGCATAAGGCTATTGCGTATAATGGTACCTTTTTGTCTAACTTGTGACATAATGCTTGTGCCATCAAAATTCCTATCACTACCTTTTGAATGTCTAGAATAGCCATATTATAAACATCAAATAATCTCACCCTCAACCCATGGTGAATCCTATTTGACCATGTATCCCATTAGGACAATGCTCATCTCTCATCCTCATCCTTTGGTATATCAATAATCACTAGTCTTTAACCAATCATAAGTCCAAGCAATGCATGGACATCCTCCAAATTGATACCCACCTCAATGGTGTCCCCATCCACCTCTCATCATAAAGTGTTAGTTAACCATCCCCATGCTCTTAGGAACATGATAATGATATCAATTATTATAGGGATCCATATCATCTCCATGATTTTATCAAAACTAAAGGAATCCAATTGAGTTCTATCCACATTTATAAAAAAATCAAGCAAATCTGGTGGCCACAATGCATCTACTACACACCAATATCTCTGATGTCTCTATAAAATATTAAACAACAAAGGATGTATCAAATATCCATGTCATAAATAATTGCAATACATTCTTAAAAATTTACAAATTAACTATTTCATTAGTTGGTTTGATTTAATTTCTTAGGTTTTCTAATTTGTATACACAATCAACATATTTGATATTAAATCAGCCCCATGTACCTATCCTATTACACACAATTGGCCCATTTGATACTAAATCAAACCTTGTTCTTTCAAAATAAATAATTATTTTATCATATCTATCATACTACATTGGCCACTTACTACCAACTACATTAGACATAAGGTACATAGTCAACCATATTTTCTTTTCAAACTACATTGGCCTACTACTACATAGTCAACCACCTTTACCAATACTATGTTCACCCATTGCTACATATTCAGTCCCCTATTTTATGATCACCTTAATAAATAAGTTTAATAAGTTTACTTTGTTCTTTAACTATGGTGATTTTTTGACCATTTACCATAAATTCATAAGGCATTTATTGGTTTGACTTCCTCCTTCCCCATACCCCATTCTATCTCTAATCTACCTAATAATTTCCTACTATAATTTTAGTCTAGATTTTACTTAGCAGTAAATTTTATATATCTATCTCAATTTAAAATTCAAGATTTTTTACCTTTGTTTCACTTGTTTCAACCACTAGGCATCCTCCCTATCTTAGATTATATCTCCTCACTATGATTTCTCTCAAGTTTCACACTAGGTCTCTCAGGGCTTTGTTTTATCATCATAGTAAAATAGAAAATGAATTATTTTTACCCTATTTATATTAAAATTTATTTAAATATCAAATATTTACCACCATATTTTATTATTCAACCATATCTTTGCTTGCATCTCTTTTTTAAACTGCAATATGTTATGGAATCTTGACATTGTAGAGAATATTTTCACATATTCAATGTATGTTTTACAATTTTTTTGATTTTTCACTCTTTTTATGTTAATTTATATAGGTTCACCTAATGTTCCTAACATTATAAATCATCACATTTCTTTCACTTCGTTTATTATCTACAACACTAAGGTAATTACAGGTATGTGTTTTCAGTTTTATCCTTTCATTTATCTTACTTGCTTCTTACTACAATTTATTCATCTTTAGTGTTGTGTGTTATTATGTTATTTTATAGAATCACCATCAAATATTACAAGTGGGGAATATGTATACATGTAATATATTCAAATTTTATCAATTATTTATGCCTTCTCTCTTAAAAGAACCCATTGAGTATCAATCTCTCTGAGTACACACCTTAAAGTGTGTAACAAGAAGGGGGTGGCTAAACCATTGGCTCTTTATAGGATTATTATCCCCTATACCACCAATTTATATCTATATAACCTTCTCCCATGTCTTTCCCTAAGCCTTGCCTCCTCTCATTCACACTCTTTTAAGCTTTCACCACCTTCATTAGTCCCTTACTAATCCTAAAACCCTTTTTGAAGGCTTGTGTTACACTGTTGGCCCTGTTGACCCTATATTCAAATTGATAAAATTAAATTAAAATTATAGGTCGGATTTAGCTAACCTATATGAAGACCTAACTTATTTTTATTAAATAACAATATAGAGTTGATTGGGTTGACTATGTGGGCTAAATATTAAGAAAGGTTTACGACTAAATTTAGCTATATAAACACATTAATTTTATCATTTATAAAAGAAGAGAAGAAGAAGAATGTTATATTTTAAATTTACTTATCCACCATTATACTTGAGGAGCATTGTTATGGTTTCAATAATTTCTTTAGAGATACTAATCTTGTCTTATGGAGAAGTCTTTTGGATGCATAGAGAAGTTGTGTAGCCTAAATCTGACTTATCTTGGTTATTATTACATACAAAAACAAATTCTTTGGAAGCACCTCAACCATATGAGAGATTGAGGCTAGGAAGGTTCATCTTCAAAGGTAAGTGTTCCTAACTTTGTTTTTCCTTTGTAAAAGTAGATAGATTTTCATTTTTACTTCTCTCCCATGCATTAATATTTCTTATATATTGACATGAGTGTATATCTTCTATGCATGTTTAATTTTATGTTTATTACCCCCACTTTATGTCATTATCTTTGGTGAACACTAGATTAGATTTTACTTTACTCTACATATACTTTGTCAATATGAAAACATGGGACCTAGCTAGGGTTATTGCATAGTTTTGCTTTACTAAAGGATTTCAAACCCTCTCTAGTGAGGTTATTAAGGTAAGAGATCCCTTGATTACATCTAGTAGATCCATATTTTTCATGACCTTGAATATATAATGTATCAAAAATTGGAAGTTTAAGTAGGATATATATTCTCTAAGATATGATTAATTAAGATATGAGTTACATTTCCCTTTGTATACATAGCCTACATATCATAACTCTTCCCACTTTTCAGCCAATGAGGATATACTTCATTCATCTACCCTAAGAAAATCAAAAGATACAATTAATGTAATCAATTCATTATAACAAATCTCACTATGTTTCCTCTACTTCTAAATCATACTTTATTCACATGACATTAAACTTGACCCACAATGTCACAACCTTATCATAGAGTTACCACATGATGAAAATGCATCTATTGCTAGTGATAATTCTTTCAATATCATAAATTAATAAGAATCAATTAACTCATATATATCCATTTAATTTCCCAAACAAAGTGAAGAGCCTATCCCTTCCACACATCCTATTTATGGTGTTCACATGAATATTCAATCAAATATATTTAGAGTTTGTGCTTGTGAATCCCTTCAAGATCTAATAATCACTATGATAAAATCAATAAAATAATTGCAAAATAAAAATAGATATTTATGTTCAAATAACATAGCACTTGAAAATAATAACAAATATAAAAAATATAGAGTATGCTAGTGTTAATCATTTATCTTCATCTAACTATCATGTGTCTCATAAGAAAATTACATCTATGATTAATTCTTCCAAAATTATATAGAATTAAAATATGAATCCAAATGAGCATATACTAGAAATTATTTGAAACAAGTTGATTAAGTTAACATCTATACCTCCTCTAATAATATCAAAATACTATTATTTATATCATAGACTTCATCGGCATCATACAAAGAGTTGTTTAGAATTGAAGGGAAAAATACAAATTATCATTGATTGTGATGATCTTATGTAAAATAAATCAACTAATGGGTAAGTGTATAGATATGATGGACAATTGTGTGTATATTTTAGCATAATACATACACATTATTACTTAATGTGTACACATTATAGAAATAAAATGTATGCATTATTTGAATTTAGGCTTGAGAATTATCATAATATGTACATGTTATTCAAAGTATACATAATATATGTGTTATGTATAGTTTAAATAATGTGTATGCATTATGTATGTTATAAATAATACGTATTCATTATGCATAACATACATAACACATACATATTATGTATATTATACATAACACATACACAATATAAAGAATATAAAAATAAAAAATCCCCATCATAAGTGTTATTTATAGTATAAATAACGTGTATGAATTATGTATACTATACATAACTTATATGCATTATAATAACTACCAATAAAACATAAAAATACAAATCTCATGGCTAGTCTATTTCACTTTGGATTCCATCATCTCTACTCTAGACTGCATTTATGTTGTGCTTAGAGGAGTAAAAAACACACTAATATTTTTTATTACCTCAACGAATTGATAATGCAACTATGAAAGATAGGTAAACAAGAAAAAACCAAGTATATTAACTCTACATTTTATATTTTTTTTATTTCCATTATTTTATTGATAAAACCAATTTTTTTAACATCCCATTCAAGTGCAAGGCAACAACTTAACCCTACTCCTAACACTCCTAGCCCTTGTATAATTCAACAATACCCCCATGTAGTCAATAGTATTTAATTACACACATAGTTGAGAATAAAATATAAATTTAAAAGATAATTAGGAGAATGAGGGACCCCATTTTGACCAACACCCATTGTACCTATCTAGATAATACCCTAGAGTCACTACTAGTCCAAGTTGATTTGATAATGAATCAAATTGATATATGGACATCATATAGGGATAGATATAGGGCTTACTATTTTGAAAAAATGTTAACATGTGAGGTGATGGACAAAAAAAATCAAAAGACCTAATTTTTTCCTTATTCATAGATCTAGCTATCAATTCATCTTTTCCACCATTCATAAAATGACTTTTAATCCACCTATGCATGCATAATTTGATTTTTTTTTTTTTTGATAATCGGTGGAATATGATATTTGATTACCCACCTTGAAAAAACTATGAGGTTCCATTATATTTTTTTATGAAACTATATTATGAGTTTTTCCTCAATGAGATTCCTAATTATTTTGACTATTCATAGTTTTAGGGCCAAGGGAAAGGCTCTGCATATGATAGACTAGGTTCACATCACATGATTTATCAGCCTACAAGAGTCATACCCAAAATCATGTTTATCCTTTGAACCCTTTTTAGTGAAGGAGGTCATGGAGATTGACACTTTACGCATGCTTCACATTATTATGGACACACTCATTAAACATATGATTAATCTTTTTAAGACTGATGCTTGAGAGGGTCTACATGGAGATACTCCACCTAATGTGTATACCTGACGTCAACCTTATATATGTTGTAGTGTTATATGCATTGGACCCTTAAATGATTATGGTGGTGCTTCTGAGGGCCTATATATTATATCTTAGAGATAAGATTTTTCATCACATACATTTGGTATGCACATGTTAGCTACACATATATAGGTACATTATATATTCAGTATGTTAACATTCACTTTTATAGTCATAGTTAGGTTAAAGGGGCTCAAATTTGCCCCAATTATCTTCAGATTCAACCAATGGACTATTTGGTTTATTTGTTTATGACATTGGGGTCAAATACAAAAAATTAAATCCTTTATGGTCAAAATTAGGTCCACAAGGCTCAATTTCATTCAAATTACATCACTGATTGCACCAATTCACTTAATACACCAATAAATATAAGTTAATTTATCCTTAAATCACATCATATAGATGCATTTCTGCTCAATGGGTTCAAATTGGTTGTAATTTCATCCACCATTTAAAAAATTAACTCATTCATTCAATTTGTAATGAAACTACGCCTAGTTAAACCCTAATTCATGTTATATCTAGTCAAAATTATGATCATGGGCATAAATTCACCAAAATTGCATTACTATATCTATTGTGTCCTTTTTTGGTAGTATATAAAATGACACTCTCCACTTTCAAATAAAAATATAAAAATTATAAATGTGAATAGATACATAGATAAAAATAAACATGTATACATACACTAAAATCATTTGTTGTGCTAGGTCACTATAGTACATACATAATATAGTGTGTATGTGCTATGCTATGATTGAATTTAAAACCAAATCCTTTTGGCTTAGAAATGGCTTGGATTCCCGAGCTAAATGCTTGGACCTATCAATACATAGCTGATTCTAAGATCTTTGATATAAAATAATAAAATTCAACTTCCATTGCCAAATACACTATGAATTTCAATGATACAATTCATAGAATTATTACCACAATGATGAGTATGCTCTTTTCTTTCCAAATATATGTTTTTTTTAAATTTTATACTATTTTTAGGGTTCCATCTATGTTGATTTCTAACTATGTATTTTTTAGGCCACTACATGCAATAAATATACATGCCTATACATGTTTATGTATTTTTTTTGTTTATACAAATGTAAAAATAATTATATGGTAAAAAAATAGACCTAATTCTACATGCATTAAAAAACTATTTTTTCATTTTTTAGGTGGTTAGGGGGGTTGCACGGATGGCTATCCAATTTTTTATATTTTTTTAGGATCTATTTACTTGTAAAATTAATTCAAAAAATATATTCATTGAAAAATTATAAAAAATTATAGGTTAAAAACTAAATAATCTTATTTAAATTCTCACCAAAATGTTTCAAACCATAAAACAATGCTAAAAAAATGAGGGGACACAAGGCCAAATATCTATCTATTTTCGTAAACAAAACATGAGTTCATATTCAAATTTTAGATGTTTGACCTAGTTATACTTAACAATTTTTTTAAAAAAATAGTTTTTTTCAACTAAATTATAAATGCAACGAATCATGTTCTTATACCATCTTCAAATTTTGAGTGTAACCATCTCAAATTATCTACAAAAAATTAATTTTCTCAAATTTTAGGAGAAATGTGTTCATTTTTTGGCCCCTTTTTGTCCACCATATTTATTCACTTACCCTAAGAAACCCACTAATATTTTATTTCCTAAACAAAATTTAAAAAAAAACATAGTGAAAATATGGATACAAAATAATTATTCAAAACAAGAAAATATTCAATAATAAAAGTTAGAGCAAGAAAAATTTCATAAAGAATAATTACCAGAAGAAAATTTGCAATAAATAAGCATGATAAAATATTTTTTGAACAAAAATATCATAAATACATTTCCAAATAAAAGTATTATTACAGATTCTAATGATACAAATATGGTTGTTAAGGAATCAAGAATTATATCTACTTCATGAATAGAGTAAATTGATAAATTCAACACTAAAAAATATATGGTTACACCTTAAAGTAATGAAATAAAATCAAAAATTAATTATCTTCCTAATATTCAACCAATAACATATGATTCTTATTTAGTTCAACATGGCATTCAAGATCCTAACAATGACACACATACTCTAAAAACAACTACAATTTATGTTGCAGTGAATTTCTCATACTCAAATACAAAAGATAATAAAAATGTCATATCAAAATTTCAAGCACAACCAAAAAAATATAATTATCTCCTATGATTATGATTAGGTTGATTTTTATGATCCTAATTATATATAATATTGTTATGACCATGATGATATATGGCCTATTCATAGACATCCCTTTGATGAACTTATCCAATCATTTTTTTAGATCTTGGATTTATTTTTATCTTTATGTACTTGCCCTTATTTTATTTCATTTTATTTGGTTTTCAAATAGATCCAAACAATCCAAAACAACTATACTATAAGGCTTTCAATGTTTAGTCCATATGGCAATCCACTTGCTTACTATGGCATATTTATCACCCTTTGGCTTCCATTTACATGATCACACATTATCTTTTCCATTAAGAGAATGCACATTCATATTTATATCTATATTTCATGTTGCATTGTTAGGACTACTTTACACATACATTGGGGGAATATTTCCTATCTTCCTCCTTTCTATATTATGATTTACCACCTTATTTCATATTGTTCAAATTCCTCCCACTTATTCTATTTTAGAATACGTTATTCTTAGAAATTTTAAAATATATTCAATTCTAATATTTAATAAAAATTAAAAACATTCAAAATTTCCAAAAACCGTCATATAGGTTTAAAAAAATTAAAAAATAAAAATTCAAAATTTAGGTCCTATAAGTATTTTCAATAGTTTATAGTTTAATTCCTTGCATATGTTTTCTATTTCATGTTAATTAGATCACATATTTAAATACACAATGCTTTTTCACAATGTATGTGAGTGAGATAGAGGACATACTATTACATGGTTATTTAATGTTGGGCTTCCCTTTTCACCTAGTAACCTTGCTAGTTGGGGGCATCTCTTTATTCCCCATGAACAATTTTAATAAGTTTTATCTATCCACAACCTCTCTAACATTATTGAGCTATATATCATACAAATTATTTTCTAATCACTCATACTTTACATTTTGTTCCATGGATATGCTACTTGATAACAAAGACAAAGATACATATGGTTGATGTAGACTAGCCTAATTTACTCTGCTTAATTCCTAATTTACTAAAAGATAAGTTATTACTTTTTTACTTATTATGTGTCTCTTTCACTTTTATGTGCAACATGTACATGTTCTTTCTTCTATGGAATCATCATCCCATTTATGTGTGGCCCTTGGCCTTGTGTGTTTATGCGGCATTCACATGTCCCTTATATGTGGCATTTGGATCATATGTGTGACATTATATAGAACAATTTTTATATTGGATTCCATGTATTATATTTTCACTACCTTTTACTATGGTTCCATTTTTTATATCATGCATTAATTTTATTTTCTACTTCGCCCTTATACCATGGTACATATCATGCACATTTTTCTTAGGTGCATCAATGTTATATTTATCTAAAAAACATTTCATATGCAAATCAATGTTATATTCAATACTATGATATAAATAATTTCAAATATTCATATGATACTACATGATTACATATTTCGCATATTATAAAATTCTCTTTTTAGAATACTCACTAGTAGGTTACTTATCTCATCTTCAAAGCAGGGGCATCATAATAGGATTGTCTTTAGGATTAGAGTCCACATGAGAAAAAAATATCATACTTATAAAAAATTTATAATCATATAATGGTTAAAAATTATTTTAGTATAGGAGCAATGTGACATGAATTTTCACTGATTCCTATAGATACTTTGATACAAATTCACATATACTTGACACATATGCATGGGCATATATAAATAAGTTTTAGTTACAAGTTATAGGCTTAAAATACTTAAAATATTAAAATGGAATTCAATATATATTCATTTAAGATACAAGGGAAATGATATTTATTCATGTTCATGTTTCTACAAGGTAAATTTTGATTTTCACTTGTTCAAAGTTCAAAGGTTCAAAAGTTCAAAAGTTTCAAACAGAATATATATCCATCTATAATGGTGTTATTAATTTCATTTTTAAATTTATCCATGTTACATTTTAGTGACACTAAACATATATGGTTTCAATTTAGTGAGCCACAATTTGAGGGTCCACCCTATTCTCCTTCCACATTTGAGTCTAGTGATACTTAACAACTATGGTGCAATTTTACAAACCACCTTTGGTGCCTCCTCCACCCCACCCCCCAAATAGAAGAGTAACTTATCAAATTTGGAGTAAAAAATATTTATAATTGAATTTATTTTAAATGTTTTCAAATTGAAATTTATAACTCTTAAATCACCACATGTTTAACATTTCTCAAAATGCCTAAATAAGACGATATGCACTTCTCCATTTTCAAGTTATAATGAAATTATATTCCATACCTTTTTAAGTGTATTATTTACTTTATCTCTTTTAAAATGTTAAAATTTAAAGTTTTAGATTTTCAGTTTCAAATATGATCAATAGACATTTATAGTGGAATTTTTTCAATTTTAACATTAAGGAATATCACATGATCAAGCCTTATATCAAAATAAAAAGTGGTTATACACAAATAGTTTCACATCTCATTTAATATAATAATTCCACTTCATTACATTACTATAATTCATTGGGTTCAAGTGCAGGCATGAAATTGAGGAGGAATGTGAAGGAGGGGGAATTTAGACACTAAAATATAATCATTAAGTGTTTAACAATGATTAATATTGACATCCTTACCTTGCTTGTAATATTCACCATTTTGTTTACTTTAAATTTATATGAAATAATATTTTATTATATTTAATACATTAAAATAACTAAAATCATCATTCAATCATGCCTATTATACTAATTATTTATTATCAAAAAACTTCTAACAATCTCTATCCTTTTGGTAATAGACCTCACTAGGCAGATGGGGTTACATTCTAACCTTGTTCACTAGTGCAACATTTTCCCCCACACTCCAATGGTAACTTTTCAAATTTGATACATTTCATATTACCCCTCAAAAAAATTTATCAAGGTAACTTAATGAAAATATTCCAAATATTCCTCTATATAAGCACATCAAGGTCTCTCAAAGCATTAACTAAAAAGAAACTAAAAATTATACTACACTTTAAGCAAAAGAAACCAATCTTTCCATTTTTAATTCTAATTTATTATAATAGTCATAAGCCAATACTAATTTTTTTTATTTTAGTTCAATTACACTCAACTTAAATCATTTAAATCAATTTATAGTTTTATATTCATATTAGTAAATATCAATATTCACTCACTTACTCTAAGAGGGAAAACTACATCAACCTGAATCCCTTTTAGGCTATGTAGGTAGCACTCATATTATTTGAGTTTCTAAGGATAACTCATATATTGTTCTTTCCTAATTTCCCCATTTTTATTTGATCTCTTATTTCATTTATGTGCATGAACTAGGGTTTTATCATTTCAAGTCTTTTGCACATCAAATTGGTGCTAAACAATTATGAACAAACACTCTCAAATGGCCACATGCACATAAATATAAAAGTCACATATGAATTCAGACAACACACTACCATATTTTAAAAAAAAGGTTATAGTACATCCATGTCTTTCTAGTTTGTTCATGTATGAAATTCATTTTAAAATTATGATTTTAGGTGTGACACAAATTTGAGATATTTCTAGTTAGTTTCCCACTACTAATCAACCTACAAAGTCAACATAAATCATTATTGAGATAAGTTCATTTGTTTATTTGAAAAACTTACTAGTTATAGCTCATTTTAAATTATTTATATTACTATATTTTACATATATATTATGTATATCCTTTAGATATAAATTAGTATCTCAATAATTTAGTGTTTATTGAATTTATTGGTAGATCAAAAAAAAAAACAATAAACATTTGGAGATGTGTTAAATGTATACCAATTTCATGATTCATTAGTCATAGATGTTTTTTTTTCATTAAACCATGTTTAAGATTAAATTTTTGGCATACATAAGTTTTATATGGGTAACTAAATATGTAATTTATAGTAACATGTTAAGGATTATAGGCATATATAATCTTATCTTGAAGTCACATGACCTTCAAAGATAATGTTTTGACTTGTTTATAAAAATTATTTATGTATATTTAGGAATATATTTTAAATTTTATGTTCATTCAATGGTTGAGCTTTATCAATTATGGTCATGTTAGGCATACTACTTCTCATGGGTTGAGAATATTTAGCTTTATAATCACACACCAGATGCTTTTTAAATTTGATATTCATGCATGATTCTATAGGAGTACAAACCATAACTCTCCATGTTTTGATATGGACATATGTATCCAATATAATCATTGGTAAAATAATATGTGAAGGATAGTAATTATCGCTATATAAAAGTCGATGGGGAGGAGGAATGAAAGGAGTCATGAATGCCCTTTTTCATTGAGTACTAATTAGAAGCAAATCATAATCAACATTCACTCAATATATATTACTAAACATGACTAAAAATTCATCATTAATAATATAATCCTTAGTTTTATTATAGATAAATTTGACCCATTTCATTTCATGAATTATTAACAAATTTTATATTTTGGGAAATTAAAATATAGTCATGATAATTGTAGGTTATATCACAAAAAATACTTTATTATCCTCCATTACTACTATGATAGGGTTTTTCTTATATAAATAAGAGGAAATGAGAAATCAAATATTAATGTCAAACCCTATATAATGATAAATATTAATCCATAATAATAAAATATGAAACCCTAATAGGATCAGCTATGATCATGAGAAACATTATCGATATTATCTAAGTTTGAGATATTGGCTCCAACAACTCCAAATATTGGATAAGAACTTAGTTCAGATTGGTTTTAATGGGGATCAAGTATGCAGAGGTTGTTAGGAAGATTAAAATAACTTTACCTTATTATCTTTGGAGATATTTAACTAGGATTTAGGGGTGGTAAACTAGTTACCTAGGTAAAATAGTAATTAGTTATATTATTTACACAATGTTAAATGGTAAATAATAAATTTATATTAACTGACATAAAATTGTATGAAAGGGGTAAGACACATTTATTCATAATAAAATGGTGTAAATTTATAGTGTCTAAATTTAACCCTTTTTATTGAGTGGTTTGTGATAACCTATCGCCAGACAAAAACTAGGATGGGTATAATACCCTAGGCTTTAATATGAGGAGGTATTGCCTCTCAAATAGGGTATTGGTGAAGGATAATGAGATAGGGACAAATTTTAAAATAGATGGTAATGGATAGGGTAAATAGCAAATGAGCCTTGAAGATGCAAGGATAGGCATGAAGTGTAATGTTTCTCTAATAAGATATAGGATATCCTAAACAAAAATGCCTCAAGGAAAAAAAGTAATGGATTACAAAAAGTAACAATGTGAAGGCTCTATCGAAGGAATTCAAGAGGGGAGATGCTAAGATGGGTTGACTAAATAATCCATTGTGTTGTGGTACATGTGAACTAATTGAGGACATAATGATCTCAAGATGAAGTACATTTTGAGGATCTATAGGGGATAGACACTAAAATGAATGTATACCTCTAAAATGCTATGTGACCATGATGGGGCCTACATCTACAAGCCATTAATGTTGGGTAACAAAGGATAGGATGGTTGTGATAAAAAAATTACATAAGTGGCCTTGAAATAGGGCTGTAAAGATGTAAGAGATTTATAAGTAGTGCTAAGGAACCTAAAAAGTACCAAATCACCATCGATCTAATAGATTAATGTACATTAGGAAGTAATCTATGTTGATTGTGAAATAATCAATGTAAATCCAAAAGGATTTAAATAGGCCATCGAATAGATTTGGTGTTCAATTTGAAAATGATATCAAGTGAGTTGAGCTATAGTAAAGAAATTTGACACTAGGAAATGGATTGATACACACACACACACACACACACACACACACACACACTATAGAGGCCAATGAGAATGGGTGATAATGATGGTAATCACACAATGAGGTAGGTGAAATTTATTTTTTGGTTTTTGTGAATTTTTTATTTATTTTTCATTGTGAGCTCACTTAGTTGTAGGGTTTAGGATTGTTATAATTTTTGTAGGGATCTACATAAATCTTAAGAGGATCAATACCAAATCCCCAAATATTATCCATCGATTGTTTAGGGATTGACACTGATCATCCAATCATTGATGATCCATAACCAATCAAGATTGATATAGTAAGGGTAAATCATGATTGTTAAGGGTCAAATAAAAATTAAAGGATAGGATGATTTGTTAGAAAACTAAATGAATCTAGGGGGAATATAGGATTACAATCATGTGAACTATTGATTATATGATATTGAGTGTCACCTTATTGGAGCACTTGGGATGTTATGAGAGATGTAGACTAAGAGAATCTTGAGGTGATAATCTTAAGAGTATTGCACCACTATCATTGGGTACACTAGGATCATAGTCTACTAGTAAAATTATTAGAATGATGAGATCTAGATGTGGGTAATTTTATCTCTTGATAGGGGAGATGATCATGTCCCTATAGGAAATTTACAAGATTCTCCAACTACCTATATATGGTGAAAATACCATACCAATAGATGAGAGAGGATGTGTAATTGCCTTGACATGGTTGTATAGGGATGATTTTAAAAACATTGGTTTCACAACATGAGACTTTAGTTTTGAGGCTTTGTATGATCGAGACTAAGATGGGAGATAGGTGATGGCCATGATGATGTTTTCCATTTCTTTCTATCCATTACTTGACTTAAGTGGAGGAAGGTTCACATAGAACTTGACAAGGGTGATGGCAGATATGAGGGAGTACTAAATAGTATTTACATGGGGTTTGACCCTATTGGCATAGATATATAGGAAGCTAAAGGGTTGGTAAATAAAATGGTGTTATGGACTTGATGTTATCTATACATTTTAGTGCTAGGATTATGATCACATTTAATTAGTATATCCACCAATGATACCATAGATGGGTTGACACCAGTTTGATTATAGTGTTGGCTTTTTGAGATGGAGGTATGACTTTGCCCATCCTCATGGAGATGAAGAGTTTGAGACCTTAATTTTTATATAAATTACTAGAGGAGATAGAGGAGGATGAGTTTATATGGAGGCCATATATCACATTCCCAACATGGCTAGGGATGTAGATAGAGCTGGTGGTAGGGTAAAAAGCTAGGTGGTTATGAGGGAGATGCCCATAGCATGTGGATATCTTTCAGGTTGGGCACATACAGTGATATTTTAGGTTTCTAAAGTATCTACTTGAAGCACCTTAGGTGTATATGAGATATGACTTAGATGTGGAGCTCCCTAAGCCATAGGTTACATGAATAGAGTAACTATTAGAGGAGGAGCCAAAGGGAGAAGGGATAAATGATGATAGGGGGATAGAGGCATATTTATTATGGTGGGTAGATCATCATGGAGGGGGAAAAAAGAGGGTGGTGTGCTAGAGGTGAGAGGTGGAGGATGTGGATATGAATGATGAAAAGGTAGTAGGAGGAGATGGAGAGGGGGATGGGGATTGACAAGATATCATAGCCATGAGGGATATGGACAAGACACGGTACTCCAGAGTGATTTTTTTGTGAAACTAGTTATAGACATCTAGTTCTTCATGTTGATCATCTAGACACTTTGAATCTATGATATAAAAATATGAGAAGGTATTTTAATGACATCACCATTACCATATGTGAATGAGTTTGGGGGAGCTAGTCACATGGTTGTAATCACACTAGCCCTTAGTTGTTATGTACCATATTTGAAGACATGTGATGAAGTAAAGTTGAAGATATGGGGATGTAAATGTGGATACTTAGACATAATTAACTAAGTTCCAACACTTAGCCAAATTTACAAAATATTTCAACAGAGCCAAGTAAGGATATTGACGAGGTTAGAATTTGTACAAATACAAGCTTGAGGATAAAATTATCATATGGTTTTGTTTTTTTTTGTGCCTAGTTTCTATCAGATAAATATTAGGTCATATGACATATTGAGAGAAAAGTTAGGCTCCATGATATTTTGATAGTGTTTTCCAACACTGTCAAATTTGTAGTTTGTAACAAAAAATCTTAGAAGGAATTTTTATTAAGACATATCTTACACATATGAAGGATTCATGAGAAATTGGATATATTGATGGAATCCCCTTAGTAAGAGTATCATATTCACTTTTTTTAGGTCATACGAGTAAGCACGATAAGAGTTATGTGAGATCAAAGTTGGCCTTCTAGGTAAATTCAAGGCATTTTTAGGTGTGATATAATCATCTTAATAAGAAGATAAATGGAATCATATCTCTCATGTGCAAAGGATTCAAAAATAACTGAGAATATAGTTTTCTTTGCGTTCATGCCTACTTTATATGGTTTAAATTTTAGACTAGGAAGTTGAGTGAAGCAAAAGATATGTAGGTGTAACATTATCCTTCCAAGTGTAATTGAGATGGTCCCCATACTTAGACAAATATTCTCAAGTTAAAGTTAGAGAAAGTCTCAAAGAGATCAATAGATCACATTAACTCCAAGATGCTACGATGAAAAAAGATGAAGACAAATGGTTGAACTTTAAATTTTGATCAATGATTAATGCTTAATCATACATTAAATATCCAATGAAGTGGAGAAAAGTCAATTTTTAAAAGGGACCTCTAATAGTGACAAGTCTCATAATCATAAATCATTAGATAGTAAATCTAAAAGGTCAATGAGCAATGAGAGATTTTCAAGTTTCTCAATATTGAGAACTGATAGAAATGTATAGAATTAATGTGTTAATGCCAAGTGTCACATTTTTTAGGGCCAAGTAAAGATAAAGATCTAGCTTGTCAGAAGATCTGATGGTGAGTGGATGATTATATAAAGGAGATCTAATAGAGCAATTGGACTCAGATGGAACAAAGTACTCAATAATTAACAAGATAATGGAGAGTTAAATACTGAGTAATTTTGAGAAGATCAATAGAGAAAAATTAATCCAAAGACATAATAAGCAATGAGATGGATAAAGAAGATTGAAATTTAATGTCTAGATAGAGATAAAGATCATGCATCTCTGGAGATTGAACATCATCCAAAAGATTGAATCAGGAAGATTGACAAATGCATTTTAAAGTTAAGCAATTTAAATGTGGATCATCAAATCATGGTGCCAAACATAAGATCAATGATCAATATTGAAAGCTATGTCTAGTATAATGGTCAGATGTAGGAACATGCAAGAAGGCCTTAAATCATGACACAAATAATGATATTGATCTATTTAACTAATAAATTCTATGTAAATGTGCATGTGCATCAAAACTAGAGTCCATTAGATGTTATAGATAGTAATAAGACTAGGAATCATAGTGGTAATTCATGAATTTGAGATGTGGAAAACTTATAGTTCAAGTCATAATGAACTAAGTCCAATATAGAGCATGATGTGTTAGCTAACTAGTGTGAACATAATGAATATATGGAACCCTAGATTAATTGTTTAAATATGACATCTAGGACATAGGCAAAGCTTTCTAGATCTATTTGAATTATGTAAAATAGAAAAAATAGAGGCATAGAGAATCAAATTGAGAGAGAGAGAGAGAGAGAGAGAGAGAGAGAGAGAGAGAGAGAGAGAGAGAGAGAGAGAGAGAGAGAGAGAGAGAGAGAGAGAGAGAGAGAGAGAGAGAGAGAGAGAGAGAGAGAGAGAGAGAGAGAGAGAGAGAGAGAGAGAGAGAGATGAAATGTGTCGAATAAAGGCATATCTAGACACAAAGATAGATGGGTAGAGAGGAAGAAAAGTATAAAGATATTATGTGTAGAGCATGAATAGTTGCATATTAGATCTGTAATAGAGAAAAAAGAATTTGATTCATGTATGAATCTATTTGGTAAATTTTATTTGTATCTCCATTATAAATCTGATAAGTTGGTTCCATCCAATAGATTGAGTTGGTGCTCAGATTAGGAAGTGGGTGCTTCCTTAGAGTTGAATTTATTAAATTAGGGGATTGGTGTCTCCTTAGGGTTGGTGTCCTTAAACATTATAACCAGTGAGGTTATTTATTAGGAGGCTAGATTGAAACAATAGTTTATAGCAACTATTCTCATTATGGTTTTTTCCCATATTGGGTTTTCCATAGTATATCTTATGTTATGTGTTTTTGGGTGTGTGATCTTTGCATGAATTTTTAATCTACATTAAAAATTATTGAAATGACTAGTTTTAGTTTATATACTAATTTACCCCTCTTCTTATTATATATTTATGTTCCAACAATTTTTATCAAAGCCTAGGGTTCCCTGAAAGAAGCTTAATCAGGTTAGGTAGATCTTGAAATAGTGAACACAAATGGCTAATCAATAAATATCTTCATCTAATAAGGCACCTCTCTTTGATTGATCTAACTATGCATATTAAAGCATAATAATGGAATCATATTTATCCTCATTAGATTTTGATGTATGGATGTCTATCGTAAACGGATATACAACCCCTGCTACAACTCCTACTGATCAAGCTACCAAGAAAGCATATGAGAGAAATGTTAAGGCAAAGAATGCAATTATATGTAGATTATCAAACTCAAAATTTTTCAAAGTGATGCATTATAAAAATTTACAAGATATCAAGAATAAATTATAGATCATCTATGAAGAAGATGATAAGGTAAAGTAGGCCAAGCTACAAACATACAAAGGCAAGTTTGAGAGCCTTAAGAATAATGAAGAGGAGAAGATTATAGAATACCTTTTTAGGGTAGATGAAATATTCAATGCAATCAGAGGCCTTAAAGAAGAAATAAAATAATCAATCATTGTTAAGAAGGTCCTAATATATCTATCATCAAGTCATGAATCAAAAATATCTACAATAGAGGAAGCAAGAGATCTAGATAAACTCAATTTTGATGAGTTGCACGGAGCATTTATTGTCTATGAGATGAGAATGGGAGAAGTAGATAATTTCAGGAGAGAAGTTACATTCAAAGTATCTAAACCAATAAAGGCATAAGCAACTACATCTAGATTTGAGGAGACTGATGAAGAAACAACCAACTTTTTTAGAAGATTAAAGAGAGGATTTGGAAAGTATAGATGTAAGTTACCCTTCAAATTCTTTAATTATTATAAAGTAGGAATGTTTTCTGCTAAATGCCCTCATAATAAAAATGATAACTCTGAGCAAGTAGAGAGTAGAAAAAAGGTGAAACCCTACTATCCCAAGAAGAATAACCTCTTCATAAATAAGAAAGATCTACACAAAAAATAAAATAGTGATTCAATGGAGGATAGTGATAGTTCTAATGATGATCATGATTGTGCTTTTATGGTTGAGGTAAAGTAAGTCCTATTCATGATAATAGAGTTAGCTTTTATGGATCAAGAAGAAGTTGAAGACTCAAATTAAGAAGAAGAGTGAGAAGTGGATCCAGAGTGTGAGCTCATATGTTCTTCAGAGGAAATTGACAAGTTGATAAAAGAAATATCAAAATAAAAGAAGCTTGGATAAAAGGAAATTGAGAAGATGCCCAAGAGTCTTGATAAATCTGATCAGATGGTGGTTATCCTAAAGACACAAGTTGAAGAGGCTATAATAATAGAATATGTGGTCAAAATTGAGCTAAAATATAAATTTGATGAGTGCATGAGTTTAGAAGCAGAGATAGTGGCTTTGAGAAAAGAGATTGAAAATGCCAAAGGTCAAATAGACAAAATTCTGAAGTTGATAAGAGGATCAGACATTCTTGATGAATTGATCAACTCTCAAAATAACTCAAAAGAGAGATTAGTTCTTGGTTATGAAAAGGAAAAGAGTTCCATTACTAGTACATTTGCTAACCTATATGAAAACTTCAAATTAGAAGGAACAAAGAAAGAGAAAGCTTGCTAGGACACAAAGATAGACTCGAACACAACTAATGTGAAGCAAGTTAAACCTAAAAAGAAGGTTGAAGAGAAGAAGAATACAAAGGTAGATGATGTAGATGGATACACCAAAGTGAGATACTTAAAGAATCTAGAGTTTATAAGAGCTCCTCATGCTACACCAAGAAATTCTATGGCCAAGTATTCCTCATCTTTCTAAGGTTATTATTATACATGTAATCAATTTGGTCATAGGGATATTTATTTTAGAGTTGTACCTAAAATAAGAACAATTTTTTTACATATAAACTCATTTGATCCTTTTTTAGATAAAAATGTAATGTGCTAAAATTTCAATAATTTTGGTCATATAACTAAACATTATAGAACTAGTTGTGTAAGATCAAAATTACATAATGTAAAGAAAGGCATGCCTTCTAGTGTGAATAAAGTTTCACAAGTTTATGAAAAGAAGACTAAATAAGAAACCCAATGATGTGTAGAGAGTGAAAAATCAATCCATGATTTCTCAAACTATACTCCATTCCAAGGAGCAAAATGTTTGGGTGATAGATAGTGGTTGCTCAAAGTATATTACTGGTGGAAAAATCAAGTTCACCATATTGAGAAAATGTAAATAAGGATTTTTTATCTTGGGAGATAACACAATAGTAAGGATAAAAGGTAAAGGAAATTTAAACATAAATAGAATATTACCTACACATGATGTCCTTTTTATTGAAGGATTAAAGCATAATCTACTAAGTGTCAACCTAATGTCTGATAATGGATATAAGGTCACACTTGATATAGAAGGCTATAATTTAAAGAGATCTAGAATAATAATTATAGAATGGGAAAGGACTAAAAGCAACATGTATAATCTTGTTGAAGTAAATGGTAATAACTACCTAATAGGGAAGACTAATGAAAGTTAGTTATGGCATAGAAGAATGGGTCATGTTAACTTTGATAACCTAGTCAAAGTAACCTCAAATAAGTGTGTAAGACACATGGCCAAGATAACCAAACCTATAGATACTACTTGCAAGGAATGTCAACTAGGAAAGCAGACGAGGGTCAAGTTTCAAATAAAGGAGTATGCAACTACAAAGCCTCTAGAATTAGTTCATACTAAACTTTATGGTCCTACTAAGATAAAAGGATCTAAATCAGAGATAATTCATGTTATTTGTATATTATTACTCAATAATGTCATGGGTAACCTTTTTTAAGGACAAGTCTTAGGAATTTTATAGATTCAAGATCTTTATAGCCATGGTGGAGAATGAGATTAGATGAAAAATCAAATGCTTAAAATCTGATAAAGGTGGATAATTCACCTCAAATGATTTCATAGAGTATTGTGAGAATCATGGAATCAAAAGGCATTACTCTAGAGTAAGGACTCCATAGCAAAATGGATTTGTTGAGAGAAAGAATAGGATAGTCAAAGAGATGGGCAAAACAATGTTAAAAGAGGCCACGTTACTTGATGGATACAAGAGAGAAGTAGTCCAAATAATAATATACATCTTGGACAGAGTTCAACTATGGGTAAATAGTGAAAAAACTCCCTATGTGCTAGGGTATGGAAATCCTACCTCTATTAATTACTTTAGAGTGTTTGGAAGCAAATGTTACAATAGGATAAAAGAGCATAAACTTGGAATCTTTGAATGAAGATGTGATGAAGGAATATTTATTGGTTAATCCACTCAAATCAAAGCCTATGTATGTTATATTAAGATGCTACAAAAGATAGTAGAGATCATCAATGCCAAGGTTAAATAAGGATTTTAACATATATAACCTAAAAAGGAAATCAGTATTGAAGAATCACATCTTTAAGCGAGATTGAAATTTATAAAAAAAAATTATTTTGTTTAAGGACATAGATTTTGAGGAAAACTTTGCTCTAGTTGCTATATTGGAATCTATAATAATGTTTATTTTGTTCTCTTTATATAAGAAGTTCAAATTCTATCAAATGGACATTAAGTCAACTTTCTTGAATGGCAACCTAGAAGAGGAAGTCTACATAGATTGACCTAAAGGTTTTCAGTTTTTAGAACAAGAAGATTAGGTACGTATACTAAATAAAGTATTGTATGGTCTCAAATAAGCACCTAAGGCATGGTGTTACGATATTGGATCAATACTGAAAATAATAAGGTTTCAACAAAGGATGTGCAAACAATAATTTGTACTTCAAATCAAAAGGTGAACATATGTTTATTGTTGTTTTCTTATGTAGATGACATCATATTTGGTGGTAGAAATTACAAAATGTGTTAATAATTCTCTACACAAATGCAAAGTGAGTTTGAGACGTCAAATCTAGGACTTTATTTCTTCTTTGGTCTATAAATAACATAAACTAATGAAGGGATATTCATATCCATAACCAATTATGTCAAGGAAATGCTATATAAATTTAGAATGGAAGATATCAAATTAGTTAGTACTCCCATGATAACTGGATGCAAGTTAGCAAAGAGGATGATTCCCTTGATGCAAATAAAATTATGTATAGATTAATTATAAGTATCTTGATATACCTAACTACATCAAGACTAGATATCATACAATTAATGTGCATGGTTTCAAGATTTTAGGCTACTCCCAAAGAATCACATGTCAATGTATTAAAAAGGATCTTTAGATACATCAAGAACACAATTAACTATGGAATATGGTATCCTACAAGTGAAGATTTCAATTTGATAGTTTATACAGATGTTGATTGGGCAGGAAGTGTGGATGATAGAAAAAGAACTAGTGGTGGTGCATTTTTCCTTGGAGACAGACTTGTTTCATGGCTGAGCAAAAATCAAGAGTCAATTACTCTTTCTACAGGAAAAGTAGATTATGTAGAAATAATGGCATGTTGCACTCAAGTCTTTTGGATGAGGAAAACACTAAAGTAAATAAAGGTAGATTAAAAGGCACCTATCTCTATTCTTTATGATAATTCAAGTGCTATAAATATATCAAAGAATCTATTGGTTCATTCTAAAACTAAGAACATATCAATCAAGTATCACTTGTTAAGAGAGAGGGTTATAAATCAAGAGGTCACAATGGAATATGTGCCAATTAAGAGTCATATTGTATAAACATTCACAAAACCTCTTCCCAAGGAATAATTTGAATATCTGAAAAAAAAATTGGGAGTGGTGGCTCCTACACCACATTACTAGATCCTAGTGATAGGGCATGAGTCTAGAGGAAATCTCATAGAAGCTTTATAAAACCCTAGAAGAAGAGAGATAATTCAAGTATGCATACTTTTGAACATTTAAAATTAGTTGATGGTTATATATTCTTGGATAAACTCTTTTATCTAATAAATGGGGAGAAACATTTAAACAAACAATAATAAAGAGTCCATTTTCCATTGATGTCAAAGGGGGAGAAAAAGTGTCAATGCTCTCTGTGGGAGAAGAAGAAAAAAATGCTAGTTGAAAAAGTTTGGAGCAAAAGTGAAAGTGTCAAAGAAGAAGTAGAGCAAGCGTCCAAGTTGAGTATTAGGAAAATGTGATATTGCCTAAAGGGGAGTAAGTTATGGTATGGAAAACTTTAATTCGTATTCATCAAAATCCAATGGAAGAAATGTTAGAGAAAGTAAAAATATTAGAATATCAGAGAATTTATTTTTCCATCAATGATAAAGGGGAAATTGTTGGAAATATGATTGTCGTTGATGTCAAAAGGGCCATAATAAGTAAGTCATTGATGTTCAGGACTAAATTTGCTAATTAGAGGATACGCAAAAGATCCTATCAAAGGTCAAATATGATTGAAACACTTATATGCATGAATGGAATTTATTTAGTTATTCATATTGATGATATAGACACTTTGGGTGTATGATAGGAAAATATGAGAAGGCATTTTCCTAATGTCACCATTGCCATGTGTGAATGAGTCTAGGGGAGCTATTCACATGGTTGTGATCACACTAGTCCCTAGTTGTTATGCATCAAATTTGAAGAGATGCGATTAAGTGTAGTCGAAGATATGGGGATGCAAATTTGGCTACTTGGACATAGTTCACTAAGTTAAACACTTAACCAAATTTTCAAAAGATTTTAGTAGATCTAAGTAAGTATATTGATGAGGTTAGCATTTACACATATGGAGGCTTGAGGATAAAATGATCATATGGGTTTTTTTATTTTTGTGCCTAGTTTTTATATGCTAAATTGTAGGACATGAAATGTAGTGAGACAAAAGATATGATTGACAAAATTTAGGCTCCAAGACATTTTGACAGTGTTTTCCAACATAGTTAAATTTCAAATTCGCAATAAAAACCTTAGAAGGCATTTTTATGAAGACATATCTTGAACATATGAATGATTTAGGAGAAATTGGATATATGGGTGGAATCCACTTAGTAAGAGGATCATATATGATAATTTTTAGTTCATGCAACTAAGCACAACAAGAGTTATGTGAGATCAAAGTTAGCCTTCTAATCAAGTTCAAGGCATTTCTAGCTCTATGACAAAATAAACTTAGTAATCATATTAATGGCATCATATATTACATGCATGTAGGACTCAGATATAATTGAGCATATTATTTTTTTCACTTTCATGCCTAATTTTTATGGTTTAAATTTTAGACTAGGAATTTGAGCGAAGCAGAAGATATGAAGGTATAAAGTTAGCCTTCAAGGCATAATTAAGATCATCCCCATAGACAAATCTACTCAAGGTAAAATTTCAGCAAGTCTCGAAGAGATTAATGAAGTTCATTAGTTCCAAGATGATAGGATATAATGAGATGAAGACAGATGGTCAAATTTTAATGCTTGATTAATGGTCAACACTTAATCATTCATTGAAGATCCAATGAAGTGAAGCAATGTCAATTTGTCAAAGGGACCTCTGCTAGTGACAAGTGTCACAATCATGAAGCATTGGGTACTTTATGTTTTGGTTTAAAGTAAAAATGTTAATGATCAAATAGATATTTCTAAGTGTCTCAATATCAAGAACTAACAACAATGTACAAAATAAATGTGCTAATGCCAAGTGTCACATTCTTGAGGGCTAAGTAGAGATAAAGATCGAGATTATTATAAGATATGATAGTGAGTAGATAATCATATAAAGAAGATCTAATGGAGCAAGTGGACTTAGATGGAATAAAGTGATTGATAATTAACAAGATAATGGCAAGTTAAATACCAAGCATGTTCAAGAAGATTGATGAAATTAAAGAGATCTAATGATGTAGGAAGCAATGAGATGGATAAATAAGTTCAACATTTAATGTCTAGATAGAGATAAATATCGTGTATTGATTGAGATTGAATATCATGTGGAATGTCATATTAGGAAGATCAATGTACATGTTTTGAAGTTGAGTAGTTTAAATGTGGTTCATCTGATCATGGTACCAAACACAAGATCAATTATCAATATTTAAATCTATGTCTAGTCTAATAGTCAAATGCAAGAACATGTGATAAAGGCTTAAATCATGACATAAACAACAAGATTAATTAATTTAACTTATGAATTCTATGTAAATGTGCATGTGCATTAAAACTAGAGTCCATTAGACACCAAAGATAGTAATGAGTCTAGGAATCACTATGGTAATACATGAATTTGAGACATGGGAAACTTACAGTTCAAGTCATAATGAATTGAGTCAAGAATAGAGTGTGATGTGTTAGATAAATATTGTAAATACAATGAAGATATGGAACCCTATATCAATTTTTTATATATGACATATAAGACACAAGCAAATATTTTTGGAGTTATTTGAATCATGTCAAATAGAAAAAATAAAGACATAAAGGAGTAGAGTGATAGAGAGAGATGAAGTTTGTCAAATAGAGGAATGTATAGACATAGAGATAGATGAGCAAAGAGTAAGAAAGGCACATAGAGATTATGTTCATAGCATGAAAATTTATATACTAGACCTATAATAAAGAATAAATATTTGGATTTATGTATGAATATATTTTATAAATTGTAATTGTATCTCTATTGTATATCTGATACATTGGTGCCATCAGATAGATTGAGTTGGTGCTCAGATTAGGAAGTGGGTGCTTCCTTAGAATTAAAGCTCTTAAGTCAGGGGCTTGGTGTCTCCTTAGGGTTGGTTTCCTTAAACATTATAACCAATGAGGTTACTTATTATGAGGCCATATTAGAATGGTAGTTTCTACTAGCTATTCTCATGGTGGTTTTTCCCATATTAGGTTTTCCATGGTGTATCCTATATTATGTGTTTTTATGTGTGTGTGATCCATAAATGTAGTTTTAATCTACATTAAAATGTATTGAAAGGACTAGTTTTAGTATATATACTGATTCACCCCCCTCTTAGTATCTAGTTATGTTCAAACAATTGGTATCATAGACTAGGGTTCCTTGAAATAAGCTTTATCAACTTAGGTAGATCTTGAAATAGTGAACACAAATGGATACCCAAGAAGGATCTTCTTCAAATAAGGAACCTCTATTTTATGGATCTAACTTTGAATTTTATAGCATAAGAATGGAATAATATTTGTCCTCATTAGGGTTTGATGTATGGATGTCTATAGTAAATGGATATATAATCCATGCTACAACTCCTACTAATCATACTACTATGAAAGAATATGAGAGAAATGTTAAGTCAAATATTGTAAGTATATGTGTATTTTCAAACTTAGAGTTTTCAAACTGATGCATTATCAAATTAAAAAATATATATGTAACAAACTGAAGAGCATCTATGAAGAAGATGATAAGGTAAATCAAGCCAAGATATAAACTTACAAAGGAAAGTTTGATATCCCTAATATGAATGAAGAGGAGAAGATTACATACTAGTTCTTTAGGGTAGATGAAATAGTCAATGCAATTAAAGGCCTTGGATAAGAAATGAAAAAATCAATCATTGTCAAGAAGGTCCTAAGATATCTACAATCAAGGTATGAATCAAAATATCTATAATACAAGAAGCATGAGATCTAGAAAAACTAATTGTTGATGAGTTACATGGAGCCTTTAATACCTATGAGATGATAATGGGAGAAGTAGATAATTTCCAATGAGAAGCTATGTTCAATGTATCTAAACTAGTAAAGGCAGAAGCATCTACATCTTAATCTGAGGAGACTAATGAAGAATAAGCCAACTTTTTTAGAAGATTAAAGAGAGGATCTAGAAAGCCTAGAGGTAAGTTACCCTTCAAATGCTTTAACTATGGTAAAGTAGGAAATTTTTCTTCTAAATTCCTTCATAATAAAAATGATAATTTTGATCAAGTAGAGAGTAGAAAAAATATTAAACCCTAATATCCCATGAAGAACTTATTCAAAATCAAGAAAGGTCTATACACAAAAGAAGATAGTGATTCAATGGATGATAGTGATAGTTCTAATGATGATCATAACTATGCTTTTATAGATGAGGAAATAGAAGTCCTATTCATGATAATAGAATCATCTTATATGGATCAAGATGAAATTGAATACTTAGATGAAGAAGAATAAGGAGAAGTGGATCTAGAGTGTGAGCTCATCTATGATTTAGATCAAATTGATAAGCTGAGAAAAGAAAGTTCAAAATAGAAGTTTGGACAAAAATAAATTGAGAAGATGTCCAAAAGTCTTAATAAATCTAATCAGATGGTGGTTATCCTAAAGACATAAGTTAAATAGGTTAGAAGAATAGAAGATGTGGTCAAACTTGAACTAAAATCAAAATATGATGAGTGCATAAGGTTAGAAGTAGAGATAGTGTATTTGATCAAAGAGATTAATAAGGTTAAAGGTCAAATATATAAAGTTGTGAAATTTATAGGAGGATCATACATTCTTGATGAATTGATAAACTCTCAAAATCCCTTAAAAGAGAGATTAGGTCTTAGTTATGAAAAAAGAAAGAGTTCCACTACTAGTACATCTTCTAACCTATATAAAAACTTCAAAGTAGGAGTAAATAAAGAGAAATATAAAAAGGACATAAAGATAGACTCAAACATATTTGATGTGAAACAAGTTGAACCTAAAAAGAAGCTTAAAGAGAAGAAGAAGACAAAGGTAAATGATGGAGATAGATACACTAAAGTGAGAGACTTGAAGAAGCTTAAGTTTAGAAGAGCTCCTCATGTTGCACCAAGAAATGCTTTGACCATGTGTTCCTCATATTTCTATGTTTATTTTTATACTTTTAATCTATATGGTCATAAGGATATTGATTGTATAGTTGTACCTAAAATGAAAACAAATTTTTTAAGTTGAAACTCATTTTTTCCTTTGCTACATACAAATTTAATTTGATATAATTGTAATAATTTTTTTCACATAGCTAAATAATGTACAACTAACTTTTTAAGATAAAAATTACATAATGTAAAGAAAGGCATGCCTCCTCATGTGAATAAAGGTTCACAAGTTCCTAAAAATAAGCCAAATAAGAAACCCAAGGATGTGTGGAGAGGAAAAATCTATCCATGATTGTCAAAGTTGCACTCCATGTTAAGGAGCATAATTTATGGGTGATAGATAATGGTTAATCAAAGTATACGACTGGTGATAAGAGAAAGTTCACCAAATTGAGAAAATTTAAGGAATGATCTATTAGCTTGGGACATAACACAAAAGTAAGGATCAAAGGTAAAAGAACTTTGAATATAAATGGAAAACTACCTACACATGATGTCCTTTATGTTGAAGGATTGAAGCATAATCAGCTAAGTGTCATATAAATGTGTGATAATGGATATAAGGTCATAATTGATGCAAAATGATGCATATTAAAGAGATATATAAGAATAGTTACAAAAGGGAAAAGGACTAAAATCAACATCTATAATCTTGTTCAAGGGAATGGTAATAGTTTCCTGATAGGGAATATTGATGAGAGTTGGTTATAGCATAGAAAAATGGGTCATGTTAAATTTGATAACGTATTCAAAATAATCTCAAATAAGTGTGTAAGACACATGCCCAAGATAACCAAACCTGAAGATACTACTTGAAATAAATGTCAACTAGTCAAGTAGATAAGGGTCAAGTTTCAAACAAAGGAGTATGGAACTACAAAGCCTCTAGAATAAGTTCATACTGATCTTTGTGGTCTTAAAAAGATAAGAAGATCTAAAAGAGAGAGATAATTCATGTTATTTGTAGACGATTACTCAAGATTGACATGGGTAGCCCTTTTGAAATATAAGTCTTAGGCATTTGATAGATTCAAGCTCTTTAAAGCCATGGTAGAGAACGAAAGTGGATAAAAATTCAAATTCTTAAGATCTGATAAAGGTGGATAATTCACCTCAAATGAGTTCATAGAGTATTGTGAGAAGCATGGAATCAAAATTCACTACTCTATAATAAGGAATCTACAAAAAAATGGATTTATTGAGAGAAAGAAAAGGATAGTCAAGGAAAAGGCTAGAAAAATGCTAAAAGAAGCTAAGCTACCTGATGGATAGTAGAGAGAAGTAGTCCAAATAGTAGTATACATCATGGATAGAGTTAATCTAAGGGTAAATAGTGACAAAACTCCCTATGAGATATGGTATGGAATCCTACCTCTGTTAAGTACTTTAGAGTGTTTGGAAGTAAATGTTACATTAGGAGAAAATAGGATAAATTGGGAAACTTTGAATCAAGATGTGATGAAGGAATACTTTTTGGTTATTCCACTAAAATCAAATCCTATGTATGTTATTTTAATAGGCTACACAAGATAGTAAAGACCATCAATGTCAAGGTTAAATAAGGATTTTAACATGTAGAACCTAACAAGGAAATCAATACTAAAGAATTAGATCTTGAAGAAGATGCAAATAATAAAGAGGTTGAGGAAATGAATGAAAAGGCACCTCGAAGATTTTTTCAAAAGGATCATCCTAAGGAGAAGATAATTAAAAATAAGAATGAAGGATTTTAGACCAGGAGAAGAACTACAATGAATAAGGAGCAAGTAAGCTTTTCTATAATGTGTGAAATTAAGGCTAAGAGCTATGTTGAAACTAGCAAGGATGAGAATAGGATAGAATCATTGGAAGAAAAACTAAACCAAATTGAAAAGAACAAAACTTGGAAATTAGTCCCAAGACCTTAAAACAAGAATGTGATAGGTATAAAATGAGTCTATAGAAATGAGCTCAATGAGGATGGAGTTGTTATAAGCTAAAAAGCATGATTGGTGTGCAAAGGATATGCACAAGTTTAGGGCATAAATTTTGAGGAAACATTTGCTTCAGTTTCTAGATTGGAAGCTATAAGAATGTTTATTACATATATCTATATACAAGAAGTTCAATGTCTTTCAAATGGATGTTAAGTTAGCTTTCTTGAATGGGAACCTAGAAGAGGAAGTCTACATAGATCAAACTAAAGGATTTTATTTATCATAACAAGAAGATTATGTATACAGACTAAAGAAAGCATTGTATGGTCTCAAATAGGCACCTAGGGAATGTTATTTAGGATTGTACTAGTACCTAAAACAACAAGGTTTCAATAAAGGATTTTCAAACAATAATATATACTTCAAATTAGAAGGTGAGCATATGCTAATTATTGATTTTTTATTTAGATGACATCATCTTTGGTGGTATTAATAACAAAATGTGCAAAGAATTTGTTACATAAATGCAATGTGATTTTGAGATGTTAATGTTAGGAGAACTTTATTTCTTCCTTGGTCTACAAATAACACAAACTAATGAAGGGATATTCATATCCCAAACCAAGTATTCAAAGGAAATGCTCAATAAATTTGGAAATGAGGAAATAAAAATAGTTACTACTCCCATGATAACTAGATGCAAGTTGACCAAAGAGGATGAGTCCCTTGATGAAAATTAGAAGATGTATAGATCAATGATAAGTAGATTTCTATACCTAACTACATCAAGACTAGATATCATGAAATTAGTGTGCATGGTTGCAATATTTCAAGTTGTTCTCAATTAATCACATGTCAATGCAGTGAAAAAGATCTTTAGATACATCAAGATCATAATTGACTATGGCCTATAGCATCCTAGAAGTGAAAATTTTACTTTGACAACTTATACAGATGTTGATTGGGTAGGAAGTGGGGATGATAGAGGAAACACTATTAGTGGTGCATTTTACCTTTGAGATAGACTTGTTTCATGGCTGAGCAAAAAGTAAGAGTCTGTTACTCTTTCTAAAGTAGAAGTAGAGTATATAATAGTAGTGGCATGTTGTACTCAAGTTTTGTGGATGAATAAAATACTTAAGGACAACAAGGTAGAATACAAAATACCTATTTATATTCTTTCTGATAATTAAAGTGTTATAAATATACCAAATAATCCAACGATGCATTCTAGAACCAAACACATATCAATCAAGTATCAATTATTAAGAGAGAGGGTTGTAGATAAATAAGTCACAATGCAATATGTGTCAACTAAGGATGATATTATAGACATATTCATAAAATCTCATCCCAAGGAACAATTGGAATATCTGAGACAAAATTTGGGAGTGGTGGCTCTTAAACCACATCACTAGATCCTAGTGATAGGGCATGAGTCTAAGGGGAGTCTCATAGAAGCTTTGTTAAACCTTAGAAGAAGAGAGACAACCCAAGTATGCATATTTTTTAACATTTCTAATGAGTTGATGGTTACAAATTCTTGGAAAAAAAATTTATCTAATAAAGGGGGAAAAACATTTAGAAAAAAATTCAGAAAGAGTCCCTTTACCATTGATGTCAAAGGGGGAGAAAAAGTGCCAATGCTCTATGTGGGAGAAGAAGAGCAATAAGTTCTCTAGAAAATTTTGGAGAAAAAGTGCAGATGTCAAAGAATAACTACAACAAGTTTCGAAGATGATTATTAGGAAATGTGTCATTTCCTAATGGGGAGCAAGTTATGGCATGAATATCTTCAGTTCATATTCATCAGAAACTAATGTAAGTAATGCCAGAGAAAATGTAAAATATTAGAATATAAGAGCATTTAGTTTGCCATCAATGACAAAGGGGGAGATTTTTGTAAATATGATTGTCATTTATGTTAAAAGGTCCATAATAAGCATGTCATTGATGTTTAGCACTGAATATGGTGATTAGAGGATATGCAAAGGATCCTATCAAAGGTCAAGGATGATTGGAATACTTGTGTACATGAATCGATTTCATCTAGTTCTTCACATTTATCATCTAAACATTTTTGGTCTATGACATGAAAATATGAGAAGGTATTTTACTGATGTCACCATTGCCACATGTACATGAGTCTAGGGGATCTAGTCACATGGTTATGATCACACTAGTCCCTAGTTGTTATGCCTAAAATTTAAAGACATGTGATGAAGAAAATTTGACAATATGCAGATGCAAAGTTGGATACTTAGATATAATTCACTAAGTTCCAACACTTAACCAAATTTTCAAAAGAGTTCAGTAGATCCAATGAAGCATATTGATGACATTAGAGTTTGCACATATAAAGGCACAAGGATAAAATGATCATATGGGTTTGTTAAATTTTTCCCTAATTTCTATGCACTAAATCTTAGGTCATGTGATGTAGTGAGATAAAAGATATGATTGAGAAAATTTAGGCTCTAGGAAATTTTGATAGTGTTTTCCAACACTCACTTAAATTTACAATTTGCAATAAAAATCTTAGAAGGCATTTTAATGAAGACATATATTACACATATCATGGACTTAGGATCAATTAGACATACGGATGAAATCCCCTTGGTAAGAGGATCATATGCACTAACTTATAGGTCATGCAGCTGAGAGTGACAAGAGTTATGTGAGATCAAAGATGGTCTTCTAGGTAAGTTCGAGGCATTTCTGGATCTATGATAGAATAATCTTAGTAATCATATTGATTTCATCATATCTCACATGTGCAAAGGATTGAAAAATAACTAAGAATATGGGTTTGTTCACTTTTATTCCTAGTCTATATGGTTCAAATTTTAGACTAGGCAGTTGAGAAAATTAGAATATATGAAGGTGCAAAGTTAACCTTCCAAATGTGATTGAGATGGTTCCCATACTTAGACAAATATACTCAAGGTAAATTTTGAGCAAGTCTCAAATAGATCAATGGATCACATTGGCTCCAAGATGCTAGGATGAAATGAGATGAAGATATATGGTCAAATTTTAAAGCTTGATCAACAATTGATGCTTAATCATATATTGAATATCTAACAAATCAAAGCAAAGTCAATTTGTCAAAGGGACCTTTGCTAGTGACAGGTGTCACAATCATGAAAATTTCTACATTAAATCTATAGTTTGGTTTAAATTAAAATTTTAATGAGTAATTAGATATTTCCAAGTGTCTCAATATTGAGAACTGATAGTAATGTACATATTAAATATGCTAATGCCAAGTGTCACATTATCGAGGGCCAAACAGAGATAAATATCAATCTTGTTAGAATATATAATGATGAGAGGATGATCATATATAGTAGATTTGATAGAGAGAGTGGAATCAGATAGAACAAAGTTCTCAAAACTTAAAAAGATAGTAGTGAGTTAAAGATCAAGCAAGTTTGAGAAGATCGATGGAGTGAAAACAATCCAAATACATGAGAAGAAATGAGATGGATAAAGAAGCTTAATGTTTAATTCCTAAATAGAGATAAAAAATCATGTATCTATGGAGATCAAAAGGTATGCAGAAGATTGGATTAGGAAGATTGATGAATGTATTTTAAAGTTGAGCAGTTTAAATGTGGATCATCAGATCGTGGTGAAAAACATAAGACAAATGATAAATATTAAAATTTATGTCAAATCTAATAGTTAGATGTAGGAACATGTGAAAAATCCCTAAATCACAACAAAAACAACAATATTGATCAATTGAACTGATCAATTCTATGTAAATTTACATGTGCATCAAAACTAGACTTCAACAGATGTTATACATAATAATGAGACTAGGAAACATGGTGTTAAGGGATGAATTCAAGATGTGGGAAGCTTACAGTTCAAGTCATAATGAATTGAGTCTATTTTAGAGCATGTTGTGTTAGTTAACTAGTGTGAACATAGTCAAGATATGGAACCCTAGATCAATTTTATATATATATATATATATATATATATATAGATATATATATATATGTATGTGTATATGTATGTATATATATGTATATATATATATATATATATATATATACACACATATATATATATACATACACACACACACACACACACACACACACACACACACACACACACACACACACACACACACACACACACACACACACACACACATGACATCTAGGACACAAACAGAGCTTGTTTGAACTATTTGAATTGTGTCAAAAATAAAAAATAAAGACATAAAGGAGCATAGTGAGAGAGAGAGAGATATGAAATGTGTCAAATAGAGGCATATCTATACATAGAGACAAATGAATAGAGATAAAGAAAGGCACAAAGATATTATGTGCATAGCATGAACAATTTCAAATTAGACCTATAATAAAGAACAAAGATTTGGATTTTTGTTTGGAGTTGTAGCTCCATTGTAGATCTGATAGGTTGGTTCCATTAGATAGACTGAGTTAGTGCTTAGATTATTAAGTAGGTGCTTCCTTAGAGTTGAAGCTCTTAAATCAAGGGATTGGTGTCTCCTTAGGGTTGTTTCTCTTAAACATTGTAACTAGTGAGGTTCCTTATTATGTGGCTAGATTAGAATGGTAGTTTCTAAAAGCTATTCTCATGGTGGTTTTTCCCATATTGGGTTTTCCATGGTATATCTTATGTTATTTATTATTGTGTGTGATCGCTACATGTAGTTATAATCTGCATTAAAAATTATTGAAAGGACTAGTTTTAGTTTATATACTAATTCACTCCCCTCTTAGTATCTAGTTGTCTTCCAACAAGAGTGGGGGAGGTGGGCTAGATATCTACCTGAGCCATATCCAGTTCATGTAGTAGTCATGTATATAGTTATTATATGGATTGGATTTTTATATATATTACACATTATGACACTTTATGATGTATATTTTATTTGTGGATATATATTCATGATTATATGTTTTATTCATATTGATTGCATGATCTTGTGTTACATTTTTATGGATTTGGATTATGTGGATTATATTTATATAGCATTTTATTTTAGTTACATGATGTATTATATTGATTATGCAGTGTTGTCATGGATTATGATATTTAAATTATATGATATATTTTTTATCTTGATTATGGATTCATATGTCTGTGCTTAAAATGAACTAAAAGTGGATTATGGTTTTTTAATTACATGTAATTTATGATGTATCATGGATTAATCATATATTATGCTATGGACATTATATTACATTTATGGTTTTTATATGGTTTTTATTTTTAATTATACTTATTATATTATATGTATGGTATTTTATATCATAGTTGATTATGGATTATGTGAATTTTACATCAATTAGAATGTTTATATAACTGATCAAGGTTGTGTGACTTATAATTGTCTAGGACCCTAAGGAATGTTAGACCCCTTATTAAATTTTCATATACACCCTTTTATCCAATGTTAATGAAAAATCTTAACAATATCTTTTTTTATCCAGATTCGTAAATATTTGATTTTAAAGAAAGGGGATTATAGGAATGGGGAAACACTTAATTATCTATAAATACACATGTTGTTTTATGTTTTTAGGATTTTTAACCTTAATCTAATCCATGGATAAATGTATATTGATCAATGAGATAAGTTTAAAAATGAAATTTGATCAATGCATGAATTTTTCATGCAATATAATTTTGATTTCATAGATTTTTTCATGATTTTATTTGAATAGGAAATTGATCAATGAGGGAAGTTTATTGAATCATAGGCTTATATCCATCCTTCTAGGGTGTGGTCTATTTATTTATATATATGCATCTTATCATCTATCCTTTGAGGGATCAGTCCATAATTTTTCCTTTTACTTTATTTTGATAATAGTTTTCCTTTGAGGGATCAATCTTTATTTTACTCTTTTCTTAATTTTGATATCCCAAACCTTTTTTTTTCATGGATTAAACTTAAGGCGTTTGTATAAGATAGGCAATAGGGCCATGTGTCATTCCATTTGAAAAATATTTTTGAAGTGATAGATTGTTAGGAGATAGTGATTTGGGACTCTTGTATTGTTTCAAATGGAACCAATTCATGAGAACATGTTATGAACAGACCTGGGATGTTCATACTTAAGGATAAAATTAGTATACTACCAGAAATCCACATGATTCTTAATCATTATAAGGTATCTTAAAGATAGGGGATAAGATTTTTAAGAGAATTTATTCTAACTAAATATTTTTCATAGGATTATTAACAGTAGAAAGGACACATATGCAAATCATTAAAAGGCTCACATTCTCATTTTCCATCAAGGGAGGCCAAATGATATGCCTTAGATCCATATTTATGAGTAATAATATAGGGTCCAAGTGAATTACGATCAAACTATACCCATTTAATTCTTTTCATATTTATGAAAATGTTGATTTTATTTAAGAACAAGGTCACCAATATTAAACTCTCATTCCTTAAATGTTGATTATATGCACATTTTTTTCATTCTTGATATACATAAAGGTGATTGAGGCATGTGGATCAATGCTCATCAAAAATTTATAGTTGTGATAATAAATCTTGATGATAATCCTCTTAAAAAATGATATTTTTTTAGAGAGATTCTAATGGAAGGAATATGGACTTCGATGGGGAGAACTACTTCAGTCTTGTAGACCAAAGAAAAGGGGGAGGCCCCTATAAGTGTTTAAATACTAGTTTGATAAGCCCATAAATAAATAGGTATGTAAAGATGCCAATCATTTCCAACCACATTGACCACTTTGGCTAACATATTGACAAGGGTTTTAGTTGATGCTTTGGCTTGTCCATTGGCGTGTGAATAATAAGGTGACAAAAAACTCAACTTAATGCCAAAGGAATCACACAACTTTTGGACTTTATTATTTTTAAAATATTTACCATTATCTATAATTATTTTATGTAGGACACCAAAATGGCATATGATGTGATGATTCATGAAATCAATAATATTATCTACCTTGGTTGAAATAAGGGGAATAACTTCCACCCACATAGTGAAATACTCAATAGCAATAATAATAAAGTTATGCTAGTGGGAATATTTGGGGTTAATCTACCTATAAGGTCTAAACCCAATTAAGAGAAAGGCCAAAAGACCCTATTTAATTACAACACATGACTATGGATATGGAATAAATTATTTTTTGATTGGCACTTCACACATTTATTTACATATTCAAAATAGTCTCAATTCAAAGTGGGCCAATAGTATCCTAACTACATAATTTTCTTGGTGATAGCTAAACCACTAAAATGCCAACCACAGATTCCATCATGAGTTTATTTGATCATGAGACTTGGTTCAAAATTATAGAGACAACAGAGGAGAATACCATCAAATCCTTGATTATAAAGCATACCCCTTAGTGTTATGTATCGAGAAATTCACTATTAAAAATCATAATTAGAATTTTTGGATAGATCTGAAGGGAGATGCCTTTAGATAAGTAATAAAAAATCTATTTGTACCACATATCAACATGGTTTTATTGTATAGTATGGATAGAAGGAATAATAGTCTTGGTGTAATAAGGTTGAATGACCATGTGAATAAGGATAAACAACTTAGACTCCTAGGAAGAGAATTGGATAAAGGAGGCCAAGGAAGCCATGGTGTTAACAAACTTGTTGGTTAACCAAAGAGTGGTTTGGATGATATAATGGTTAAGATTAGCTAATAATTACTCTTCTAAAATTTTACACCTCTAGATGATTTTATTATTTCACACTAATTATTTGGTTGACTAACAATTAGGAGTCACTAAATATACGAAGAAATTTAACTCCTAGAGCCAAAGCTATTTGGATACCTATGATTAGGACTTCATATTCTACCATATTTTTAGTGTAATTTAAATTAAGATTAAAAGATAGGGGATATGAATGCCTTTAGTTGGTATTAGAATAATCCATTCTCCCTCTCCATGTTCACATTTAGATCCATAAAATAATAATGTGATTTGATATTCAAGATATTTTTGAGAAGTGGAAGCTATCACTTCATTAGGGAATTCATATCTAGATGGTAGATTATCAACAAGGGGTGCTTCAACCAATTGATCAATAATGATCTAACCCTTAATTGATTTTTGGTTAAGGAAATCAAGATCAAACTCAGTGAGTAACATCAACCATCTTTCCATCCATTGATTTTGATAGGGTTTCAAATGAAAGAATTTAAGAAGATTGGTATTGGTAATCACATAAGTCTTGTGATTAAGAAAATAGTGGAGAATTTTGAAAGCTACAAACACTATGGCCAAGTATAGTCATTTAATGTGTGTGTAATTAGTTTCATACTCAACTAGAGTATTGATTATATAGTAAACCACTTGTTCTCTATGTTGATGGTCTTGATGGGTAAGCAGAGCACCTAATGCATGATCCATATCCAAGATATATAAGTAAAAGGGCTTATCCTCTTATGGTGGAACGAGGATAGGGGAGATAATATATACTTCTTGAGAGTATAAAATGCCACTTGAAAATTCAAATCCCACATAAAATAGGTGTCTTTATTAAGAAGGTGATGGAAAGGTTAACATCAATCTGATAGCTATGAAATAAAATGATGAATAAACTATAGTTTCCCTTGTAAGATACGAAGTTGTTTGAGTTTAGAGGGAGGTGAGATATTAATAATGGCCTTAATTTGGTCATTATTGACCTTAATTACTTGAAGGGAAATAATAAAACCTAGGAGCTTACTTGATAAAACTCCAAAAACACACCTTTTAGTGTTAAGATGAACTTGATATTGGATCAAATAAGTGAAGATATATTAAAGGATGGAAAAATGATCCTTATGATGACTAGATTTACCAAGGAGATCATCCACATAATCTTCAATGATTTTGTGAATTAAATCCTAGAAAATGTAGGCAATGGCACATTGGTATGTGGATCTTGCTTTCTTTAAACCAAAGGGCATGAATTTATAATAAAAGGTCCTACATAGAGTAATAAAATAGGTTTTATTTTGATTTTTTTGGGTGATAAGGATATGATTATAACCAAAAAATATTTCCATGAGAGATAACATATCCTATCCTGTAGTGAAGTCAATAAGCTGGTGAATATTAAGAAGGGGAAAATCATCCTTCAGACAAGCAAGGTTAAGGTCATTAAAGTGGGTACAAAGGTGCAGACCCCTATGGGTTTTGTGATAGATACTATGTTAGATACCCATTGAGGGAAATAGATTAGTTGTATGAAGTTATCATATAATAAGTGTTGAAATTCTTCTTTGATGAGAAGTGTTATGTGAGGTTTCATCCTACGAAGATTTTGCTTCACTAATTTTTCTTCAAGGATGATAACGATGTTATGGACAATAATGCTATGATCAATTCATGCATATCACTATAAGATGAAGCAAAGTCTTGGTAATGACTAGCAAGGAATGATACATATTTTTGGTGTTCCTAAGAATATAAGGATTGACTCACTTTGATATTTTGTGGGGCTTTAGGTATTCCTATGTTAATATTAGTTTTAAAATTGTTTAAAAGACTAGGAGTCTCATTTGGCATGATATTACTTAGATATGAATCTTGTACCCCTAAATATGTTAAAATGGATTCATCATCCCAGCACTCCATTACATGGATCAATGGAAAATCTTCCTCTATTACTTTAGGGAAAACTAAAAGAAGGGATATGGTTTTGTCATTGCTTTGATAGGTTAGTGGTTCTAGGCAAATGATGTTAATCAAAAGAAAAACTAGGTGGGATAGAAATGGTGTCATTAGTTTCCATAGGGGAATAGATAGGGGATAAGGGAGTTTCATCATCCACATCTATAGGGACATGAGATAATAAAACATGATTATCATCAGTGTTAGGAGCTTTCTTGAAACCAAGGGCATGTTTCTCATTTAATTTTCTAAGGTCATTTATTATGACCTCATGGGTTCCTTGTTCATAATGTATTAAGTTAAAACCATTCCAATCATAATGTTTTAAGTATGTTTTTACAAAGCATTATTTTTTAAGGAAGGAAAAGTTAGATTTATATGGTTTGGCATGTATTTGGCTTTCCTTATCTAAATGAGATTGGTTAATTCACCCATAGGTTAAGTGTGTTTGGAGATGGGAAGGTATGAAGGGTATAATGTCTCCTATATTGGGTTGATAGGTATGTTGTCAATTTGTACATCTATATTCTTGAGGGGTTGACAAAGCACTGAGTGTTAATAGCCAATATTCCCCTACAAAACTCTATTGGAATGATGAATTAAAAAAATTTACATCAGGAATGTGGGATGAAGGTATAGTAAAGCTGGCATATGTTCCCCCAAATATAATGGAATCAATTTATTTAAAGGGATCAAGACATCATTAGTTTGATAACTCAAATTACAAGTCTTGAACAAATGTGAATTGGCAAGGACACTATAGACCTTAACCTCATGTTCATATTTAATAAATAAGTGCAAAGTGGAGGGGATGCAATGCATAACATGTATCCAAAGATGTCATAATAGGATATTATATTTAAAATTCCCTTATAATATGTAAAATAAATTGGTGGGGGGGGGGGGGGTGGGGTATTTATACCTACTTAGATGGGAAGGACAACAATTCCTAAAATAGGGACCATAGTATTATTGAATGCTTATAAGATAGTTAGAAATTAATCTACAATATTTTTGGGTAAATGTAGTTTCTTAAAATTATGTGAGGAGATAGTATTTAAGGTTGCTAAATTATCAATCATTACTCATTTGATTCAGGTATGATTATTTTGGGTAGTGATAAATAATGGTGGATCCTGGTCATTAGGTTGCAATGGTGATATTTCAAAATCATGGAACATTATGGATGATAACTTTTTTAAAGATGTGATAAAATTCAATAGAGGTTAGGGTTCATCTGATTATATCTCAATAGCTTGTAAGGCCTCTATCATAGCCTTGTTATGCTATGGACATTTTTGGACAAGTTCATATAAAAACATCTTAACTAGGAGTTGTTGGAGTTGTTTTAGAACTGATATCTATATCAACTTTGAAGCATTATTATTTTGCACTTTTCCTAAAATAGAAATTTTAGGTTTTAGTATGGGCATTGTAGGACTATTTATGGTAGAATTAAGATCTTTTAAAATAGTCACCTTGGATTTATTAGGATTTTGGGTATTATGACCCTAGGATCGTATGGCTATGTGTATCACATCTATCTAAAATAATGGAATATTTAACATATTTTTAGACTCATATAAATATAGAAGGTTTAGGAAGGGTTGATATTGAGTTATATTGGATATTTTATCTTCCTTTGAAACTCATTATGATCCTCTTGGTAATATACTAGTTCTTGAGGTGGGCGTGACCCTAGTAATTTGACTACTAGGATAATTATGACCAAATTATTCCATTAAAAGAACATCCTCTTCTAATAAATTTTAGAACATAATTTTTAGCATGTTACAACTTTAAGTATCATGTCCCACTATTCGATGATACACACATTTCTTTTTTTCCTAATACCATGCTAGTTTTTGAACAATGGGGTTAATAGTTTTTATGTGTGGTAGTGTGAAAAGGAAAGTTTGAAGGAGTTGATCAAGAATATTAGTGTAATACCTCCTCAATGGATACTATTTGGGTTTTTTGACCATCTAAGGTATTGTCATGGATGTTGCATTTTATTTCAAGTCTTGATCATTTGCACTGACTATTTGAATATTTCCCAAAGAAGGTACTTTATGTTTGGGATAAGGCCTTACATAAAGGCCTCATGGGTAATAAAGATTTTGAGTATTATGAATTAGCATTATTATAGTGGGAATATCCATTTTTTATGGTATATGCTCTTCAAAACAAGATTCTACAATGGTGGTTTTTACTCTCACCAAAGGATGAGGTCCCAATATGGATGCTCTAGTTTGAATTGGTGGGAAATCCATCTTTCCCTTTCAAATATGGTCAGGGGTAGCAGGGAAATTCTCTTTATGGAGTTTAATCCTTATGGTAGGATGTTATAATGATTTTATTCATGAGGCCCAGAGGTTTTTTTTTCACTTCCTGAAGCATTTACCCTATTTTCCCTCTTTACAATATTTGGCTCTTCTTGAACTATAAGCGAAGCTAGTCTTGGGTTTGGTTAAGGTAATATAACAGTCCTTTTATGAGGGCATAAGCTAGAGGTGATGGGTATTATTATGTGAAGGTATTGTATTTACTAAAGGAGTGGTATGCATATATTATGGAATGTGTAGACAAACATCATCATTGATAACTTTTTCATCCTTTGTTTCCAGTTGATTATCTTGAATGGGTTTAGATAATGTTTCCTCGAGAGGATCCCAAATAATGAGATCCAAAAATATTCAGTGAGTCTTGGGAATAGCTCCAATTGATTCAAATGGTTTGAAAGTGTCTCTTATAAGGAGGTCTAGGATTTTAGTTGTCATAGAGGGTGATTCAAAAGCACTACCAACCTCTTTAGGTAGAAGTTGATCATGGGTCATAATTATCACATGGGTCTCATGGTCTGAGGTGCATCCTAAATTAGCCTATACATAATTATACGTAGAGGTATGGTTGGGGAACCACCACCTAAAGATATATATGGATTGATTAGGAGTAACATTAGGTTTATCTAACTATAACTATCCTTGGTCAATAAGGTTTTTAACTAGACCTTTGAAGTAATGACATCTATTGGTGTTATGACCTAGTACATGATGGTAATTTCATATGTCATTTTATTTGAAAAAACTAGGCTTGGGGCAAGAGTCACTAAGAGGTCTAACCAAAGGAAATTCAATAATTGAATCTTTTAATATCTTGTCTAAAATGTATGATTCACCTAAGGGTGTGTACTATCATGGAGGAAATCATGTTAATGGATTTTGGGGTTATGCTAGAGGTACATGGTTTGGATTAGCTTTTTATCTATAGAGGTGTTCATTTTAAGACCATAACATAAGTATTGCCTTAGGATTTAGTATTGTTAGTTCCTTTACAGGGATCAAGTTTGAAGTTCTTATTACGTAGCTTTACTTTTCCTTCTTCTAAAGCTCAATTTTCTAGTTAACAGGCTATGGAAAAGTCCTCATCAAAATTATTGAAGGATTGAACCTATAATGTTGATGAGATATGACTATCACATAATTAGGATAATAATTTAATTAACTTTGGTTGAGTAAGGGAAATATTAAGTTTATTTATAAGACTTCACCATCTAGCCGCAAAATTAATGACATATTTTTCATCAAATTATCTAATGGAATAGAGGTTGGTTATGTTCACTTTTCTTGTGATGTTAATGGAAAATTATTCTAAAAATATTTTGGATAGTTTCTCAAAAGAGAATATGGAGTGTTGAGGAATAGAACTATACTAGTATAAATCCAATCTAGTTAGCAACATGAGAAACATTGTTAGGATAAGAACATCATCATGGGATGTGATATAATAAGTATGTCTAAGCTCTCTAGTGTGTTATTGAGGATCTTCCTTATTTTGAAATTTCATGAATTTCATAAGTTCTGATTGTGAGGGGTATGGTCTAATAGGGATAACTAGATTAATGAGTTCATTGAATATTTGTTCATAAGTGAGCATATTTTTATCACTAGAGGTAGAGGATTGTATATTTTCCATCCTATTAATAAGGATGTTCATAAGGTAAGGTTGGGTATTATATTTAGTAATACCCCCTAAGATATTTTTTGTAGGTATTGATAGGTATGAAATGGAATGGAAAAGGGTTGTGATAAGGGGTAACCAACATAAGTGGTCATAATTAGGTAGGATACTACCACATATTATGGGGATTACAAGGGTATATAAGCGGATTCAAGGGCTTGGTAAGGAGATACATATTGAGTAGTCAATGGGATGTACTATTGAGGAGGTTACCTTAAGGGAGATTATTGTAAAGGTTGAGTTTAGGGATTTAAATTTATGCTAGTTTTGATGGGTGGGAGAGTTGAAGGGATTGAAATCACAAGGCTCTAAGGTGTCATGGTAGGAGGTAGAGTAAACATAAGTTGAGGTGTGTTAATATTATAGGCTTGGGTGTTAGTCAAAGATGGACTAGTAGATACTACTAGGGGTGGATTGTTTAAAGGTTTTGTTGTGTTAGTATCATAACCTATAGGGGAGGATTGTTGAGAGATTAAACCATGGCTATAGTGAGCCATTTAGGTCCCTTAAGGTTCATGCCAAAAATATTCCTAGAAGACTATGTACAAGGGGATAATGGAATACAAATGTCTCTAGTACTAAGGTAATGGTTAAGAGAAATTAGATTACTATCCAATATGCTAGAAAATTCAAGATCTCCCTAAGTATAGAACTGGGGAATACCCTTCCCCATAGACTTAGGAGAGGTAAGAGGACTTGGAATATTCTCCATGGATGAGGATGAGGTTGGGGATTTAGTTTGTTTTAAAAACTATTATTTAATCAAAACCATTTAGCACCTAAAATAAATTAAAAAAGAAATGAAAAAAACACACAATAGTCTTTTGTTTATATCATTTTAATGGAAAAAATAAAACACACTACAAAATGTAATTAAAAGATTTTACATTTTTAAGAAACTAAATTTAGAGTGTGATAAGGAAAAAGGTCAGTGAAGGTGGTAATAAATGGTACTCTAAAGATGGTTTTAGGTTTTTGTTTAAGGATGGGAACCTTTATATACATGAAAGTACATTGAGGCCTAATTCTATGCTAGAAGAAAGTATGTGGATTGGTATTGGGTCCCACCCACTAACTTCATAAATTTTAGTGATAAGGGTGTTGTGTGCTTAATCTTTATACTTCTTTCCACAATTTTTATACTAGGTCAATATACCAAGTCAGTTTTCCCCTTGGTTATGAAATCCAAGTGGGTCCAACTTAGGTAGAAAAATGTTTCAGTGCTTGTTTTAAGATTATTTAGTTTTGGTTGTGTGTGAGAAAGTGTAATTATTACGATCCTCCTAGATTAATTTTTGTGAATTACCTAAGCACACAAAGGATAAATGTAATTATTTTTAAACCTTAAATGTAAAATTAATTTTATTTGGATTTTCTCTTTTTAAATGAAAGAAAAATAATCAAGAAAGATGCAACTACTGAACAATATTATAATGAAAATAAAAGGAACAATGAGACCTTAGGGGTCCTAATGGGTGTGCTAGAATGTTTTAGTAATTTTTCTGTTCATTTTCTTAATAAAAATAACTTACTAAAAATAGAAGCGATATAGGATTTTAAAAGAGGAATAGATGTGATTGGAATGCATACCTTTGATCCATCAAGGTGAGAGTGTTGGAAGAAAAATTACTAAGAGGGGGTGTGAATTAGTGTTTTAAAAACTTCCTTTCAATTATTCATGATCCATGAAAACAACATGGTGATCGTGCAATGCATAAAGAACCATTCACATTATCAAAAAAATAAGAAAACACATATATGAGTGGGAAACACTCAAGGGGAATAAAACCTACTATGATATCTATAAATGGACTAATTTATTATGAAAAAAAATACCAAATTTAGTTAAGCACCAAATCAAATTGGTGAACTAACCCAAAAAAGTCAAGCACCCACTTGACTAGGCTTTAGCAAGCACCTACTTGCAAGGAAGCACTAACTCCCTAAGTGACTCAACACCAACTTATCCACCTCATCTAAACTTATTTTACCAACACTATGCTCTTTTATTGTGTTCTAAAACTCTTTTCAATGCCACCTTATCCTCAACCATGCATGATTTTATTCTCTTATTTTTCACACTAATAAATAGGCCTAAACTACCTTGTATATATATATATATATATATATATATATATATATATATATATATATATATATATATATATATATATATTAGTCTTATGGTCACACACCACTTGGTCAGACACACACATTAAAAATATTAGTTCAGACACAAAATAGGTCTTAAGAAATTTTATAAGTATTATTCAATCACAATTTTAACCCATTTTGGTCTGCCACAACTTGATTAGGCCTTACTCCTCCTTTAGGTCTCATGGACACCTAATTACAATAGGTCTGCTCTCTTAATTCAAAGTTTGATCTTCTTGGGACCAGATTTACTTAACCAACAAAAAATAACATTAAAAAACATATCAAAATAAATCTTATGAACTCATACATGATTTAATATATCTGAATCCTTTGTTCATACCATGAAATCTCCTTTAGGACAAACTATCTTATTAGGCTTGTGTACCTAAATAGTTTGTCTTACAATAATGAAGATTAAACACACTTAAGCTACTCAAATATGGAAAATGAAAAAATTAGATAGATTATAAATGACCTTATGTTCATCACCAAATTATCTTAATACCTTCACTCCAAAAGTAAGGTTTTAATAACATCTCTTCAACTCACTTACTCAAAACTGCCAAATCACCTCAAAAACTAGTCATGCTGAATTGGATCTCCAATGCCTGTGTAATCACTTGTAATGACTCCTGATGCATAAAAATGGTTATATTATGTCTCAATAACATCATTATATATAAAATTAATATTTTATAATGGATAATATTTGTCTTTCAAAATAATTTCTTGACCTCATGTTTCATAGTCCTATCTGAACTAGACAAGCCATTTTGTGAGCAACATTTTCACCAAAAACACTAACCTAAAAAGATTTTAAAAATAATGATCATGACTTAAAATTCATAAATAATTTTTTTTTTTTTTTTTTCATAAATATATAATTAATGGACCCTCAAATCTATCTCTTCATCTATGTTTGTGTTTTACACTATCCACACCATTAGGTCTGTCTGCAACTAGCTTAATTGGATGACCAATTTAGATAAATTGAAGGATATAAACTATCTATAAACATCATAGACATGTAAAATGAGTCTCTATATTCTTATAACATCCATTTTATTTTCTTTACCAATTTAAATTTTTAGAGCTATAATAATTTCTTGACAAATAATCATGTATCTATACATTTTCTCTCTCATATGACTAACCACCACCACCTAGAGGTACATGGGAAATTTTAATACATGATCCAATGGATTATCTAGGAATTTTATTACATTTTTATTTTATTTAAAAAAAATCTTTCACATCAAGTCCTTATTAGGCTTTTAAGGAGGTTTAACATAGGTTTTATTGTTAACAATTATTCATAAAGGACTACCACTTGAAACCAAAACTAAAGTATAGAGATATTAGATTTGAACTTTCCCTATGTCCATAATATATTATACTCCCATATAGATGTTACATGTGCCAAAAAATGTCTACAAGTGATTCTTAGTTTTGAGACCTCATTATGTGAGCTTGAGAAGGCCTAAAAAATTGTTTCATGCACTTTTCCTTCAAATATTAACCTCAAAATTTGTTATCATACCAAAAAACAATTATCTCACCTCTGTCCATAATCTCATGTTCATACTTTCCTTAAAATTTTATCTTCATACCTAATTAGGATAGGCAAGGTCTAAGATTGGTATGGGTCCAGACTCAGACTGAAGGTTCTACCCCTATAGGTTCACCGTAAAACTCTCATGAATTATTATATACCTTACATTCTAAAACAATGCCATACAACCTTCACGTGCTCATTTTCATTCATTTTTTCATGCACATACCTCTTCATGTCATGACTAGGATTTGCAAGCACTTGACATCAATTACATGTACCTTGCATGTAGACATAAGACATTAGTTGCCTTAAAATTATCTCTTTCTCTTTCTCTCATGATAAGTCTCTCCCATACACCTTATCACATCACACACTACCAACTATCCTTAATCACCTTTAACATCAACCTTCACAAGATGCACCTTTGACACCAATGACAATACTCAATAATCTCCCCCTTCATCATTGATGGTAACCTACTCTCAAAAACTTCTCTCAATAGGATTTTTATAACCCATTATGATATTTATCCCCCTTTGACATTAATGATAAAAAGGTATCTATAAATTCTTGGTTTAACTCTTTTTCAATAAAATATCAACAAATAGGATCATAGAGTCTATGAAGCATCACACAAATATGATCCCCCTATCTCCATGCATACTTATTCATTAATACTCACCTAAACTTGGAGATAATAAAACACTTGATTATATCCCCTTAAGCATTTTAATTCCTTAATGATATTTAGGGGCAATAATTACAACCAATTCCTATCTTAGATGTTCAAATTTTGTCTTTGGAAGTGGCTTAGTTAGAATATTTGCAATCTAATCCTTAGTAGATACATACTAAAGATGGACATTTTTTCACTTACCTTTTCTCTTAGGAAATGATACCTGATGGGAATATTCTTAGTCTTTGAGTGCATAACTATATTATTTGATACACTTATATAACTTATATTATCACAAAATATAGGACTAGGACTATCATACTCCACTTTGTTGTCCTTTAAGGTTTATCTCATCCAGAAAACTTGAGTACAACATGAAGATGTTACAATGTACTCAACCTTAGAAGTAGATAATGCCACTAATGTCTACTTCTTTCTTATCCATGATACTAGGCACTCTCCTAAGAAAAAATCTCCTCTACTAGTGCTCTTCTTGTCATCTAGACTCCCTTCCTAGCCTACATTTATATAGGCTATCAAGTTAAACTTTTTTCTCCTTAGATACCACAACCCAAAATCCATAATACTCTTGAGATACCTAATTATCCTTTTAACTTATTTTAAATTATTTTCCTTTGGGTCTTATTGAAATATTCTCGCAAGACCTACTATTTTTATAATATTAGGTCTAGAGGTAGTGTACAAAAAAATTCCAATCATTGACCTGTATGATGTCTGATTGACCTTTTGAGATCCATCCTCCTTGCTTAACTTACACCCTGTGATCATAGGTGTTCTAATTGACTTGAAATATTCCATGTAAAATTTATTAAAAATATCTCTTATGTACTTAACTTGTGAAATTAATATACATTTTTTTGATAAAATGATTTGTAACCCAAGGGAGAATTATAGTTCTCCTAGCATGGACATCTCAAACTCTTTATTCATCACATATGCAAAGGCCTTAATCATACTCTCATTATTTACACCAAATATGATGTCATACACATAGATGACCATTATCAACTGATGATCATTTTCTATCTTTATGTATAGATTACTATCTACAACTCCTCTCTTGAATCCTTGGTCCAATAGGTACTTGTCCAATCTGGCATACCAAGCTCTAGGAGCTTTTTTAAAACCATAAAGAACCTTTTTCAATCTGCATACATAGTGTTTGTGACCTGATAATTATAAACCCTTAGGTTACTCTATGTACACCTCCTCTTCCAACTTTCCATTTAAAAAAGCTAATTTGACATCTATCTGATACACTTTGAACCCTTTAAAACCTATATATGCTAAAAACAATCTGATAGCCTTTAATCTTACTACCAGAGAAAAGGTCTCCTCAAAGTCTACCCTTTTTACTTGTGCATACCCCTATCATACCAATATATAATTTTTCATAGTAACTTATCCATATTTATTCAATTTGTTCCTAAACATCCATTTTGTGTCAATGACATTTTCGTCTTTAGTCTTAGGAACTAGTTCCTAAGTCTCATTATTTTTTATTTGATCTAACTCCTCATTCATATCACCTATCCATAACTTATCTTTACTTTCTTATATAATGTTTTTAGGTTCAACCTTAGACAATAGAGAAATTTTTTATTGATTTAGGTTACTTACCAACCTTTTCCTTGTTTTCATACCTGTATCTTTATTTCCAATGATTTGTGATTCAGGATGATCTCTCTGAATCTACCTTGAAGGATTTTTTTAATATTGTATTTCCTTAACTTATTATTATTTATCATATATCTCTATTGTTTCTTCTTTAATCTTGAAGTCTGAATTATCTGATTCCTCCTTTGACTAAGAGGATGACTTCTTAGAATTGGTCTCGTCAATCTTCACATTGGTGTTTTCCACTATCTTTTACAACCTATTATTATAGCATATATAGGATGATATTAATGATGATTATCCTAAGAATATTCATCCATTAGATATATGATCAATCTTACCTAAGTCTTCCCCATCTCTTTTGATGAATCATTTGATTCCAAACACTCTAAAGTGTTCCACATTAGCAAGTCTAGCTTATCACAGTTCATAGGGGGTTTTATTATCATTAATCCTTATCTATCCTTTATTTAAAATGTATATTATAGTGATTAATTCCTCTCTCTAGTATCCATGAAAAAATATTGATTTATTTATCATAGTCCTTACCATTTATTGAACTATTATATTCTTTCTTTCCACTACTCCATTCTATTGAGGTGTCCTAACTATTGAGAACTGTCTCCTTATCTAATGGACCTCAAAAAAGTCATCAAATTCATTAGACCAAAACTCTCATCCTATGTTAGATCTTAATAATTTTATATTTAAATTCTTTACATTCTCAACTAAAGACTTGAATGCCTTGAACTTATCAAGAGATTCTGACTTTTCTTTCAAGAATGCTACCCAAGTCATTCTTGCTTAGTCATCTATGAGTAACATGAAATAAATATCTCCTTGAAAGATTTGGATTCTTGTATGTCCATATATATTAGTGTTTATTAAATATAAAGTTATTTTATTAGAGTAATCCCTATAATTTAACCTCCTTCTATTTTTATTAAGATGTTGACATGCCTTGTAAAGTGTGTTTGTAGGTTTGGTGATTTTAGGCATATTCTTCATAGACTTCTTAGAGCTTATCTTGACTAGATTATCAAAACATAGGTGCTCCAAAAAAAATTTCCATATCTAACATTCATCCATATTACTCATAAAACATCTCTCCTTCTTTATCTCATTTAATACATACATATTGTTCTTAGTCCTCTTAGCATTGACAATTAGCCTTCTTGATTTGGATCTCCTTATATCACACCCTTTATCATGAAAGGTTAGTGTGTGTATTTTGTTGAAAATTTGACTTACACTAATTAATTTATGTTTAAATTCTTTTGTATACATCAAATTATCTATCTTGGTCTTCCCATTGTCCAAAATCAAGATACCCTTACCAAAAAAATGGCAGTTGTGTTATCTCCAAATCTCACTATCCCTGCAACATTCTTATTCAATGAAATGAACTTGATCTTGTCCCCTATCATGTGGATTAAGAAAATAATATTTATATAATATTTAATGCCTTCATTTTTGATGTGAAGGTAGTCTGAATAAGCATATATTCTTCTCCTTTAGTCTTATACTCCTCCTTCACCTTGTCTACAGGGTCTGACTTCTTGATCCACTTTTTAGTGGTATGACTATATACCTTATTATATTGATTGATCTTTCTCATATGCCTCATATTTAAATCCCTTGAAATATGTCCTATATGATCATAATTGTATCACATTATCTTTTTTATATTGTTTAAATGAATATTCTTCCTATTCCTCCATGAGGAATTTATTCTAGCATGATGTCTACAATCTATAGCTCGTTGTCCATATTGATTGGATGAGAAACAATAACCTTTAAAATAATTCAAATACCTTGTATATTTTATGTTTAATGGTTCACATATACCTTTTTTTATCTCTTTAGTGAGTCACATTCTTATTGACTTGTTGATGATCAATTTGAGTCTCATATTTTAGATTTTTCGCATAGGTCTTTACTCTATCAATACCATCACTTCTTGATGGTCCATTATCCTTTGAGGTCTGACTCTCCTTATTTTATTTTTGTTATTATTTAAAACCAAGACCTTTATTATCATGTGGAGACCTCTGACTAATCAAAATATCACTTAGGACTTCAGTGCTCTTTTCAAAAAAATTATGTGTCTTCAATTTGATTGTTCCCTAATCTAATTCTCCATTCAAGGAATCCATTTATATTCTAAACTTGGTACATTATTAATCCTTGGTATTAGTACTTTTAATTAGAAATTCAATATGATTTTATAGCTATTTTAATGATGAAATCATGTTCATTGGTGTTGTTACTTAGTATTTCTTCAAAAAGATTTTTTTGGCCCTTATAACTCTTGGCCAATGATTTTAGCTTCTGATTCTTCCTTCTTTGAACTTTAATTATTCAAGGGAACTCACCAATTATAACTCAATTTTTAGTTTAGCCTCTTCTTCATATTCCATAAAACTTTTCCCTTTTGAAAAACCTTCATTATCTATTTATATGGCCATAAATAGAGTTTCATTTCTATCATGATCATTACTATCATCATCATTATCATATATACTTATGTCACTTATATCAAAAGAGATATTATTTTTTTCGTATATATATTTTTATTATTTTTTAATGCCCCTTTATTGCCTTCATACTTCCTAAAAATATTTCTTATCTTATCAAGATTATATAACTTCGTATCATCACCATGATGTTAATCATGCTCTACATTAGTCTCATTCTTATCCTTGTTGGGGAACTTGGATGCAAAGTGACCAATCTTACCATAGTTAAATCACTTAAATGAAAACTTTCCCTTATACTTAATTGATCCTTTCCTTATTTTTTTTAAAATCATAGCTTATATCTTGTCATCATCAATATTTGTATAAACATCATCCTTGACCTTTTTACCTTATGACTATTTTGTAGCTTTTAATGTAGCTTCCTTCTTTGAAAGTCTTCCATCACTTGTTCTCATTTTATAGGCAGTCAAGATGCCATGAAACTCATCCAAATATAGTATGTTGAGATCTTTGATATCCTCTAAAATAAATAATTTTGAATCAAACTTAGATGTCAGGGATATTAATACTTTTTATACTACTATTATTTCTTCCAACTTCTCTCCTAGACCTCTTATGACATTTATCACTTCATCTACTATTAAAAAATAAGATGCAATGTTTTAATCCTCCTTCATTCTTAGAATTTTAAACTACCTTCAGTATTTCAGTAAATTTTCCAACTTAACTTTGGTGTTTCCTTCATAGATGGTTTGTAAATTTTCCCAAATCCTTTTAGATGTATTACAATGCATGACATTTACATATTCTACCTCTAAAAGACCACATAGAATGGAATTCATTGCTTTAGAGTTGTTTTCACTTACCTTATTTCCTCTACATCAGCTTTTTATGCATGATGTGGAGTTAATCCATCAACAATATATTTCCATATGTCATAGCCCAAGGAAATTAGATAGGTCTTCATTTTGATTCTCCCAAATGCATAGTTAGTTCCACTGAAGAGAGGGGCTTTGTTGGTTCAGAAACCTCCTTGTACTTAAGGAGTAGACATGATTGTGATTTTAAGATATCCTTTAAGATGTTAGGCCTAATTCAATGGACTAGGTGTTAGAAACCTAAGTTACACTTAATGAATTAGATTATCTAGTTCTCCTTCAAAGTTGGACTGACATTGGATTGGTCCACATGTTATGGGATACATATAACTTAGACCAAACTTATAGGATATGATGATAGATTCTATGATATATAAAATTTGAATCCTTTTCCTAAACCTATTCTGATTTGGGGTGAAAAGAGTTATAAAGATAAATGAAAATGAAAACCTATACTAGTGGAGGTGATGCACCAATTCCTGAATGATCCTTGCTTTACCTTGTTATTTATCACACTTATGAATCAAAAGGGAATATATTATCAACTAGACATTCATAATACAATCATAAAAATGAGTATTTTAGATGAAGGTTAGATAAAATTTCTATGAATTGAAGGTAAAGGAATGGAGGTCTATGAAAGACACTACAAACTTACTTTTGAACACAATTCAATCTCTTAACACTTAATGTAACCTATAGAAGATTAAAACATAGAATTAGGTGAGGAAGAGGACCTAAAAAATAAGATTAATATCACACTTATCTATAAGTCAATAATCAAGAAATACACTAGAAGTAATGAAGAAGTTTGAAAGAATATTTTCTCATTAACTCAAGGTGCAAGTTACAGTTTTAGCATAGTTTTTGTATACCAACCTGAGGGAACCAAAAATAAATCCATAAGGACTAAATATATATAAAAAGAGGAGAGAAGAAACTATATAATGGCATAGATGAGATAATAAAATATCATCAACTAATTATCTTTAACTCATTCATTACTTTAGTCACAATTGGTTACCAACAGTCCTCAATAACTATCTCTATGTTTTATGATCTTGCATGATTCCTTATGCATTGAGATGAGGTAGTTGAAGATGTATTTGACTAATTAAACCTTATTTTGAATCATGCTACACCTTTATTTTTCTTTTAACATAAGATTAAGTTAATTTAATGATCCTTCCTTCATTAAAGCCATGAAACATGCATTGATTTTCACTTTAAGATCAGTTAACTCATGATAAGGATCCACTATACATGATAGGTATTAGTTATGAAAGTATTAAAACTTAAGGATCATTTATTCATGGATTGATCACTCTAAATTAACTCGTTTAACATTTCTCTACACCATTCTGCATCTTTACTTGTTGACCAAGTAGATCTACTAAGCCAATTAGGCCTAACAGCTTAACTACTTACCTTTGATGGATTTAAAAGCCTTCATGAAAATTTTAAAACATATGAACCAATGATTTTTATGCTTGAAACAATGCCTCAAATCATGATATATGCCCTTTTGAGTAAGAAACATATTCAAACTTACCAAAATTGGTGACTAGGTCACCTTGTCCTTACTCCTGTAGACTGGTTGATTAGAAGGGACTCATAGGGGAACTTATAGGCATGGTTTTGAGAATATTATGGATTTCAGAGGTGAAACAAGTGTCAATATTCCTCTTCTAATTATTGGAACCTTCTTAAACTACATTGTACCTCTCTATGTATGCAATTTCCTTAAGAACCCCTATTTTATGATAAGTTCATACACCATATATATATTAAAGTGTCATGGAAAAGAACCTCTCTAAGGTTTCTAGATTATCTGGGTGGTAGTTAGGTGATTTCAATCTATTTGGATGCCTTCTCATTCAATTATTCTCAATCAGGTCTATAATAGGGTTTAGGGAGGGCTTAAGAGTGCCTAAGACTCTTAATGATGATTCATGAAGTTTGGACATTGAATGTCTAAACTAATTCCATAAAACACTAGTATCTTTGGTTGTCTACCTCTCTTAAAGTTTCCAACCTCCCATGCAAAATTTATATACCATGGTGAGCATGTGAAGTCATCTCTCAGGAAAGAAACAAACTCTCTAAGCATTTTTGGTATTTTAAGTCCTAAATGACTATTCATAATTCTTATTCTAAAACTCATATCAAGAAATCAAATTTAAAATAATCTGATGATGACATTAATTAATAGTGGAGGTGTACTCATGAGCCCATGTTGCCTTATACTTCACCTTCTTAATGACACTATCTAGTGAAGCCAATAGATAAACATATGTATATGAAAGGTTATTCAATTTTATAACCTCATTATTATTTGAAGAGATCATACTCATTATATGGAACATGAATAAGCTCTCTTAATTCCTTTAGAGTCATTGTGTTGGATTGAATGAGTCATTTAGCCTCTATCTCTATTAACACATATTCTTATTTATATATCCAGACCTATCTACCTATAAAAAATAGTCATAAGTACCCTTTTATATGGTTCTTGAAAGGTTATTTAGAGAATTTAGGTCCCATCCTTCCTTTTGTAGCTCATTGTATGTGCAAATACCTTTCACTAGCTTACTTATAGGCTCAAATTAGCCTTCTTAAGCCTAGTCTATACAACATGGATTCTACAAGTTCCAACTACTAAGATAATGTGGTGCTCAAGAGATTAAAAAAATAATAATACCATTTTATGGATCAAACACTTTGTTATCATGCATCATCAGTCATATTTCCTCTATCGAGTATCCTCTAGGGTTTTGTAATGGTTTTAGGGGTCTAAAACTCTTAGAAATTATTCATAGCATAAAAAATTCTATTTCAAAACCTCTTGCCATATATTTAAATTACACTAACCCCTTCAAAAACCTTTATCATATTGAGCTCCCATGTAGAAAATCCATCAAGATATGTACATAGTAACAACGTGCTTCGACTAGTTGTCTAGACTGTGAAGGGAAGAGGAAGGTTCAAGAGCCAAAATGAAAATTCTATTGCATTATATTAACTCCAAAAATTACCTCAAGTTTTTAAATCAATATCCACATTTTTATAATTATCATCAATGTGAAATAACTCCTGGATCAGTTTTAAAATGGTGGTAGGGTTTCTTAGGGGTTTAAGGCATGTGTGTATATGCTAGCCATCAAGGGAATATTGGCATGAAAAAATTCTATGTGATCCATATCACTAGATGTGTGAATAATAATAATCATATTTATCTACCTCAAAAACCTTCACATGAAGTATAAACCCTCTATCATAACCATTAGATCTCCAAATAGTCCTCCTAGCTCTTTTACTGATTATGAATAGATTGAGGTCTATTTGAGAAAACATAGTGGATGTTTCTGCTAATGATATAAACTTAAAAAAACATGGAAAATTAAATCCACTAATAAACACTAATTTTACCAATTTACATATCTAAATCATGCTTATAAAGGCCTCAAGAATCATTTTTCCTAAAACTAGCTAATGGGTTGCCTGAGTTTTCATGCTTCATGGGTCCATTGTTAGGAACCTATGGAAGCACAATTGATTACCATATACAAGCAAATTAAGATGTGGAATTAACCAGAAGTAACAAGTAACTAGAAACCAAAAACAACACAGAATATGAGAGACAATACACAACTTGTATTAATACTCATACAGAAAAGAATACAATAAAGAAGATGCCACTTCTTCTTCACCACCTCTCAGAGGCTTCCCACACCTCAAGTGAACAGTAATTCTCTCCTAAAAGCTCTCTCTCTTGTGGTCCCAACACACAACTCAAACACAGAGTTGGTGTTCACCTCCAACCAGTCAGTATCCACTACTGCCAGTACACCAGTGCTCCACGCACTCCACAAGTACTCAATGTACTTCAAGTAGATCTCCCCTGAACTGTAACAACCTACAACCCAATGATCTTACTTATGGAAGGAACTGCCTTGCCTTCCTCTTTACTCTAGACGAGTACACACCATACTCTAAGTAGATCCCACCTGATCTTGCTCCCTGTTGTGTTGTTGTCCTCCCTAATATTGCACACCTGCAAATCAATCTAGTTCAACACACCTACAAACCTAGATCTCACACCCACATACACCTGCAGATCAATGATCTTACTTACCATGTAGATCTCCTAACATAACCATGCACACCTGTTGACCAAGATCCTACATACATGAAGAACCCCTCTGATTCTCCAAACCAGTACCCACACTTGGCACTGTAGCACTAGGAGGAACACACCATGCTCTCTTCACACACAGAAGGAGCTAATATTTGCTCTCTTACTCTCTAGCATGCTTTACAATACAACCTATGATTCTCTTAAATAGATCTCATGCAAACAATAATTAGACACCTAATTACAATAATTAGATCCACAACTTTGAGTCTAAAATTGGCTCTCATCATGCAAACAATCAGTTTGTTAACTAACTGTCCATAACACTCATAGTTCTGAACCGCATAGGCAACCGACGTCGGTCCCTGTCTGCCTGGAGGTGACCGATGCTGGTCGATCCCTGACTAATGTCAGTTCCTCTTCCTGTCTAATCTTGTTGACGTCAGTTGGCCTCACTGACATCAGTATCTGTGACACTCAACAACCTCTCCCAATGACCTCCTCCATGTCTGCATCAGTGAAGCTTTTAGCTCCACATCTTAACAATCTCCCACTTGGAGATAAATAGCTACACTATACCTATACCTGTACCCCATCTAATCTATTTCCTGGCTTGTATCCCTCTTCAAGCTCAATCCTGAAGACCACCCACCACATAACCTGTGGTGCACCCCCTGTCATTTGAGTAACCTACCACATCCAAATCTACAAACCCATGTAGTGAAGTCCTAACCCTGCATAGCATGAATCCCTTCTGCTGGTCCCTCTCAAATACCTGAGAAACCACTTCCCTGAATTGGCTCCTAACTCTCTGACAGCACCCACTGCATGGGCAAACTCAGGTCTATACCAGACCTCATGTGATTTCAGACACTGAACTATCCAGCCCTTAGTGTGCTCTAATTTTGCATCCTGAACCTCACCAACACCTAATTCACATCAGCTCCCACTGGAGACAAAATCAACCTGTGATCTTCCATGTCTCCCATGCCAAAGAATTTTGCAGCTCCAAATTCCTCATGACATGCCACTAAATTAAGCTTACCCTTAGCTTAGTAAAACCCTATATGTACGAACTTGCTAGTAAACATATCACCCACATATAGAAACAGGATAATGTCGTGACTCATCATCCACCTGGTAAGACAAATACAATGGTTACACTGACATTGACTAAAGGCCTGCTTTGTCCTCCACCTGTCAAAACTTGTACCACTATCCTACAGCTTCCTCAAGACCATATAACCTAGCCTTCTGTCTCACATGTCCATTCTCTCTATTCTTTAACCAAGGTATCCATTCATCGTAGTGCTTTCATATCGACTGGCAACCCTACCAAATCTCTTGTTTGGTTTTGCATCATATTCCTACCATGCTCCCACTATTTCCTGGATCCTTCCTACTCTACAGTGAGAAATGAGTATAAAGAAGAGGAACAATGAATTTGAGGCTTACTTACCACCTTCAGTCCTCCATATGGGCATTTGAAACTCCTTGATAGCTTGTTGTTTGCCCAAAATCTGTTACAGTGACCAACCTCGGTCACTACACAGTCTGCATTCGACCGATGTCATTTTCCATGCACATGTCATAACTACCAGCTCTACCAATGTCAGTGTCCCTGTTGCCAACATCGGTCCTCCTGACCGATGTCAGTCTTATCTATTGCCAACATCAATTCTTCTGACCGATGTCAGTCTTACCCTACCCGACATCACTGGCTTCGGTCTGCACATGACCGACATTGGCACCTGTCTGTTCGACACCAGTTCCCCCTGACCGACGCCGATACCTGTGTTCACCTATGAGTGATGACCTTTTACCCATGAGCTTTCTTTGAATCAAATCCCTGTCCAAACTACTCTGCTCAGAGTTACTCAGCCTTCTCCACTGATCTCTGTCTGCCATCTCTTCCATAAACACCAAGGCTTTTTAGTTCTTAAGTCTATCAAACACATCTATCTTTTGCTTAAGAACATGCATCTCTTTCTTGCTCATGTGACCAAGCCTAAAAAGCCACGTCTTTGTAATAGATGAAGAATCAGTAATATAAGTAGATAGATAAAGTATACCTACGTTCTTACCACCCACTAATTCAAGTGCATCTGCTGTGAGAGTTCTTGTGCATCTCTCATCACCCAACTTTCTTGAAGTAATTAGCCACATCTCCAAGACTGGGACCTGCATGACATTCTTCAACACCCATGTGTTGGCCACCTGCAATTTCAGCAACACTTCTCCTTTGCCAATACTATGACAAGGCTCACCAACCCCTCTACTTGGGGCTGCATGGAAAGAGGCAAAAAAATCTATAAACCAAGATTCAACTTTATCCAGAGCATCCTGTGCAACAACACCTGCAACATCTTCTTCTTCATGCTGATCTGCTACCAACCAACAATCTTTCTTTACCTGCTCTTTCTTTCCATAACACCATAAGTGACCATTTGTGCTATTTAGTTTCTCCATTTGTAGCTTACTTTCTTTTACCGTTGCTATACTCCCACTCAATCAGAAACCCCTGAGAGTGCCCTGTAACCAAACACAAACCTGCTCCCTGCAACCTTAACTCTAATACCAACTGTTAGGAACCCATGGAAGCACAATTGATTACCATATACAAGCAACTTAAGATGCAAAATTAACCAGAAGTAATAAGTAACTAGAAACCAGAAACAACACAGAATATGAGAGACAATACACAACTTGTATTAATACTCATACAAAAAAGAATACAATAAAGAAGATGCCACTTCTTCTTCACCACCTCTCAGAGGCTTCCCACACCTCAAGTGAACAATAATTCTCTCCTCAAAGCTCTCTCTCTTATGGTCCCAACACACAACTCAAACACAAAGTTGGTGTTCACCTCCAACCAATCAGTATCCACTACTCCCAATACACCAGTGCTCCATGCACTCCACAAGTACTCAATGTACTTCAAGTAGATCTCCCCTAAACTACAACAACCTGTAACCCAATGATCTTACTTATGGAAGGAACTGCCTTGCCTTCCTCTTTGCTCTAGACTGAGTACACACCGTACTCCAAGTAGATCCCACCTAATCCTGCTCCTTGATGTATTACTATCACCTTGGATCTTGCTCCCCCATCGATCTCCTTTTGACCCTCGCATACACACACCCCTATAGACCAACCCTGATCTTACTTATCACATGTAGATCTCCTAACATAGCCATGCACACCTGCTAACCAAGATCTTACATACATGAAGAACCCCTCTGATTTTCCAAACCAGTACCCACACTTGGCACTATGGCACTAGGAGGAACACACCATGCTCTCTTCACACATAGACGGAGCTAATATTTGCTCTCTTACTCTCTAGCATGCTTTACAATACAACCTATGAGTCTCTTAAATAGATCTCATGCAAACAATAATTAGACACCTAATTACAATAATTAGATCTATAGCTTTGAGTCTAAAATTGGCTCTCATCATGCAAACAACCGGTTCGTTAACTAATTGTCCATAACACTCACAGTTCTAAACCACACAGGTGACCGACGTTGGTCCCTATCTGCCTGGAGGTGACTGATGCCGGTTGATCCCTGACTGACATCGGTTGCTCTTCCTGTCTAATCCTACCGATGTCAGTTGGTCTGACCGATGCCAGTGTCTGTGACACTTAGCAACCTCTCCCAATGACCTCCTCCATGTCTGCATCAGTGAAGCTTTTAGCTCCACAACCTAACATCCATGACTGAGTTTGTTTATTTTCACCTTGTCACTATGGAATTAGAGTGTCAAAAATGATTTTTTGATGTTATTTTAACCCTCTTAGAATGAAATTTATCTTTAATTAGTCACTTCTCAATCCTATGCACCCTATCAAAACACCATCTCTGTTCATTTCCTTCAATGCAACTACCTCTGCCAATACTGATGTAGGTGTTGATTTGGGAATTAGAAGTGATTTTATCCATTCCACCATAACATAGAAATGTGAGACCTCCTAAGTCATTTTTAACCTTCTTCTCACTTCTTTATTTGGTACATTAGTTCTTTAAGGGTACTCTTAGGTTCCCACAATCTTGATTTCATACACAGGACTGTGTACCTTCATGAGTTTACAAACCTTTTATATAATTCATGATCTTGTGTTGTCTAAAGGTATAAAATTTATCATTTGAATATATATTTGACTTCATAATATTCATCCTTTACTAAATTTCACCTTGAATTTCATATTCTTAGGGTATGTGGATATGTCCATATAATTGACCCTAGTATTGGTTGTTTATGGCCATTTAAAGGTTAACGTTGGATTGAAATTTATTTGGGACAATATTATTTATAACCTGACCTATTCCAAATTTTCATTATTCTTATGAATCTTCCATTTGATCATGGGCCTCTTCCATAGATATGTTTCTCCCATCCTCTTTACAACTTGGAGATAGACTATCTTGGCAAGGTTGTAGATGATATTTTATGAGGTGAATGGCTATGCTACTTTGTAATTTGGACCTCATGGCTTGTAATGATTAACCATCTCAAGTGACTCTCAAAACTAGGTAGAAACCTCATTGATCTTAAAGATTAAAAAAAACCTTATTCATAGTTTGAACATTTGATTTGAGTTTCACATACTTCAAGAGCCATCCAAACATTACTATAGGTGACATTTCACATCAAGATATGTCTTAATCTGAGTTCTCCATACTCAAGTTATACCTCTGATCTAAGTTTCATTCCCATAACTTTTCTATATTTTCACCTATGACCCATTACTCTACCCTTTGAACATAGATCTTTCTTCATTATAGGCCATACTATGTATGAGAACTTGACCATTGTATGGATTGTGTACAAGTTTTAGGACTTGAACTTGACACCAACATACCTCCAAAGTAACTCTAATACTCTTACATTTATTTGAAGTTCTTATTGAGATAAAATCTCCCATAAAAAATCTAATTTTCTCCTTGTTTGCATCTTTGGTCTCACCTCTTCTTAGCAGGGTTGCAGGTGATGATCACTATGTTACTTATATAGAATGAGGTGAAGATTGGATGATATAATATCTTAAGGAGGTCACCAACATGACTATGATGCTATTCAAACTTAAATATAGTGACAAAATTACTTTATAGAACTCAACTCACAAACCTCAATAGATATTGACCCTAACCAAATATTGTAGATGTAGTACAACCTTGGTTGTAGGTAGAGGTTGACCTCTTAAGTAGCATTTTAAGGTTTGTATACTTAATTTCATAACCATGATGGTCCCAACACTCTTGATTCTTGTTTGATAGTATATCCATGAGGTGAATGTGAATGAAAAGTGATATGATGATAATGGACATGTAAAATGAGAATGGATATGGACTAATAAGCTTATACATTGGCTAAATGGCAATATAAAGACTATGAAATGGGATGAAACATGATGGAAAGAAATGAAACCTAAATTGAATATCTAGGAAGTCATGAATACTAGTAAGGAAGCATAGGCATATGCCTTAACTAGATATATCATTTTGGAGGTACTTGAATTAGCATACACTACTAAAATTGAAACCTAAGAATCATTAAAATACCTTAAAAAATGCTAAGTTTCCTTAACATTTGCTAAACTAGGACTGTGAAGATGTTTGAGGATGATTGAGGGTGATTGAGCTAAGAGATATTGAGGAACTTTTAATAAACTTGAATGAAGGACCCTTTCCATTAATGAAACACTGAAAACTATGTCTTAAATTAACTTGATATCTTTAGACCTATCATGAACCATACAACTCTTGAACTTGATTGCAGACTACAGATTAGTAGTAGATGTGTTCTTGAAATACATGTACTAACTCATGTGTGTCAAAATATTAAGGAATACATTAAATATCCCTTCAAGACTTGAAGAAATAGGATCAATCAACAATTTCATCAAAATAGACAAAAACTTCACAAAACCATACCAATATTTTTGCTTTGTACAAATGAAAATAGTAATTATAACCTTTTATAAGTTCTTAACCTTTGTTCATAAGGGTAGGAAGACAAAACTAGAGACCAATACCAATGATTAGAAGGTCATGATGTGTAGTTTATTTGTTCAAGATCTCAAATCTATTTTATTTCTCTACTATATAGATTGAGGACAAACCTCAGATGCTCATGCTATTTTCTAATGAACAAGATATGAAAAACACATTAGTTTTGGTTTCCTCAAGCCTTTAAACCTTCCAATCTCTTCACCAAGTGTATAAAACAAGACCTATTTCCATCTCCAAGACTCTTCCTAAGAAAATCCATATAATAATAATCTATACCATATGAAAACATTATCCAAACCTATAAATTTTCCTTTCCTACTCTTTCATCTTTAAACCATCTTTTCAGGGCAAGATGAATACACCAAGGAGAGAAAACAGATAGCTATGTTCACACGTGGGATCTCTTTTGGTGACCAAAGAACCTTATAAACTGATTGAATAGATATTTTCAAAGCATGAAATGATTTAATAAAGTAATTGTATGTCCATTATGGGTGTTTACAAGATATTAGTGGTGTTTTAAAGCCTTATGAGGTAAAAAATTTCCATTTAAATACCAAAACCTTCACTTTTAAACCATAGACACATAATTTTACAAAGAAGATTGATAAAAAATCTCATAGGAGTACATTAAAATCTTCTTAAAAGTTATTCATAAGGATTTTATGTATGTTCATCACCCCTTTTTAAGGATTATATCCCATCATGCTTGAATATATTATATACATTAGAGAAAATCATAGTGATTCATCAACTACCATCTTCAACCATATTAGCTCATTGGGTATAGATCATAAGAACACTTCAAGTAATTGTTAATGACATCATAAAATACTCAAATATGACAATGACATGACATTGATACATACTCCCTTCACTTGATAGTTAATGAACACAATGATGGTCAAGTACATCACCTAAGGATGAAGGACATCTAGGATATATAGTGATAAAAAAATGCAATGACATAACTAGGAGTATTTTAATGAATTCAATAAGAAAATAATATATGTCATGACTCGGGATAACATCATTTAAAGGCTCAAGTGGGTGTCATGAAAAAATTTTAGTTGTAGGGATTGGCATTTGGCCTTGGCAGGCCAAATTATCAACACTAGGCTCTGACACCAATTTTTGGAAGCAAAATTATTGAGAGGGTGGGTGACTCAGTGTCTTAAAAAATTATTCTTATTATTCATGAACCATGAAAATAACATAGTGATCTATAAATTCATAAATAACCATGCACATGAGCAAGAAATAGGAAAACACATATATGAGTGGGAAACCCTCAAGGTGAAGAAAACCCACTATGATATATGTAAATGTAATACTATCCTATGAAAAAAAATACCAAATTTAGTTGATAAAAAACTCAACTTGGAGCACCAACCCCAATAAATTCAAGCACCCACTTGACTAGGCTTTATCAAGCACCTACTTGCAAAGAAGCACCAAGTCTCTAAGTAACTCAACACCAACTCAGCCACCTCATCTAAATTTTTTATTACCAACCATATGGTATTTTTTATGGTATAAAAATAATTTTAATACCTCTTAATTCTCAGCCATGCATTATTTTATTCACTTTTTGTTCACTTTTTGTTCACATTAATAAATAGGCATAAACGGACTTGTATATATACTAGTCTCCTAGTCATACGCCACTTGGTCAGCCACACACCTTCAACATCTTAGGTCAAACACACAATATTTATTAATAATTATTTTGAGAATTATCAAATCATAATTTTAACCCATTTTGGTCTTCCACAACTCAATTATGCCTTACTCGTCCTTTAGGTCTCATGAAGACCTAATTGCATTAGGTCAACTCTCTTAATGCTAAAACCTGATCTTATTGGGCTCATATGGCCTTCACCGACAAAAAAAACCATTAAAACACTTATGAAAATAAATCTTATAACCCAATTCATGCTTTATTAGATCTACATCCTTCATTCATATCATGAATGCTCCTTTAGGGAAAACTGTCTTATTAGGCTTGTGTACCTAAAAAGCTTATCTTATAATAATGAATATTAAACACCCTTAAGATACTCAAATATGACAAATTAAACATGTACATATATTATAAATCAACTTAGGGTGATCAAAAATTTATTGTAACACCTTCACTAAATAAATAAGGGCTCAAAAACATCTCTTAAACTAACTTATGTATAACTGCCAAATCACCTCAAAAACCAGTCATGATGAATTAGACCTAAAACACCTATGTAATCACTTTTCATGACTCTTAAATCACATAAATTGTTCTATTATATATAAATAACATAATTATATGTACAATTCATATGGTCTAATGGAAAATATTAGTCTTGTAGACCAATTTCTTGACATCATGTCTCATAATCCTATTTGAACCAGATAAGCCATTTTATGAGCAACATTTTCACACCATACAATGACATACAAAGATTATAAAAATCATTTTCATAACTTAAAATTAATAAATAAAAATTTCATGTACTTTTTCACATCAATCTATCACGCATAGACCCTCAAATCTATCTCTTCATCTATGTCTGGGTTTTACACTATCCACACCATTAGGTATGTCTACAATTGGCTTACTTGGATGACCAATTTAGAGTATTTTAAGGATATAACCTATCCATAAAACATCATGGGAATGTAAAATTAGTCTCTATCTTATTATACCATCCATTTTATTTTCTTGACCTATTCAACTTTTGAGAGCTACATCAATTTCTTAATAAATAAGTCTATATTTGTACATTTTCTTTCTCATATAACTAACCACCACCACTTAGAGGTACTTGGGATGGTTGAATACATGATAAAATATCTTATCTAGTAATTTTAATCCATAATAATCTTATTTTTAAAATATCTTTCACATTGGGTCCATATTAGGGTTTTAGGAAGGTTTAACATAGGTTTTAGTGTTAACGATTATTCATAAAGAATTGCCACTTGAATAAAAAACTAATGCATGGAGATATTGGATAGACCCTTACAGATATCTCCTTAATATATTAGACTCACATGTAGAGGTTACACATAGTCATGAATGTTTGAAATTTCTTCTCGGTTTTGAGACCACATTTTGTGAGCTCGAGAAGGCCTAAAACAATGATTCATGCACTTTTAATTAAAATATTGACCTAAAAATTTGTGATAACACCTTTAAAATCCTATAACACCTCTATCCATTCTCTCATTTTCATACTTTCTTTGAAATCTTATCTTCATACCTCATTAGGCTAGGCAGGGTCTAGGAACGGTCTGGGTGTAGACTTAGACTAAAGGTCCTACCCCTATAGGCTCACCTTAAAACTCTAATGAATGATTATATACCTTAATTACACGCTCAAAAAATTCCATAAAACCTTCATATCCTTATGTTCATTAATTTTTACATGCGCATACCTCTTCATGTCATGATAACGCTTCCCAAGTACTTGACATCAATGACCTATACCTTCCATGTAGACATAAGACATTAGTTGACTTCAAATTATCTCTTTTTATTTCTCTCATGAAAACACTCTCCCATGTAATTTATCACATCACACACTACCAACTATCCTTAATAACCTTTGATATCAACCTTCATAAGATGCACCTTTGACATCAATGACAATACTAAACATGGAACTCCTTTTTGGCTAGGAAGGACTACCTGAATAATAAAGACAACTTGGACAATATTGATTAATAATAGAGATGGGTGGAATTCCCAATACATGATCACTTCTAAGAAGTGGTACAATTCTTTACATGGATGTTAGTATATTGTTCATTCAATCAAGTGGATAATATAGTAAGGTAAATTACAATAAAGCATGTGATAAGATTTTGAAACTTAAATGAATAAAATCAGTCTACTACATAGATATTATCAAAATGTTCATTCTAATATGTTACATATAAATCATTTTTTTATTGGATTGCTTTTAGTTTCTCAATTATGGATTATAGATTTGGGTCAAATACAATTGTGCAAAGTCCTAACTCGAAAAAGATGTCACTTTGATCAGTGAATAAGGGATGAGGAATTATGGGTAAGTCATGAATTGAGACCATATCATGTATAACACCATGCAGGTTCATCTAAAGATAATAATACATGATTTTAGGAATTGAAAATAGTAAATTGGAAATATTTATGATTGTTAACCTAGTCTTGGGTTGTAGGTAAAAATTAAAACATAGGGATCAGTGATGATTGCCTTAGAATCAATATTAATCAAGCAATTGATGTCGATCTAGAAATAATCATGGTTGATCCTTACAGTGGGTGCTGAAAGACTTAGGCTAAGGCCTAAGGATGGATTTAAAATATTCAAAAAGGTTCCTAAGCTAGTCATTGATTTATATATATAGATTTATGACAATAAATAGAAGATAAAATAACAATATAATAATATAAAATGAATCAAATACATAGAAAGCATACCTTTACAAAATCTTCCCATGTTGTAGATACATACCTTGTTAATACAGATATAGTTGGATTTGGGTAGAGTGTGAGTAGATTATAATTGGGATGGAATTATCCTATAGTTCTCCATGGTAATTTTTCTAGCATTTTGGTGTGAAAAAAGAGGATCCATAACATGAAGTTGTCCTAGATGTAAAATGTGTCAATCCTAATAAGATCGGTGATGATCGATTGTGGGAAATCTTATTGATTTTATCTAAGTTTGAGTTGTTAGTTCCAACAAATCAATATCTTAGATAAAAACTTAGTTAAAATTGACTTTAATGGGGCTTAAGTATGAGGAGGTTGTTAGGAATGTTAAAACAACATACCCTTATTAGGCTTGGAAAGATTTAACTAGGTTTCAAGGGTTATAAACTAGTTACTTAGGTAAAATGATAATTAGTTAGATTATTTACATAATGTTAAATGGTAAATAGTAAAATTGTATTAAGTATCATAAAATGGTATGAAATGGGTAAGACATCTTTATTCATTAAAAAATGGTGTAAATTTATAGTGTCTACACAGATGATTCCAAATAAATAGAGACGTATGCTATGATTAGTGTTATCTAGGATACATGTTAATTGTTGATGTAAGTTTAATGCTAACTTAAATAGGTGATGGGATTACATCCTATCATTATAGGATCATAAAATTAAACCAAGGCATGATTTTTATAAATAGTTAAGTGGTGGAATATATTAGTTGAATGATAAGGCTTTTAGCCCACCTGTGAGTTTACCCAATCAACAAGTTATGTTTACTCAATGAATAAATAAAATAGATATAAAGATGGATATGCAAAATGATGTTATTTTACATGAAGGAAGTTTTAAATACAAACATAAAATATAAATAATGGTAGGGAAAGAAATATATTTTGTGATTTACACTAAGATATGTTAACTAATATACCATCTTTATAGATTCACTATATCTATTAAACTAATATATACTCAATTCTAACATAAAATCAGTTTTTGTGAAATACACTTGAGAGTTTTATTATTAAATAATTATAAAAAATTATTATATAATAAATTTGAAATATAATTAACCATAGTGAATAATGGTGTAGTCATGCTCAGGGGTCACATTGAAGGGATGCCTTAACAATGTAACACTTAGATTTAGATACAAAAAATGATGATAGTAATGAATTTTATTCATTAGCTTCAGGTTTTAAATTATCTTATAATAAAATTAGTTATACATTTAATTATTGGATCTAATTAGTCTACTACTTAGACTTTCATCGATCAAGGATACTCACCTTCACCTTCTGTTTGACCTTAGAAAGAATTTCCTTGTCCCCATACATAATCACTCTTATAGAGTCTAGTTTTTCACTAAAAATATTTAAAATTTAGGTATGATACCCATATTTATATTCACATGAGCTATAGTTTCTTCACTAAGTTTAAAAATATTAGGCCGACAACTAAATTAATGGTATTTTGTAGGCTCTATGTAAATGTTTAGACCCACCCTAGAAATATCAAATCCTTATAAAAACTTCTAGCCACCCATGTTTGAATGTTGTTAGAACATATCCACACACAATAGTCTTGTGATATTTCATTTTTTCCCATGTCACTTTCATTACTATCCCTTCCTAGGGAATGAATAATTGTATATCCTCATAACTAAATTCTCATCCAAATATATTATTCTTACGTGAGTTCTAAGTTGAATGTCTTGTGATAATATTTATGCATTCTCTTATGCCTCAAATTCTCCATCTTTTCACACACCATCATTACCACACTTTGGGTAACTTAAATCTCCTTCACTAGTTGATTACACTCTATATGATTTTATTCACCACTCGACTATGTGTGTGCATCGATACGTTGTGATCCATTGATAATATAAACTCTTTGGGCCTTAATAATGAATGTTAAAAATTAGATTTAGTTGTAACCTTTTATTTTATTTTTCAAAAAACATCTAGAGAAAAAATCCTTCAATGTAATATTCTTGGCACTCTATAGGCCTTGGTTTCATCACATTATTCCATGTGAGATCTTAAGTTTGACCCTTTATTCCTATCCATAGATCATCCTCATAAATTTTATAATTTTTCTCATATGTTTATTTCCTTTGCCAAAAATTATAAACCATTTTAGTCACCAAATGAATAACTTTTTTTTTGGGTGATGTAAGATTTCTAATTCTCTAGGGATGCTCCAACATCAAAATCCGAAGGTAATTAAAATGTAATATCCTACTTGAAAGTAAGTTTGGAGTGATGGATCCACCATTATGATTGGCTTACTTGACCATGGTTTTCCCATCTACTTGATAAAACACCTAAGTAATCTCACTCATATTGCACTCCTTATCCAAATGCTTCTTAGGACATAAATCATCCTTTTCCATATAGCTTTGATAGCTCCACTCTTATTCCTTCTTGTAATCATAAATGTTATAGGTATATGCCCATAAATAATTGTCCACATCTACCAATTTTGTTTAAGATTTATATTTTATGCATCACATATATTTCTCCATGCACACTCTTCTCTTCTTATTTTTTACCTCATGGGTTTGTTCCCATTTTTGCCTCTTGTGGGTTTGCAGTCATTTCATACCTTGTGGGTCTACACTCACCATCATTCCTCATGGGTCTCTTCCTAGTTTTTTTATTCTTGGGTATGTTCCTACTTTCATATTTCATGGATCTATGCCCACATTTATTCTTTGTGTGTTTTTGTCGATATTTATCCATCCACATCCACCAAAAGGTTTTCATACCTTTCGTCATCTTACTTTGTTACACTTTTCACTTCTCCTTTATTATGCACTATTTATTTATTATGTCACATATGTAAAGTAGGCATACATGTTCACAATGATTATACATGTTTATCATAAGGTATATATGTGTAATTATTTTTTCACCCTTATCCTTTTTTTATTTCCTCTTTATTGATGCCCTTAGTGGCATACAAATGTATATGGGGTCCATTGACTCCCACATTTTATTGTTCCTTTATTATTGTGATCTCCACTCTATACACTTAGACTAATATCCCCTTCACTTAATTTTCTTGGTAAACTTAAAGCTAATATAATCCAACTTTGTTTCCATATATAAGTGACTCATCTTTCTAACACTTAATGAAATTAATGCTTTATTGATCAATTTTTGACATATTTTTTATAACTCCTCCCAAAATTGCCTCCATGAAGTGCAAAAAAATGTGTCTTCATCAACTATGGTATAAATTTTATTCACTCCTTATGCATACTTGGATGCCTTATATGGGGTTATTTATAGTTATATTTCCCTTATCATATTCTTATGATGTAGAAAAAATAGGCCAACCTTCCAGAGGCCATAACTTTTGACCCATAACTCCGTTTGAGTTCTTCCACATGTCAAAATGACCATATCAAAAAGTTAAGTTCTGTCTTAAGCCATTATAACCACTTAGATTTGATTTTGATATTTTATGGATGCCAAAAGTGATCATTTGAGGGTCTAAAATTAACATTTAATGATTTTTTCAAGAATTTTCTATTTTTAGAAATTGTATATTTTTAGAACCAAAAGTCAACTTCAGTTTATTTTTATCCCATATGCTAATTTTAGTATTTAGTTTTTTTTTGGAAATTTTTAGAACCACGTGCACTTGCATGAAAAACTTACTATAAATAGTGGCTACTAAAAATAGACCTTTTTTATATTTTAATTTTTTTGAATTTTTGCATGTCAACTCTAAATTCTAAGATGAGGCTTATTTAAGTATGGTTTGGGTTTGTAATTATTTCAAGTCATTCAATATGAATCAATACAAGTTATTATTCATAATATTTCCTATTGGTAATTTTATTTGTCTTGTTAGTTTTTTGGTTCATTATCTAGTATCAGAAGAAGAAAAGGCCAACCTTTCAAAGGTCATAACTTTTGACCCGTAACTCTGTTTGAGCTCTTCTACACACTAAAATGACTGTATAGAAAAGTTAGATTCTACCCTAAGCTGCTCTATCCACTTAGATTTGATTTTGATATTTTTTGGAGGCCAAATGTGATCATTTAAGGGTCCAAAATTAATTTTTAATAATTTTTTTTATGAATTTTCTATTTTTAGAAATTTTATATTTTATGAACTAAAAATCAAGTTGAGTTGAATTTCATCCCATAGGCTAATTTTAGAATTTAGGTTATTATGGGAAATTTTTGATAATGAACCCAAAAACTAAAAAGATAAATAAAATTACCAATAGGATAAGATTCTGAATAATACCTTGTATTGATTCATATTGAATGATTTGAAATAATTATATGTTATTGTTTAGAATCTTGGCCTATTATAAATTTTATTTATCTTTTTATTTTTTGGGTTCACTATCTAGTATCAGAGCAAGTTTGAATCTTGGAGGAGTAAATAATGATGAGTAGATGAGGAGGTATTGCGTAGATGAACCAGTTTATAGAAGAACTATAGAGGCAAGTTCAAAAGTTAACAAAGGTTATCACCAATCAATAGAGAAGACAAGGTGGTGATAAAGAAGATAGATTGTGATCAATATGTTTAGTAAGAAGAAGAACAACAACAAGAGAAACCACCATTTATGGAAGAAAGGATGGTTTAGGATTTAGAAGGAAGGAATGAAGGAATCAAGGTTGATATCCCATATTATGGAGATAGTTTAAAACTAGAGGAGTTGATAGATTGGATGAATAGAATGGAAAAGTTCTTTGAGTGTAAGACTATGAGAGAAGACAAGAAGGTAAGTTTTTCATGCATGAAATTGAAAGGTCATGCAATGATTTGGTGGAATCACCTACAGAAAGAGATAGAGAAAAGGTAAAGAGAAGATTAATTTGTGGAAAAAGATGGAGAACAAGATGGGGGAAAATTTTCTTCCTATGGATTATGGATAGAACCTATACAAAATATTTCAAATTTTTACGTAAAAAGATCACAATACATAAGAGTATACATATGAATTTTATAAGCTTTCTATATGAGTAGAGTATGATAAAACAAAAGAGCAAATGGCTACAATTATGTAAATAGTTTGAAATTTTATATTTAAGATGAATTAAGCATGTATATAATACTTAACATGGATGAGGCTTATCAATTAGCTTTGAAGGTAGAAGAAAAAAATAGACAAAATTTTAGAAGGACATCTATTGGTCCAAAAATAGGTGGATCCCCTCCAATAAGGTGATGAGGTGGGTTTAATACCAATAGAGGTGGCTTTAATGCCAATCAAGGTGAATCATTACATGGTGTAGAAAGTCAAGATGATAATAGGCAAGCATTTCAATACCAATAAAGAGGAAGATAATTTTAGAGAGGATGAGGTTATGGTGGTGCTAGAGGATGGTTTCTAAATTAGCATAGATCTTATGTCTATTATATATGTGGAGAATAAGGGCATAGAGCATTCAAGTGTCTACACTATCAAGATCAATAAAGGAGGCAAGAAGATCACCCAAGAGTAAATCTAGTTGAGGATAAAATAGAAGAGTAAAATATCAAAGTTGCACCAGCTTATTTTGGAGAGAATCTCATGATGAGAATAACCATTATCGCTCCAAGGAAGCATCAAGTGCAGAATAAAGAAGGTGGTGATGCATGGATATGATTAAATATTATTTGAACAAGATTTACTTTGGGTGGAAAGGTATGCAAAGTATTAATAGATGGTTTTAGTTGTGAAAATATGGTTTCTAAAGAAATGATTGAGAAACTAAATCTACTATGTGAAAAACATCCTAACCCTTATTGGATTTCATGGTTTAAGAAAGGGAATGAGGTTACAATAGATATAAGGTGCTTAATAAAGTTTTCTATAGGAAAAAATAATAATGATGAAATATGATGTGATGTTTTTCTGATGGATGCATGCCATGTGTCATTAGGGATACCATGGTAATTTGATACGAAAGTAGTTCATGATGGAGCAAAGAACAAATACACTATTTAGAAAAGTGGTATAAAGGTAGTTTTGTTACCTCTTAAATAAGAAAAGAATAGAGAAATCATGCTCTCTACTAAAGAATTTATCCAAGATATGAAGGTAGTAGGTTGTTTTTATCCATTAGTAGTAAATAATGAAGAAACATAAATGGTGCAATACCAACAGAAGCAATAAGAGTGTTGAAAGAATATGTAGATGTTATGCCTGATGAGTTACAAGAGGGTTTACCACCAAAGAGAGATATTTAGGATCACATTGGTTTAATTCTAGGATAAGGTCTACCCAATCAAGTAGCTTATAAGATGAGTCCAATAGAACATGTAGAATTAAATAAACATGTTACTAAATTGTTAAGGAAGAAGGTGTTAAGTGAGAGTATGAGTCTATGTATAACACTAGCATTGCTAACTTCAAATAAAGACAGAGGATGGAGATTGTATGTGTATAGTAGAGAAATTAATAAAATTATAGTAAAGTGTAGGTTTCTTATACCTCGTTTAGATGATATGATGGATGTGCTTTCAGGATTAGAATATTTTACCAAGATTGATCTAAGGAGTGGTTACTATCAGATTTGAATTTGTGAAGGAGATGAGTGAAAAAATACATTAAAGACTAGGGATCGCTTATATGAGTGGATGGTGATGCCATTCATATTATTTAATGCACCTAACACATTTATGAGAGTGATAAATATAATGTTATGAGAATATGTTGGTAAGTTTGTGGTTATTTATTTTGATGATATTTTGATATTTAGTAAGACTAAAGAAAAACACTTATAGCATTTGAGAATGGTAATGGATTTGCTAAGAAAAGAGAAGTTGTATGTAAATTTGAAGAAGTGTAGGTTTATGGATAAAATTATGGTATTTTTGGTATTTGTAGTTTCAACATATGGTGTGAAAATGGATGAAGCAAAGATTAAGGCAATTTTTGAGTGACCTATTCCAAAAAGCATTATAAATGTAAGAAGTTTCATGGTTTAGCAATTTTTTACAAAAAAATTATTAAAATTTTTAGAAGTATTTTGTCACCAATCATAGATTGCATGAGAGGGAAGGAATTTGCATGAAGTAGAGCATCCATATAAATTTTCATATTTTGAAGAAGAAGATTACATAAATACCAATTTTAGCATTACCAAATTTTAACAATGTTTTTGATGTTGATTATGATGCTTTATTTATGGAAATTGGTGTTGTGTTGAGTCAACAAGGAATGCCAATAGAAAATTTAAATGAGAAATTGAATGAGGTAAGGACAAAGTATTCTACTTACAATGTTGAACTTTATGCAATTGTACAAGCATTAAGACATTGGAGGCATTACCTTGTCCCTAAGGAGTTTATCCTATTTACAGATCATGAGGCTTTGAAGTATGTGAATACACAAAAGAAGTTCAATAGTAGGCATGTAAATTGGGTTTCTTTCTTGTAGGGGTAAACTTCTGTGTTAAAACATAAATAAGGAAAATAGAATCAGGTAGTTGATGTATTAAGCATGAGGGTAGCATTATTAACTACTATGGTGAGTGAAGTAGTTAGATTTCTATCTATTAAAGAATTATATGATATTGATCCATATTTTAGTAAGCTAGTTTAGAAGTGTAAGAATCCATTAACAAGTGGGATAGATGTTATTCATGATGAGTTTATTATATAAGAAGGTTATCTCTTCAAAGGGAAATAATTATGCATTTGAGTTAGGTCTCTACGAGATAATATAATAATAAAATTACATAGTGTTGGTTTGGCTGAACATTTTGGTAAGATGAAGACAATAGATTTGGTGGAAGAAAAGTATTTTTAGCCAAAGATAAAGACAAATGTGACAAGGTATGTTTCAATGTGTTAGAATATGTCGGGTGGCTAAAGGACATACATAAAATACTAGACTATACATGCCATTACCAATTCTAAGAGGACCATAGATAGATTTGAGTATGGATTTTATGTTGGGATTTCCAAGAAAATAGAGAGGTAATAATTTAATTTTTGTTGTTGTAGACATATTTTCTAAAATAGCTCATTTCATTGCATGTAAGAAAACCAATGATGCCACTAGAGTTGTAGAATTATTTTTTATGGATATTGTAAGATTGCATGGTGTTCCAAAAAATATTACTTCAGATAGGGACACAAAATTTCTACATCATTTTTGGAGGAATTTGTGGAAGAATATGGGAACTAATCTAAAATTTAGTATTCCATTTCATCCATAAACAGATGGACAAATAGAAGTTGTGAATATAAGATTGAGAAATTTATTGAGATGCATAGTAGGAGAGAAGCCAAAGCAATGGGACTTGGCTTTACCATAAGCTAAGTTCACATATAATAGTTTAGTGAATATATCACCAAGAAATTCACCTTTCAAATTTATTTATGGGAGAAATCCTATGGGTTTTTTATATTTGGTACAATTGCCAATTATAGATCGAATTAGTGACGATGCAGAAGCATTTATAGAGCATATGCAGTAGTTGCAAGGAGTAAGAAGAAAGTTTCACAAAAGTAATGAGAAATATAAAGTAGTATCATATGTTAGAAAAAGATTCAAGGTATTTTAAGAAGGAGAATTGGTAATGGTTTACTTGAGGAAGAGATATTTCCAAAAGGCACATACAATAATTTGAAGTACAAGAAAATTGGACAATGGAAAATTGTGAAGAAAATCAATGATAATGCCTATGAGGTAAGTTTACCATAGAATGTTGATATATCTCTAATATTTAATGTTTCAAATTTATATGAATTTCATAGAGAAGATGGTGAAGATGATGAAGATGAAGAAGTAAATTGGGAGCAACAAGTTCCAAAGAAAAGAAAAAAATGGTACAGATTTTGGATATGAAGATAGTGAACACAAGGCAAGGGAATTATAACAAGTATTTTTTGTAATGGGAAGGATTGTATCAATAAGAAAACACTTAGATTATAGAATGGGAGCTAAAGAAGATTGAAAAGGAAAAATGGTAGTAGTAAAATTAGGGCAACTCATAGGAGCTAAGTTATTTTCAACCAAAGGAGAATGATGTAGAAAAAATAGGCCAACCATTTAGAGGCCATAACTTTTGACCTATAACTCTGTCTGAGCTCTTTCACATGCCAAAACAATTGTATCAAAAAGTTTGATTTTGACCTAATCCACTCTATCTACTTAGATTTGATTTTAATATATTTTGGAGGCCAAACGTGATCATATGAGGCTCTGAAATTAATGTTTAATGATTTTTTAGGGAATTTTCTATTTTTATAAATTATATATTTTAGAACTAGAAGTCAACTTCAGTTGAATTTTGTCCCATAGGCTAATTTTAGTATTTAGGCTATTTTGGGGAATTTTTGATATTGAACTTGAAAAGTAACAATACAAATAAAATTACTAATAGGCCAATATTTTGAACAATAACTTGTATTGATTCGTATTAAATGACTTGAAATAATTACCCTACAAGTGAAACTTACTATAAATAGTGACTGCTAAAAATAGATGTTTTCTTCAGATTTTAGATTTTTTGAGTTTTTTCATGTCAACTCTAAATTTTGAGTTGAGAATTATTTAAGCATGGTTTAGGTTTGTAATTATTTCAAATCATTTAATATGAATCAATATAAGTTATTGTTTAGAATCTTGGCCTATTGGTAATTTTATTTGTCTTATTAGTTTTTGGGTTCATTATCTTCTTATCACATAACTTTGTTGTCTTTGCAACATCTTTATTCAAATTTAGGTTGATACATATTCATCTTCTTCCCATAAAACTCTATAATATTGCCTCAAGAAAATAAAAATGTGTCATTCCAACTCTCTATATTTGTTCTTTTATAAGGGGAAATTTCTTATGTTTGGTTATTATACTATTTTTTCTCATATGTATCTTCTCTTTCTCATTCATTCTTACTTACAATAATGTTGTTTTCCTTTGCATTGCAGATATATTCAACTCATTCTTAATCTAACTCCTTTTTTTTTTGGTGCACCTTTGGGAACATGTACCTCATTCTCATTTCTATTTCACTCCATAGATTCAAGTTATGATCTAGGAAACTCTCCTTATAATTCCTTTTCATAATTTCTTGTTGCTTCTTCTACATGTGGTTCCTTCAAGTAAGTCTCTTATCTAGGACAAATATCTTCTACAGCATCTCTTTCCTAAGGATTTGTAAATATTATGTAAATTCAATCCATTATGAGGACTATTTCCTTTAAGGATTGTGCACAACCATCCACTCTAGGGGAGCCAAGAGTTCCCATTCCTTCCTTTAGAATATGCTCCATGCCACACATAAAAAAACTTTTTATCTCTTCATTTTTTTTCTTATTGAACCCTATCTATGTTTAGGATTATCTTAAAACTTGCACATGTTCATGCATTTTTGTTTCCTCTTGTATAATGATATCCATATTTCCTATACCTATTGCACTTCACTATATTCAATTTTTTATTTGGTTCACCCCTTCATTTTTACTTATCTAAACCAAAATTTTTCATCTTTGATACTTATATATCACTTTTTTGTATCCTTATCTTCAATGCATTCCATAATTTAAATTATCTCCCACTCTTCATCCTTTTCACAGGGTTATTTTTTCATCTTGTAGGGCTTCTTCTAGCCTTTGAGATGCTCCCATTTTGGATGACCCCACGTGTAACCATTTATGGAATCCATTTATTATTCACTTTGGCCACAAGTATTTTTCCATTCTTTAAATTATTCACCTCTATTTGATCTAAAATTTTGGATTCATAACTTCTTTTACTAGTTTGGAAACCATATGTTCCCAACTCTGGACCTCCTCATTACCTTTCCATTTCATTATCTCTTGGATATCTATCTAGCCTTATTTTGAATTATTACATACACAAATTTTCTCATAATACACCTTCATAGAGTCATATAGACCCTTCAACATGAAATAATGCTCGACATCCAATATACACTCCATCATTTCCATAGTGATTTATTTTCTAAAAAAAGAATTTGTACTGTAGCTTTAGGTTAACCCTCCATGTGCCTCAAAACCTATAAGATATATTTACTTATATGGGTTTCACCTTGATTATATATGGTATCCTTCTTCCCCATAATTTGTATTTCTACTTGAACTATACTTTCCTATAATACATAAAACATGGAGGATATCTCCTCCATCTTCCCCAATATATATGAATCTAGTCATGTGTCATCATGGCTTATTGGTGAGCCATCATTTATAGTAAAATTTATATACCCATATACACTTTATGGAAAAAAACCTTATCTAGCACCTTCTACCTAAGATGATGATTGGTTGATTCTCATATACCCTAACTACATCATGATCAATGATGTGTCAAGACCCTCACCCCTTTCATATGATTCATAATCAACTCACTTATTTTTTTCATGCACTACCTCATATTTGGAGATATTTTGGTGCTCATAAAAAAATGAGAGTTACTCCCAACATCTCAAATTAATATGCTAGATACTAATATGCTCTAGGTTGTAATCTTATGTAGGTATTCTAAACTTAAGAACCATTTTTACAAATATTCCCTCCATGATATTGTATAGGTCTTCCTTGAATAGTGACATTTGATTATAATCCACCATATATCTATCCATCCACCTTCCTCATGGTGGAGAAAATAGCTCTGTTAGTTGCATCAAGTTGGGAAATCTATTAACCTTCCTTTCATTGGTTTGTATCTCACTTACAAGTTTGTCTTTTATTCCTACATCTCTCAAGGTTTGTGATCTTGCTCTAATACCAAAATTTTGAAAACACATTTATCTATCCCAATGAATGGATGACTTAACCACACATCTCTTAGAGTTTCACACATCATATTATGCTAAAATATCATTTTATTCATTTTCTTAGCATGTTACATGATATTATAAGCTTCATAGTTATGCATAGAGATATTGGATATATTTAATCATTTCCATGGACATAGATATATCTCCCTCTCTCTCTCTACTACTAGTACTATGGTAACCTAATATTTACATTCAATCAAGGCCAATAGTATTAATCTTCTATCTAGTCTTACATAAATTCTCATTATCTCTCCATTGGATCACTATAACAGAGTCTCTTCCTTAGATTTTGAGTGTTACAAATGTTGGTTTTAGACCTCCTATTTATAGGTTCTTGAGTTATAGATTCTTCAAGTAATTCTCATGTATTAGGTAAACAAATAAATTAATGGGAATCTATAGTATTTATTCAAATTTGTAGTCCCACCTTAGAAATAGCATAGTATGTTACATACCTCAATACATTCACATTCGATCTTGTCAGTTGTCAATTTTGCTATCATGTCTTGTGCAGTACTAACCTAGCTTAGGGAATGAATAAATGTAGGTCATAAAATATAAATACTAATCCAAATATATTCTTCTTCATTATATTTTATTTTGAATTTCATGTTCATATATTTTTGTGAACCTTTATGTCTCAATCTCTCAATTTTTCCATGTGGCACCCTCATCACACTTTGGGTAACTTAAATCTAATTCAATGTTTGATTATGCAATACATTATTTTGCGTGCCCCTTGAGTATACATGTACACTATTATAATGTGATCCATTGATAAGGTTAACTATTTTCACCTTAGTCATGAAAGTTAAAACTAAAATTTGGTTACAACATTCCTTACTCTTATGCATCATACCTTCAAATAACAACTTTTGTGTCATTTACCTTGGTGTTGTGGATGCCTTGGTTTCTTCACATGATTATGTATGAGAAATTAATTCTATGTCATTATTTCTATTATTAGTGCATCCTTATGTGATATATAACTTTGCATATGTGGTGATTTCCTTATATAGAACATGTACAACCTTTTATTCTCTGACTAAATAACTCTTTTAGGTGATGCAAGATTTTCAATTTTCCTAGTATGCTCCTAGATTAAATAATGAAAAAATCACATTTAACCAAAATTATTAATATAAAAATGAAAAATTGACCACAAGAATAGGTGACATAATCATTAACTTGATCTAAGTGATTCATAATGAATATTCAAATATCATACAACGATCAAGTTTAGTTATAAACTATTTACAACTTTAATCTAGAATTAAGAATTTAAGAAATAGATAACTCACAAAACATCCAAAATATTTTTATGTGTACCCTTATCTTCAACTTATTGCTCCTTAATAAAATTATAAATAAATGTGTTTATATAGATTATGGGTATTGTTATCACATAAGTTTTGTACTCATTTTTTGTTGTTGTAGCTTGTTGTGTAAATACCTAATGATACAATGTAAAAACCTCCAACGCCATGGAACCTTGGTAAATTAAGGTTAATCTCTAGAGAAGAATGGATTCCTTTCATTACATCTAGTGCAACTGATAAAATAAAAAATTTATAGAAATTTTGCTCCTTTAGTTTTCTTGTTCCTAAACTAGGGTTTGATTGGGAAAAGAGTTTGAGAATAAAATTTTCAAAACTAAAAATGGTGATTTTACCAAATATTTTTTAGTGGATTTTAATTCTTGATTTAATAAACACAATAGAACATAAAATAGATTGAATATTTTTTAGCACAGACTCATGCAAATGGGAAATCAAAGGCAATATTTGCTATTTTTCATAGAAAGGACAAGATTCATTTATTTTAATCAAAAAATATTTCAAAAGGGTATAAAATACCAAAAATTAATTTATTATGACTAAAATAATAACTAAATATCCACAAATATTAAAATAACTTTGTATACACAAGGATTTATCAGATAAAAAACATAAAATATGCCATTTATTTCATTTTCCAAGTTATATCTTGTATAAAATACATTCAAAATGTATACATATATCACTAAAAGAAAATATATATATATTAATCTATGGGGTCTGTGCATATTTATAAAAAATATTTCATAGATGAGATGTAGTTATTAAAACTTAAAATGATTGGTAGAAGAAACCATGCAGATCTGGAACTTCATCCAAAAGAGGTGTGATCTCCTATTTGTGACATCCTTGACTTTGAAAAATGGTTTGGAAAATGCATGCAATAGCTAGGTATAATCTTCAACTTGATGTGTCATGGATGGAACTGAGAAGATCTTCATGTATTGCCTCTCATTCTCTGTACAGATGCAGGTTACTCTTCATGCAAATGAGTGGTGCCCAAAATGAAACTCAATGTTTAAACATAAGATAACTTCGAAGTAACTCAAGACACTTTTTGCAAAAGCCTAACTTGATAATTACAAGTGAGAATTTTACAATTTTTAAGTCATGTCACTTTCTCAAATGGAATTTGAAATTTTCAATATATGATTTTACAAATTTTATCAATTACAACTTTTCAAACTCAAAAGTGTAATTTAAAATTGTGCTTTTTATAATTTCCAACTTTGTCAAAAATATAAAGTATAAAATGCATATTTCTATTTCTCAAAAAGAACTTATAATAGATAGTTCCAAGTAAAATATACAACATTAAAATGTTTTTGAAATAATTAAGTTAAAATTCATGAAATTTTTTAACATAATGGAATTAATCAATTTTCAAAACTTCCTCTGCCTTTTTGTCTTTCTCAACCTATAGCTTCTCAACATACGCCTTAAATATCTCATGTATCTTGTCTTCATCTAGTTCAAAGGAGTAGAGGTTGGAGACCTCACAATATTATACTATTTAAAAATGTTCCCACTTTGAATATTTTATTTCATTCATCCCTTTACCCATCTTATCTAATGCATTCTGATACTTGATATAATGGTGGATAGAACTCAAGGTAAAGACTATAGTTTTCATAGATTCTTTTTCAATTAACTCCTTAAACTTACTCTGAACCTCTTATACTATAAATAGGTTATATTCATCATATTTTTGTTGGAATTAACATTTATTTAACATTTATTCAATCTCATACATCACATCAATATCCTTGTCATGTGCAACCTTAGCCTTGTAGGTAGTCTCTGTAAGTACCTTTATGCTAAATTAAGAAACTCTATACAGTTCGTGATCCCCATAAATTTTAAGTATTAACTCATAAATAAGGATATATAATGTATAGGAATGGATATAAGTATCTTTTAATCATCATTATCTGGTTCCCAATCCAACACCTCACTTGATCTTGCTTGGTTTGGCCTTCAAGATTCCATCTTTAGTTTAATCTCTCTCTTTATCTTTTAGCTCTTTAGTCTATTTTACATAAGTACCTATCTATTTTAATATTTTAATCAATTATTTATGTCTATAAACTCCATTATATGACTCACAACTCATACTTTATCTCATACAAATCATTCCTTTCATTAACTCCTTATGCTTTCAGTAGCTTTTCCACTAGGTGACCTTTTTGGGTTTCAAATGTCAATTTTTGATATAGGTCTCAAGGAGTTATTATAATTGAATTTATGGTATTAATTTATCAAAAAATAATTGAATTATCCTCTTACCAGTGTCCAAATAGAATCCACCCTTCAATTTCATACCCAAGGTTCACCATGCTCTCATAAGGCTTGTAGCCTTCTTAAAGGCAATTTCTCTTTTCTGAGTCCAACTAAGAACTTTTCCCAAGATGTAATTAAATATTTAGGCTCAATTTATCCAATTTTAGGTTTTTAAAAATTTTAATTAACTAAATCATCTTCGAGAGTATACTTCTTTTGTAAATTAATCCTCTTTTAGGCCTATTTAGCCCTCAAACCTTACCATAATCCTAAAATATGTACATATCCTTACACTCTTAGACCCAAACCATATTTTTATATTTAAAAATTAAAATAAAATTAAAATAAAAAAATTATTTATTTTTAAATGGTTATAACTCTCAAAAACCTCAAAACCCTAAATATAGGGTTTCCTTGACCCTACACAGGCTATGGGCATTCAAAATTAAATATCTTGATTTATATAGCATTTTAAAGGACCAAATCACCACAAAAAGTTGTGTTTTTACATATTATATCTTTTAAAATATGTATACATATGTATTAAATCAATTAATGGCTTCAATATTACAAAACTTAGTCATAAATTCACTCTTTTTACTGATTGTACAAGGTTTCCATGGCCAAAACTCTTTTGAATTCTTTATAAGATTCACCTAGGTTTTTATAAAGGTTAATAAAACCTTAACCATGTTGAGAATAAACTCAAAAAACATCCATTCACCATCCATATAATTCAATCTTGACATAAAGTTTCAAATTCACTTGAGACAACATTTGTGAGAAACTGTCGTACTCATAACAAGGTTTATACCATAGAGAGCTCTTTCAAGAATATTTCCAAATTGGACATCTCAAAAATTCTTACCCTTGATATAAGTTATGGAGGATTTAAAATACCTCATTATTTCATAAATATTCAACACTCTTATCAATTATCTTCCTTTTTCTTGACTGCAATCTACAACCCACTGGTTAAACCCTGGAAACTTTATCAAACCTGTAACTTAGCACCAATATGAATAAAATCATGGCCTCAAGGGCTTGTATAACACAATCTGAATTTTTTTCATGCATAATAATTTAATGTAAAACACACATATAAAACACATTAATTTATTCATCATATCATTCTCTATTATAAAGTAATCCATTCATGGAATTGAGATCCTTCTTAAGGAGTTTCAAATAATTTTTTTCACTCCCAGAATCTCCTCTATCTTCTTGGAGATATCACACACTCATCCTTTTCTCCTTTTTTACAAAAAATAATGTACCACCTTCAAATTATACCAAATCCAAATTTTTTTATTAGTTAGTTCTAAAAATAACCTCCCTCACATACCAACATCAATGTTAAGCATATAATGTCAAGACTAGAATATGACCTCTAATTTAATGTTTTAGACTCATGTCCCTCATAAAACCTTTTACATGATATCATTATACTTATTATACCTATAATACTAATCTATTCACTCTTTACATGCACTTGAACCTTATAGACTCATTTTAAATATTTTAGTTTTCAAATTATTGGTTTTGGAGGGAAAAATCTAAACTCCTTCAAAACTTAACCTAAGACCCCTATGGACTCCAAATGACTTAAATTGCATGAATGAAACTTGAAAAGGACTATTGAAACATACACTAACACCAACATACAAAATTGATGTCTTCTTGACTTGATGCTCCTATATCATACTCCCTAGGAGGAAGAAGACTTGTGCCAACAACTTTCTTTCTTATCTTCCAATTGGTTCTTTGAGGTTATTCCATACTCAACATGTTGCTACTATTGTGTTATTGTTCCTTCTTTATTGGAAAACTCTTGCACTTCTTATTTGTATCTTTTATTATAATGGAAACTTCTTCCAAATATTGTATACTTTTATTTTCTTCATATTCCTCTTGTTCTAAGTCACTTTTAATCTAATCATACTCAGCTACAACCATTTAGTGTTCATTCTTCTTTCTCTTACTTGTTTCATGCCTTTTTTTTCATAAATCTCTCTTGATTCTTGCTTATCTAGAGTCTCTTTCTTCATTTTCATGATATCATATTATTCCCTAGGCTATAATGGCCTCTCATACATCTCACCTTTTATCATTTGCTTCATCATGTTCTTTTTTTCTACCTCTTCTTCCAACTTCTTCACTTTTTGATGCATTTTCCTACCATTTTGCTCACTATGCAAGAGCAATTCCTTGTTATTTTCATCCTCACAATAATAAAACATGACTTGACAAATATTTTTATATCCATGTCCATACTTATAAATTTTTAAATCAACATTAGCTTTCCCAAATTAATAACTCACCTTGTTCACTTTGTCATAGTACACTTTCTTGCTAACTAGCTTGCTTGTTTGCATCTTTATTTGCACAACTTCTTATGCTTCTTTTTTATGCCCCTTATCTGTCCTTTCCTTGATATTTTCTTGCTTTAAGTAATATTAATTAATCCCATTGGATGGATTTAATACCTCTTCTAATATCCTCATCTCTTATTGCAACCTTTTTGTATCAATCTCTTCATATTCCTCATCAAACTTTGATTCACATTATTCTTCATTGTCTTGGCTAGCTTGTTCTTTGTTTTCTCCTTGGAATCCTTAATTAATGAGATTCAAATAAAATTTCTCATGCTACATATCATACTTCTCAGTCACTCTTTGATTTAATTCATCCTCATCTTTCCATGATACACACTCATTCATGAATGCCATTGTTTCCATATAAAAAATGTCTTCATCATTGAAATCAAATTCACTTATGTCATCATATATAACATTGGAAAATAAATATAAAAAAAAACTTATATTCCTTTATGCATTCATTTTCATAAATGCATGGCTGTACCTTCATCTCATTTCCTTCGTTTACTTTCACCATCTCTTTTTATTGCTTTGTTGGCTTGGTATCTTCCTCTACCTTTAAGCTTGCTTGGAATTCACTTGCAATATAATCTTCTTGTGCTCTTGTTATGATTTTTATCACCAATTTTATGCCTTTTACCTTCTTGGGCTGCCACTTGATTATCATTTCAACTCTTGCATGATTCATACCTTTGTTTTCTACAATGCCAACTTGATGTATTTTACCTTTTGTGCTTTGCTTCCACACTTGTGCTTGTTTTCCACTTATGCCTTTGCCTTTTTTGACCATTTTTTTTAGTTTATCCTCTTCCTTATCTTTATCTACTTCTCTCAGCCACTTAAGCCACACATATCCATGCCCTTGTTATCCTTTTGAGGGATACACTTTTGCGTGTTTTCTCTCAACCTGCATATCATCCTTTTCTTCATCATAGATGCAATAAAAATCAAAATTTAGGAATTAATTTACCTCCAATGGAAAATCCTTCAATCTTATCTCTTCTTCCATGTCTTTGTGAATGACCTTAAAGTCTTCTTGGGTGACTGTCTTATCTTCTTGGTACACCATATCCTTTGTTTCAGCTACTATGCATGAAAATGCATCATAGAACTCATTTTTCTATTCATCTTATACATGTGATATGTCTTAAATATTTGTAATATCCCCTTTAAATAGGGAATATAGAAACACAAAAGCACTGAACCAAGAATACGATTTTACAAGATAATTTCAAATAAGTAAATAAATCACAGTAAATCTCTTATCTGCCAATCAAATATCTTTCACTTATTCAGATAATTACAATTGAGTCTCTGTCATACAAATAAAATAATATGAAATACTCTGTCTTAAAACCCTAGCTTTTTGCAAATTTAGGAATGAAACCTGACTTCTATCTCGTCTCGGCCTACTGTGTCGAACACACAGTCACCGGCATCGGTCGATATACTACCGACGTCGGTCACTAGGGTCCTTCTCTGTCGATGTCGGTCTTCAGTCGGCTGATGTCAGTCATTGGGAATCTATCTACCGAGGTCAGTGTCTGTGTGGATCTATACGGACCTGTACGATCTTCGTACAGACACCAATTAAGCACAACCTGTCTATTTTCAACCCTGGATCTGAAGATATGTAGATCTAATACAGAAGATATCTATCTGTATAATTTATTGAATCAAAACATAAAGAAATAAATACCTAGAATATCTGTAATAACTTCTGTGTGAAGTTATCTCTCAACCCTGTAAACTTTGTGATAACTCCTAGATGAAGCTATCTCTCAATTTGGCAATAGATCAGCTGATATTTCACAACCTCTGAATCGCACACAATGAAGAGTTGACGTTCTTCAATGCAAATGGAATCCTGGAACCCTAGGCTCAGTCTTCACAGAAGAAATTCTTCAAAATCAATAATCAATAATGAATGGCTAATCCAAACTCTCTCCCATGAGAAACCCTTATACCCTCCAAAGGTGTGCTTGCTAAAATTAGATTTCCTCAAATTAGAACTTGGGTTTCTTAAATTAGAATTCCTCAAATTAGAACTTGGGTCTTAAAATTAGACCAATTCTTAAATTAGAATTAGGGTCTTAAAATTAGACCAACTAATTAATAATTAATTATTAATTAGACCAAATAATTAATATTTGATTAAATCAATCAAATATTAATATCTCCCTTAATTCATATCCAAAAAACCCAAACAAAAAAGCAAGCCCAGCTCCATCAAGACCCTCTATCCATCCCATCAGCCTACGAAGGTCGCATAATAGGCTAATCCTCAACTCTGAACATGTCAACTCAAAAGGGGACATGACAATCCGCCCCTCCTGAAATTGCTTGCCCTCAAGCAATCGCTGAATGATACACCCATCAATCCACCTGGATCCCAAATGTAGTCATGATCTTCCCTACTGTCAATCAATGCAAACTCCATGCCATGTCCATCCCTAGTACTAAGATAAGCACCCCAACATCCAATCCATAAATGAAAATTAGCAAGCAACTCAAGCAAACTCTTTACCTAAATAATATCTAAATCTGGATTGTGAAGGCTAGAAATAGTCATATCATCATCAACCTGTGACCTGATTGTAACAGAAAGCTGAGTCCCTACCACATGTGATAACTCCTGAACTGCACTCACCTCAAGACCAAGCTCATCCTCATATCTCTCCTGTGTTGGTGCCAATGTGCACTCGTCATCGCACTCTATCATGTCATGTCGTATGAGCATCTCCATGTGATGAAAAAACATATATCTGAAGTTGCTGCCCCGTGTTGCCTTAAGAATATGTGTCTTCCCATCAACATCAAAGTGAACCTCCATGTCCTTGAGACGAAGAGTAACTTCCTCAAATGAATGAAGCCACTTCATACCCAAGACTAAGTCTATATCCCCCATGTTCACCACATAATAATCAGCCTTGAACTCGTAGTTGTTCAAGCATAATGGGAGGTCTCTAATCATACACTCACACCTAAGAGTGTGACCATCAGCTACCTTAACTCTAATGCCCTCAAAATCTTTAGTAGTGAGTCCACGTTTCTCCACAAATCTAGCATCTATGAAATTATGTGTGGCTCCTGTATCAAGAAGGGTGATGACCTTCTGCCCTGCTAAAACTCCATGGAGTCTAAATGACTCATCTGACTGAATGCTGGATAGACGTGCCTCCTGTATATGAAGCTCTAAATCTACCCCTGCCTTAGGCTCTGAAGCCTCTACCTCCTCAAACCCATCATGCTATTCAGAATCCTTAGAATCTGAATCCTCATAATATGCCCACATCACATGATTTGCCTTGCCCTTAGGCCTCAAATGACAATCCTGATGGATATCATATGGACCTTTGCAGTATAAGCAAAGCTTCTTTCTGCATAGATTGTTAAGTGCCTCATGATCCAAAGGTGGTGCTACTGGATTGGCCTTTGAATCATTCTTTACACCTGATTTATCTATGTTGAAATTCGGTCTCTCTGTATCTGCATTAGAGCACTTATGGTCTCTAGATGAAGAAGTACCTTTGGAGTTAAATTTATGGGATGGGGCTACCATCTCCATACTACGCGCCTTCTTCATAGCTACCTATAATGAAGAAGGATCAAAAGCTTTGATCCAACCTCTCAATGGCTCTGTCAATCCCTCCATGAAGAGTACTACAAGTCGCCGCTCTGAAATGTCAGGAATCATGACTGATAACTTTTGAAAGTCACAAATGTAAGACTCTAGACTCCCACTCTGGTGCAACTAAGCTAACTCTCTGAAATAAGACTCTGGGTCCTTCCTATCAAAGCACTCCACCAACCTATCCATAAACTCCTGATAAGATGTGATCCGATCATGATGGAGTGTCACCATCCCGTGGTGCCACCAATCATGAGCTACTCCCTCAAGATGTAGTGTCTCATATCTGATAGCATCTTCCTCAGCCATTAGACGCAATGTGAGAAAGGTGTCCAACTTACTAACCCAGGCTTGCACTGTGACCTTACCACTACCGTTGAACATCGTGAGTGTGAGCCTGCTCGTAGCATGCTTAAGATCATTGTTCTGGTGTCTAGGTCTCCTGTCCTGCCTAGCCAATCTGTAGTGCTCTCTCCTCAGATTAACAAGATGATCTAAGGTCATCCTTTCCTAAACATGAGGAGGTAATAAGTCCCACTCATCATTTGTAGCCATGTATACATCTGCAAATGGGGAATTTCTTGCCTCCTCCTCTACTGGAACTTCTGGTTCTTCTTGCACAAACGTAGGACGTGTAGGTCTATCCGCTATTCTAGAGTGGGCCTGTCGGGGTCTCTGATTAACCGTAACATCTCTATTATCACCTTGGTCCCCATTCTATCTATCAGGTGGGTTCATCCTCCTTATCATAGTAGTTAGTGCCTGTAATGCCTGTGTCATCTCATGGTAAGTTTCTCTGGTACCCAGATCATCATTATGTCGGTGGCCCCTGGGTGGGCTACCCTCACATCTGTCACTCATGATAATCAGCTGTTGTTCTAACAACTGGGTACCTTCGAGCAAAGCTCTACTGCGTATGTTATACCCATGTGGCCCCAGCTCTTGTGGCTGAATAAGATTTTCAAACCCTCAGGATGGCAAGATTTAGCTCTAATACCACTGTAATATCCCCTTCACACAGGGAATATAGAAACACAAAAGCACTTAACCAAGAATATGATTTTGCAAGATAATTTCAAATAAGTAAATAAATCATAGTAAATCTCTTATCTACCAATCAAATATCTTTCACTTATTCAGATAATTACAATTGAGTCTCTGTCATACAAATAAAATAATATGAAATACTCTATCTTAAAACCCTAGCTTTTTGCAAATCTGGGAATGAAACCTGACTTCTGTCTCGTCTCAGCCTGTTGTGTCGAACACACAATCGCTGGCGTCGGTCGATATACTGCCGACATCGGTCACTAGGTTCCTTCTCTGCCAACGTCGGTCTTCAGTCGGCCGATGTCGGTCACTGGGAATCTATCTTCCGAGGTCGGTGTCTGTGTGGATCTGTATGGACCTGTACGATCTTCGTACAGATGACAATTAAGCACAACCTGTCTATTTTCAACCCTGGATCTGAAGATATGTAGCTCTAATACAGAAGATATCTATCTGTATAATTTATTGAATCAAAAAATAAAGAAATAAATACCTGGAATATCTGTTATAACTTCTGTGTGAAGTTATCTCTCAACCCTGTAAACTCTATGATAACTCCTGGATGAAGCTATCTCTCAATATGGCAATAGATCAGCTGATATTTCACAACCTCTGAATCACACACAATGAAGAGTCGACGTTCTTCAATGCAAATGGAATCCTAGAACCCTAGGCTCAGTCTTCACAGAAGAAATTCTTTAAAATCAATAATCAATAATCAATGGCTAATCCAAACTCTCTCCCATGAGAAACCCTTATACCCTCCAAAGGTGTGCTTACTAAAATTAGATTTCCTCAAATTAGAACTTGGGTTTCTTAAATTAGAATTCCTCAAATTAGAACTTGGGTCTTAAAATTAGACCAATTCTTAAATTAGAATTAGGGTCCTAAAATTAGACCAACTAATTAATATTTAATAATTAATTATTAATTAGACCAAATAATTAATATTTGATTAAATCAATCAAATATTAATATCTCCCTTAATTCATATCCAAAAAACCCGAACAAAAAAGCAAGCCCAGCTCCATCAAGACCCTCTATCCATCCCATCAGCCTACGAAGGTCGCATAATAGGCTAATCCTCAACTCTGAACATGTCAACTCAAAAGGGGACATGACAATATTTTTCACTTTGTCTTCTTTAAGATGTTATTTCTATTTGTCATACTCTTGCCACTTGATGGGTGATATTATTAACCCATTCTTCATCAAATTTGAGGCCTCATTATTTGCCTTCTCTAATTTCTTCTTCATACCTACAAAAACAAATATAAAATAAATGTTATAATATAAAATGAGAGACCATATAGTCTATTTGAATGTCTTTATCATAGACATTATCCATATTCTCTTCTTGTCTTCACACTCATGTGCTTTTATTGGAACTTCTATCTTCTTCTTATTTTACTCAATGAGAACCCTCTTCTGAATTTCTCTATCTTGTTTCTCACTTGGAAACTTATCTCTTCTCATGCCTCTTTGGGCTGCCTTCTCTTTATTATTCTCATCCCTTAAGACACCTTTATTATGCCTTCTCTTTCTCGTAAGTGACTCTAGTGGCCATTTTACTTTCTGTCTCACATTCCAGCTTGTCCATTGGCTTTCATGTTATCTTATGAGATTCATCATGAGATCTATCCTCTATATAACAATCTCCAATTCTCGTCTTATGTCTTCCACTTCCCTCTCTATGTCTATCTTCTTCATTCTTATTTCTTTTATAGGCCTATTCAGACCTTCCTATAGCAAGTTCATAACCCTTGCCTCTTAGACCTATTTTGGGCCTTTATCTTCTTCCTTTAGTCTTTTATCTAGGACCTCTTATTATCCTCATTGACTCTCTTTTTGAGTCTTTACCTCCTCTCTTCTCTCTTGTCTCTCTTTTCTCTCTATCTTTTCTAGTTTTTTCTTGACTAGATTATTGTACTTATCAAAGGAATTTGGGGATATTTTTTATCTCTCCTCAATTTTATATAATAATTTACTAACCTTAATATATCAACCCTTCAACCTCCTTCTCCTACAATACCCTACAAGGTGTCAGCTCTCATGCATACCTCATATCACTATGCATTCATCTCAAATCAACAAGTTGTAAAGAAATAAAAACAAAATTTTACCCAAGAGTAACTTGATATGATACAAAATGATTAATAGGAATGGGGAGAAGTCTCTTTTAATCATCATTATCTGGTTTCCAATCCAACTAGTCACTTGATTTTGCTTGGTTTGTTCTTCAAGATTCCATCTTTAGTTCAATATTTCTTTTTATCTTTTAGCTATATAGTCTATTTGACATAAGTAACTATTTATTGTAATATTTAAATCACTTATTGATAGATTAAACTCTATAATATGGATCAAAACTCATACTTTATCTCATACAAGTCATTCCTTTCATTAACTCCTTATGTTTTCACTACCTTTTCCACTAGGTAACTTTTTTAGGTTTCAAATGTCAAATTTTGATATAAGTATCAAGGAGTTATTATAATTTAATTTATGGTTTAATTTATCAAATAATACCTACCTTATCCTCTTACAAGTTTCCATATATACTCCACTCTTCAATTCCATGCCCAAGGTTCACCATGCTCGCATAAGGCTTGTAGCCTTCTTCAAGGCAGTTTCTCTTTTCTGAGTCAAAATAAGCACTTTTTCCATTATTTAATTAAATTTTAAGGCTCCCTTTATCCCCTTTGATTTTTTTACAAATTTTAATTACCTAATTTATCTCCTAGAGTATACTTCCTTTGTAAATCAACCCTCTTTTAGGCCTATTTATCCCTCAAACCTTACCACAGTCCTAAAATGCATACCTGTATGTGCACTTTCAGACCCAAACCATATTTTTATCTTTATAAATGACAATAAAGATCATCTCACAAAATTATATTATTTTTCAATGGTTATAAATCTCAAAAATCTCAAAACCCTAAACCTAGGGTTTCCTTGACCCTACACAGGCCGTGGGCATTCAAAATTCCATATCTTGAATTCTATAGCATATTAAAGGACCAAATCACCACAAAATTTTATGTTTTAACATCCTATATATTTTATAATAGGTCATAATATTTATTAAATCCATTTAGGTCTTGAATACTACAAAACTCAGTCATAAATGAGCACTTTTTACTGATTATGCAAGGTTTCCATGGCCAAAACTCTTTCAAATGATTTATAAGCTTCACATGGGTTGTTATAAAGGTTAATATAACCTTCAACATGATTTTAATAAAATAAAACAACCTATACTCACCATCCATATAATGAAATATTGATATAAAGTGTCAAATGTACTTGAGACAACATTTGTGAGGGATTGTCTTACTCATAACCGGGTTTATACCACAAAGTGCTCTTTCAAGAATATTTCCAAATCGGAGTTCTCAAAAACTAAATAATATAGGTTGTGTTACCTTTGATATCACTTAAGGAGGATTTAACATACCTCATTATTGCATCAATCTTCAACATTCTTATCAATTCTCTTCCCTTTTCTTGACTACAACCTAAAACCTACTGGTTCAACCCTGAAAACTTTATCAAACTTGAAAATTAACACCAATATGATTACAATCATGGCCTCAAGTGATTGTATAAAACAATATGAATTTTATTCATGAAAAATCATTGAGTGTAAAACACACATATCAAACATGTTACTTCATCATATCATTCTCTATTACATAACAATCTATTCATGGACTTGAGATCCTTCTTGAGGAGTTTCATACAATGCTTTTCACTCTCAGACTCTCCTCTCTATTTTTATATAGATCACACACTATTCCTCTTCTCCATTTTTACAAAAATTAACGTTCCACCTTCAAATTATACCAAATCTAATGTTGGTTATTAGTTAGTTACAAAAATAACCTCCCTCACATACCAACTTCAACAACTGGATTATAATGTCAACATTAGAATATGACCTCTAATTTATTTTTTTAGACTAATGTCCCTTATATCACCTTTTCATGGCCTCATTATACTTCTTAACACTATATTAGTCATATATTCACTCCTTACATGCACTTGATCCTTTTAGACTCATTTTGAATATTTAAATATTTAAATTCTTGGTTTTGGATGGAAAACTCCAAACGCCTTCAAAACATACCCTATGACTCCTAGGGAATCCAAATTACTTTAATTACATGAATGAAACTTGAAAATGTCTCTTGACATAAACATTAACAACCAATAAAAAATTTATGTCTTCTTGCCTTGATGCTCCTTTATCAATATCCATATCCATTGAATCCACAACTATAAACTATTGATAGTACATATTCAAAATTTGTATTTCTCCTTCATACTTATTGACGTGATCTATTAGGGTGGACCTTATTTCTATGATAATTTTATAATGTTCCATGATTATATAAATAACCTTATTTACCTTAGAAATTATTTCTTCTGACCATTCTTTGGTAGGCCTTCCCATACTAGCAATTTCAGTCATTGCATCTATTGTTGCCTGATCTAAAATTTGGTTTACTAGTTATGCTGACTCTAATTATTTTGATGATCAATTGGGATATATAAATTTGTTTAGTGATATTTTGAGTTCATCCACCTTGTTATTCAATTCATCCTTGGTGGCTTTATCGCTATCTATTCTATCAAAGAGGTAGTTAATGCCAGATTGAACATCATGGTTTTAATCCCTCCCTTATTGGTTGTCCACGGTGAATCTTGGATATTTTATAGTCCCCCAATGCTAAATATTCATTTTTTTTCTAGTGGGGTTATTTTAATCTCAACATATCTTCCCCCTTATCATCACATTAAATTCTAGATAGGTTTTGAGGAGTAGATTTGGACTTCTTCTTCACATATAAAAGGCCAAAGTCCAGTGTACTAGGGGAAATCATTTGCTTTTACTTATTTCACACTAATTTTTATAGCCAACTAGGGTTAACATCTTGTTGTATGGTCACTTTCACCTTTGAATCAGTAGCTAATGTTATTATACTGGTAGGCAATGTGACAAGTGTGGAGTATTGTGTGGATGTTGCCATTGGTTGTTTAAGAGATGCCTATGAAATTCCCTCTCCATCAGTAGGTTGCAAATCTATGTTTTCATCAAAAACTTATGTTTCTCCAGTCTCCACCAAAGGTGTTGTGGAAACTATGATCTAATATTTTAATGCAAAAAAGGAGGTTAGTATAGAGTTAGTCTAAAAAATAATGAAAAATTAACTCACTAACAATCTAGCATTCTTTAGGCCTAATCATGGGAGGAGCATAATTAATAAACAAAATGAGAACTCAAAAAACCATGAAAGTAAATGAGAAATATAAATATAAAACATAATTTCCTTACCAAATCTTTGATTGCTCTAAAAGGATCCTTTTTTGACTTGCTCAGATTGTGCTTTAAGAGATCTTCTTCAATGGATTGTGGCTACCTTCATGAACTCTTGGAACCTTTGACTTTAGCTTAGATTGGTTAAATAATTTGTCATTATAACACTAAAATTCAATGATTTTGGAATGATTTAATCATTATAACTTTGCACTATCCAAGCTTAAAATTATGGTTATAAGGCCTTGTATTTATAGATTTTTAGAATTGGTCAAGATCAACCATGACCATCCATCTCAAGATTGAGATATGTGGCCATGAATTAATCTAATATTTATAATTACATCTATAAATATCCTCATAAATATCTAGAATAAATAGGCATGAGGAAGACATAGGTCAATCATGATTGTGTCCTTCACCAAATTTGGATATTTGTTTGATATTTTGAGAAGTTGAATTGATGATACAAATATTAGAAATAAATTTCCATTAATGAAATATTCAACAAGTTCCATGGAAAATTAACTTAAGATCTTGATCTAAATTAATTAGCCTTAAACATGATTAGTCAACTTTGATGAAAATCTTGGCAATTAGTGCACAAATTAATCATTTTGGTCAAAATGTCGTATTGTTGGCTCAAAATTTGACTAGATTGGAATTAGGATGTAATGTTAGATATGTTGGATCCATTACACATTTAGGATGTTGTCAAAACAAAATAACAAAGGTACATGTCTTGTGCAATAAAATTGGTAGAAAAGAACAATCAAGAACACCTAGGTGAGAAAATGTCATTTTGACTCAAAATGATCTGATCAAAGATAGCTACTTCATGAATTGTATTGTTTCATTTAATGATACTCTATCCAAAATTGCCACTTAAATATGACACGTTCACATCATTTAGCATGTTTTAGTGTTTTAGGTCAAATTATTAAGCCAATCCAAGCCAAATCCAAAGGTGCCAAGAGGAGATGAAGGTAGCCACACTCTATTGAAGAAGATCTCTTGAATCATAATTTGATTAAGACAAAGAAGGATCCTTTTGGAGAAATCAAGGATTTGGTAAGGAATTTGTGTTTTATGTTTATATTTCTCATTTCCTTTCATGTTTTTTTTGAGTTATCATTTGGTTTATTCATTATGATCTCCCCATGATCAGGCCTAAAGGATGTTAGATTGTTAGTGAGTTCATTTTTCATTATTTTTTAGACTAACTCTATGCTAACTTCCTCTTTTGAGTTAAAATCTTAGATCACAGATGGCATGCCCATCAGGATTTCACCCCAAATATTTGATCATAAGGCTCCTAAAATAATCCTAATAATCAATTTCATTCATAATCTTGGATTTTGAGGATTTAAAAGGTGAAAAACAATCAAAATTATATTCATAGAGTTTTGTGTGATAACTTATAGCCTGGATTCACTGCAAGCCTTAATTGTGCCTAATAACGCATGGCCTAAGATAACAAGATAAACATGCCATTTTGTGGAACTTTGTTTGGGGTCATACGGAATCTATTTTTGATGTTTTCTTTAAAACCATGTGTTTTCTCATAAATTTTTAGAATATGATATAATTTTAGGTTCAAGTTGCATAGATTTTTCACAAAATATTAAAATAAGAGTTTTAAATTTTTTTAATGTTTCTAATCATAGTTGCTTGGTTTCATTGAATTGTGTTTTCTTTGTATAATCCTTAACTTATACTTTTTATTGAGATTTTTTCTAACCAAGTCTAATCTAACATGTTTTATTCTTGAGGTTTTGCCTTTAGGTCAATAGATGTTTCTTCAAACTTAAAAGAGCTTCAAACCTAAAGGAGGTTATCTAAATTTTTATGTAGGACCTATTTAAAGAGTACCAATTCATATTTTATTATATATTTTTAACCTTATTTTGGGATGTTTAAAAAGAATCAAAATCTTTCATTTGGTGCTTAACAAAAAATTTAGGGTATTTTATTGAATAGTTTTGTTGGTTATTTCTTCCAAGTTTACAACATAAGGTGAAGGGGGAAAATAACATCACCAAAATTTTTGATTTGATTGCTTTAAAATTGAACACATTTCAAATTTTATCTTCAATATATCATTGCTTTATTATAATTTATTGGCCAAAATAAAGATTGTACATGTATGCTCTCCTACCCATCTCCTTTAGGGAACTTGTGGGATTTAAAACACTGTCTTTATTTCAAATTACCTTAGTCAAAGGTGTAAAAGATATGTTGTCAAGGCTCTCTCCCAGACCCACATGGCTTTGGTGATCTAGAAACAACCTTAAATCTCTTTTACTTGTCATTTTCTTTATTTTTTTCCATCTTGACTTGTGAGGGGGAATTCATTACCTCCTACAAGTTCTTTAGGGAAGCCTTGACCTAGGAATTCATCTCTCAGCATTATCTTCAACCCCTCTCCATGGAGGGGGTATATATAAATTTGGATCACCCCATTAGGATCAGAGGTTTGAGTAGTTATACCTTCTCCTAGCGTTGGGGATAAGCCCAAGACATTTGAGCATGTTGGACATCACACTACATTGAGCGAGTGATGGATGTAGTGGTTGTAAAAAGGGAAAGAACTTTTTACAATAAGACATATGATGCAGATCTAAATGATATGAGATTATTTTGGCACATTAGACATGAAAGTCCTATGTAATTGATTCATCTAGAATATTAAAAAACCAATTAGTTTTAGTCAACTCCACTTTGCCATATCCTTGATAGGAATTTGGATGATGTATTTGTATTTTGTCATTTTATTGCTTTATATTTTGAGACTAAAACTAATGTGTTTGTTTATAAACCATGATAAAAATAATTTGATTATATGTCACTATTTTATCTAAAGAGGCATTATACTATCCATTTTACACCACACTTGTGCCTTGAAATTTTTGATAAACATGTTTGTGTTTGTGTTGCTTATTTGAGATGGGTACCATTATGTTGCCCACATCATTATCAAGTTTGAGCCTTTTAGTCTTTGAAAAATAGCATTGATCACATCATTCGAGAATGCTTACATTGTTAGGATGCTCAATTTATTTCAAAACTTGTTTATCATTACACCAAAAATTATTTATTTCAAACCATGTCACATCAATCATTTGGACCTTGCTTATGCACCATCATGCTATCTAATCTTGTCTAGCTTATTTGGTCAGATCCTTGTCTTCAACATTGAGTTTTCAATTAACTTTGTCAAGCTTGGATTCAAAAATTGATTAATTTCTATTTAAGTCTTAATTTATGGGGTTGATACACAACTATTTCTCTTTTGGGTTACGCAACTTCAGTTAATTGATTACCCAAATTTTAAGACTATTGATTGTTTATTCAATAGATCTTATCTTCATCATTGCTTGTGTCTTTATTTAAGAGAACATAACCTTTATTTAAAAATCCTTTTGCCTTATGACTACTACCAACTGATCATGTTTATGTTTGACTCTATTTATCGGGTTTATGTCAAAGTTGTCTCAAAACTTATTAAATTAAATCAAATTCACATCAATCCTTTGTTTCAAGACTAGCTTTTGATGATGTTTAACTGAAAGTCCTACATACCTTGTTTGGGCCTAGCTTTTAACTTCACATTGGATAAAAGACCTAGTGACACATCTCCCTTTTCTAGTTTAGACTTTTTTTGGAGCACTTTAGCCTAGACCTTTGACATGCTAGATTTTATTTAGACATTTGACCTTTTGTGTGTGAAATTTGATGTTAGACTATTTTATTCCAAGTCTTAGCACAAACCATTTTGGAGATACAACTCCATGTTTAGATCATTGTTTGGAGATATAGCTCCACCTTTTTTACCAAGTTAGAACAAGTTTGAACCATTTGTCCTTTAGGCATAGTTTTTAGAGTTTGCAAAATATTAATCCTTTTGGTTTTCAAAGCTTTCTTCATTGATGTAGACATGTCTAGATAAACTTATGGTGGAGTCACATACAATCCAAACTATGATAGAATGACCACACAAAATCTGATTAGAAACCCCTAAAGAGATAGATTTTATAGGTATTTTTATTATTCTCCCTACAATACTCCATATGGGGAACATATTAAAAATCCACAAATTCTAAATCAAGTTATTGAATAGGATGATATGGTTCATGAAGAAGACTTGGATGCTTTGTCTTATGTGAGTAATCAGGACCCACCACATCATACCATTTCTATTCCAAGACCATAATATCAAACCATTCCCATACTAAGAACTCATATTTTATCTTGTGTGAGTAACCATGCTCCATAATGCCTAAAACTTATCCTTCTAGGACCTTTTATTTTGGCTTATGTGAGAAACTAAGCTCCATAATGACCCTTCATCATTATAGGATCTAGTCCTTTGGCTTGTGTAAATAATCAACCTTGACACCACCCTATTGTTACCATTTTAGGACTTCATCCTTTGGCTCATGTGATCAATCAAGATCCATAATTCCCTATAATTATCCAATATAAATCCAAACCTAGCCAATCAATACCCAAACTAATCTAATCAATACCTCAATTGATCCAATCATTAGACAACCAAGTTGTGCTCTAAATTGGTATGTTCTAACTCATTGGAAACCAAGGCCAAGAAAACCAACTGATCTAAGATGTTTATGTTGAACCAACCACTTGTGATAATTCAACCTATGATGAATCACCTATTAATCCTATACCAGTTGCCGATGAGTCTCAATTTGATGAACCAATATTTATTGAGCCATTTTTTAATGATTATAACCACCTTTGGTAAATTATTACCTTGACCATATGCCTATTTTTCAAGATCCTCCTAATAATAAGCTAGACTCTGAGGAGTTGTCTCTTGACCTTTTTACCATCATTGAGGAGTCTCACTTTGATAAGATAGTCTCTATGGAGCACCCCATGCCCTTGCAGGCCATTACATGTCCAATACCAACATTCAATAAGACATCATTGTAATAAAGTACACATTAGCTGAAAAATTAGAAGTAGAGTTAGGTTATATTCTTGAACCAACATTGGATTTATCATCAAAAACATAATCCACATTAGTCTTGATATCAGATTTATAGTCCATTGAGTTAGAATTAGATTAATAAATAAAGTACATTATGATTGTTACAACATTGGTTATATGTGCCTTGAAAACCAATTTGGATACATATATGATCCTTCCACAATTTTTGAGGATGATTACTTCATCTTTGACACAAGTTCACCTAGAATATTCTATGAGTATTATGTGACCTCTTCTTATTCCATTACCATTCCACATGCCATTATGACCAACCAACATATCCATTTCATTGGCATTCTATCTCCCACAAGTGTCAATTGGGACTGATGGAACCACACTTTGTTAAATTATATCCATTGTGACATAATAGTTAAAGAAGATCAAGGAGTCAAAGACTACATTAATGTATCAAAATAACACTCTCCTAGTGAAACCTTTTTAGAGGTGCTGGGGGGAAATTAAAGGTCAAACTCAACATCTTCTAGCGAAACCTTTCTAAACTGATTGAAGACAATCAAAGTCAAAATTCAACATTCCTTAGTGAAACCTTCTTGAAGGTGCTATGGGATAATCAAGATAACTTCATTGGTGAAAACCTCATCGAGGCACTAATATTTAAGCACAAAAGTTATTCACTACTTGATCAAAAATTGGGAGTTCATAGAATTGAAGGTGGCAAGATCGAAGGAAAGACCAAGTCCAATGTGCATGCTGAGTTAAGAGACTGAGAGAAGAGGACAAGGCTAGAATTTTGACCAATGTGCATGAAGACTAGGCACCTTGAGCCCACCAAAGGGGGTGTTGACATGTTCCAAGGAGGCACATACCTTGTTAAATCATAGACTTATTCCAAAATCCATGCATGTGGGACAAAACACAAAGTCTGAGCACCAAAAAAGGAGGGAAAATATTTCAAACCCAGTCAAAGTGCCTAAAAGAAAGGCCTGATGGTTTTGAACCCCTGACCTGCCACCCAAAAGGGATAGGCCTTGACCACTTCAGCTATGGAGGTTGAAGTGTTATATAAGGCACTAATTTCTATTTGAAAATATCAATTCTGGATTGTGTTCTTATTTTTAAAGGCTGAGACTTTGTAAAAGCTTTGGAAAAGCTTATGTGATGGATTTTTATCCATTTTATAGCCATAATACATAGTATTAATACTCTATTTATCCAATTTACATATTGGAGGAGTATATTTCAGCCCATAGAGGAGATTTTTAGGACTTTTGAAGCAACTTTGTAGCTGTTATGAAGACTCACAGAATTTGAAGGTGTCGGGCTTGATTCTAGTCATGGTGAAGGTGAATTCTTGCATTGAGATAGCAGCTTGCAGGAAAATTGTTTATTATTTCTAGGTGTTTGAAGTGCCCTTAATGGAAATGGTCCACTCCTTTGGAGAACGCAGAGATGTAGGCATCAATTGTTGAGTCGAACTCCGTTATCATGTTTCATGTTTTGGTAATTGTCTTTTGATGCATGATTTTGTTTCAGTTTGCTGATTTGATTTTAATTAGTAAATGAACTCATGAAAGTAATTAATTTTGACAATTATAACCAATGTTATTAAAAACTGGTTTTAATTTTTAATTGGAAGTAACAAGTCTTTTGACAATTCCATTCTAGCCCAACTACCGAGAATGTTTTATGCCAAAAATTTTGCAATTTCTTTTGAGTTTTCCAAGAATTTGTTATGTTTTGAGAATTTTATTATTCATACTTAAAACTTCACTTTGAGTTTATTAGTGTAGTTTACGGATCAAGTTGGTATCAGAGCAGTTAGAAAGTTGGGTTAGCTTTTGGTTGAGTTTTGACAGTTGATTTAAGTTTATTAGTTATCCATATCATTTGATTAGATTGCAGTGTGCAGTTGTGGAATCAGTGTGTTTGCAGGAAACCATGGGAAAGTTGTCACATAAATCTAATATGGAAGAGCTTGAAAGCATCAATAGCCAAATTTAGGATAAGAATGCATTCCTAAGATGCAAGCTCTATTCCCTTGAAGAGAAAATTGCAAGTTTGAAATCGGAGCTTGAATCCAAGGATGAGCTATTAATTAGATTGCAATGTGGTGAGTGTGAAAAGGTAAAGAATTCAACTTCAGATGCATAAACTATGATTGAGTGTAGTGTAAGTTATTCACCATGTAATTCATCTACTTCTTCTTTCCATTCAGATTTGGATTCAAGTAATGATGCTTTTGGTAGTTTTGAACAACACACTAAGGGTATTATATCTAAATTGTTGATGAAAATGGGATTTAAAGGAAGAGGTCTTGGTCGAGATGGCCAAGGAATTACTAACCCAATACAAGTAGAGCATAAATATCTTCATGCAGGTTTGGGTTACGCTAGTGAGCAAGTGGAAATTGGAGAAACTTCCTCCATGTCTAAAGGAGGACAAGCTTCTAATAGGAAAGGACCGAGGCCACTAGTAGAGCATGTACGGTGTAAGAAGGAAGGTAGAAGAGGTATTGAGATTCCACCTACTAGTTCCTACACTAGAGTTAGCACTAAATATTTTGATTCACTTTTTATGTTTAAGAAATTTGGATTTGACATTCAGAAGATAATGCAATCGTTTCCATGCACTTTTTATTGGATGCATAACCACAGTGTTGCATTTTGTTGGAAGCGACATGCTTTGCTTAAGCAGATTGCAGGTGTTAATAACCATTCTCGTCATGGCAAAGTGAGAAGAGGTAAAAGGGAGACCTCACCTAAGAAGGTTGTTTGAACTCATTGCCATATGAGTGGACATAGGATTGATAGATGTTTTAAGCTTCATGCATCTTCACATTCAAGTGATATTAGAACTAAGATGATTTACAAACCTCTCACTAAGGTTAATGAAGGTAATTCAATCCATAATGCAGTTGACAATACAACCCAAGATAAGGTAAAACCTACAAGTGAAAACCCTTTAAATAGGTTAAGTCAACAATATGCAATTGCTAAGGAATCCACTAAGACAATCAATTTCACTGGGAAGAAAGAAATGGTTAAGTGGATTATCACTACATTCTTTTTATAAAGGGTTAAGAATTCACCTAAGGGAATGAACAAGCTTTGATAGATGTAGATTAGAGTTCGTGGGAACACTTCAAAATAGGTTTATCATATGAATTTTTTCAATTCTCACTTTTTGATAACTCTAAGTTTTTTGGTCTCCTATTTATGCTGTGTGAGTTGTCTAGAGGACTTAAACTCATTTGATCAATTGGAGATAATAGCAAAATGCATGTTGTAGGTTGATTTAATACCTTGCAACACTTATTTAACTGTTATTTTGAATGTATCTATTTTTGGCACATGGATGTATAGATGCATTTTTAAGACCCTATGGGCATGTTTAGATGTTAGGCAACATACACTTTTGGTTGTTTGCATTTACTTAGCATATAAGTCCCATACTAGGGCATTGTATTTCAACATGTACACAACATTTATTGTATGTTATTGACATTATAAACTTGTCTTGCAGTTACATTGGGAGTTGTTTTAGTTTTTTGTAATTCATCGCTTTACAGGATGTGACATTTGGGCATGTAGTTTTGGTATGTTGTAATAACTTTGGCAGTTGTAGACTCACTTACTCATGCCTTTAGATTAGGCATTTTTGCAGTTTGATTGTGAATCATTTTAATGCAATTTTTTATACCTCTTGCTATGATTGGGGTTCTATTTTCATGGATGTAGTAGACCAGTTTGTAGCTTCAAGGGATATTGGAATTTTGGAGACCAAAAGCCCTCCATTGGGGAGGTGTGATCATAAATTGGGAGTCCGTAGATTTGAAATCATGAGTCTGTAGATTTGAAATCACAAGTCCATATAAATACCACATTAAGAGGGATTATTGTTTGGTAATATCATGCCCTGGCCACATGGGAAAAATCAGACACTTTACCGAGCCACACAGCTTGTGATCCATCTACCACGTCCCAAAAATGTGAGAATAGACATGTGAATTCAAAGCTCAAAATTTTATTATAGAAAAAGTTTTCAAATCATGATGAAACCAATTTCATAGTGTAGAGCTCATTGAGAGATTTTTGACACATTTTTCAAAACGTAAATCTGAGTTTGGGAGCTCATGTTATGGCCATTTAAACATTAATAAAAAAATGTCACTTGCAACATTTGACATGTGTTTCAAGGTTGTTTCTACATTTGGACCTATCAGAGGTCAACCCTTAGAAAAATGAAAGGTTTGAAAAAATGATTTGATAACATGCCATGTCATCAACATGCCACATGGAGTCAAGTGTGAGATAAGCTCATTGAGCAAGGCGGCAAGATCGAAGGAAAGACCAAGTCCAACGTGCATGCTGAGTTAAGAGACTGAGAGAAGAGGACAAGGCTAGCATTTTGACCAATGTGCATGAAGACTAGGCACCTTGAGCCCACCAAAGGGGGCATTGACATGTTCCAAGGAGGCGCATACCTTGTTAAATCCTAGACTTATTCCAAGATCCGTGTATGTGGGACAAAACACAAAGTCTGAGTGCCAAAAAAGGAGGGAAAATATTTCAAACCCAGTCAAAGTGCCTAAAAGAAAGGGCTGGTGGTTTTGAACCCCTGACCTACCACCCAAAAGGGATAGGCCTTGACCACTTCAGCTATGGATGTTGAAGTGTTATATAAGGCACTAATTTCTATTTGAAAATATCAATTTTGGATTGTGTTCTTATTTTTAAAGGCTAAGACTTTGTAAAAGCTTTGGGAAAGCTTATGTGATGGATATTTATCCATTTTCTAGCCATAATACATAGTATTAATACTCTATTTAGCCAATTTACATATTGGAGGAGTATATTTCAGCCCATAGAGGAGATTTTTAGGACTTTTGAAGCAACTTTGCAGCTGTTATGAAGACTCATAGAATTTGAAGGTGTCGGGCTTGATTTTAGTCACGGTGAAGGTGAATTATTGCATTGAGATAGTATCTTGCAGGAAAGTTGTTTATTGTTTCCAGGTGTTTGAAGTGCCTTTAATGGAAATGGTCCACTCCTTTGGAGAACCCAGAGATGTAGGCATCAATTGTTGAGCCAAACTCTGTTATCACATTTCGTGTTTTGGTAATTATCTTTTGATGCATGATTTTATTTTAGTTTGCTGATTTGATTTTAATTAGTAAATGAACTCATGCAAGTAATTCATTTTGACAACTATAACACAATGTTATTAAAAATATATTTTAATTGGTAATTGGAAGTAACAAGTCTTTTGACAATTCCATTCCAACCCAACAATCGAGAACGTTTTATACCAAAAATTTTGCAAGTTCTTTTGAGTTTTTTGAGAATTTGTTAAGTTTTGAGAATTTTAGTATTTGTACTTAAAACTTCACTTTAAGTTTATCAGTGTAGTTTACAGATCACTACTTAATGAAGACATTATTTAAGATCAAAACAAAATTGCTTCCAATCTATAACCTAATCAGATGGTAGCTACTCTAAAGACCAAATAATAGAAAAATCTAGTGTCCCTATCAAGAAAATATTCAATGTTATTTGGCCCTATCACATCCAAATTTATGTTGAATCTATCATTAAAAACATTATGTGTGACTAAAAGTTTTAAACCTCATTTATTTTCCAACCATTACAAATTCCATTATCCTCCACCACTACATCACCCAATTAAACCTTTCATCCAAAATTTATCCCTCTTTACCATCCATGGTCTCACTTTCCTTTACAGAGGCTACAAAGATATCTTATATCAACATTTAATATAATCATAATTAGTGACTAATAAATATCACAACAACATTATTGGCATCTAAATTTATAGCCAGTTCTTGACTAAGATTGAGATATAATTATAGATTTTATAGATTTTAGATTTTTGGAATTGGTCAGGATCAACCATGACCATACATATCAATATTGAGATGTGTGGCAATGAAATCATGTAAAATTTGTAATTACATCCATAAATATCCTCATAAATATATAGAGGAAATAGGCATGGGGGAGACATAGGTCAATCATGATTATGTCCACCAAATTTAGATATTTGTTTGATATTTTGGCAAGTTGAATTGATGATGAAAATATTATAAATAAATTTACATTAATGAAATATTCAACAAGTTCTATTGAAAATTAACTTAAGCTCTTGATCCAAATTAATTAGCCTTAAACATGATTAGTCAACTTTGATGCAAATCTTGGCAATTGGTGCACAAATTAAACATTTTGGTCAAAATATCATATTATTGGCTCAAAATTTGACTGGATTGAAATTAAGATGTGATGTTAGATGCATTTGATCCATTATACCATTTAGGATGTTTTAAATAAAAAAATAACAAAGGTACATGTCTTGTACAAGAAAATTGGTATAAAAGACCAATCAAGATCACCCAAGTGTGAAAATATCATTTTGACTCAAAATGATCTAATTAAAGTTAGTTAATTCATAAATTCCATTGTATCATTTAATGATACCCTAGCCAAAATCAACACTAGAATATGACAAGTTCACATCATTTAGTGTGTTTTAGTGTTTTTAGGCCAAATTGTTCATTTTTTATAGAAATTAGTCAAAATCCTGGTTGGAGGTCATTCGTGGCTAATTTAGGTGTCTATATAAACTATAAAAGTTGAGGAGGTGGGGATAATGGAATTAACTATGTATATTAGGGGAGTGTAATATGGAATTAATATAATCATGGGAATAGACATAGGGGATCTAAATTTAGGAACTGGTATAAGGGTGGAATCCAAAGTTAAATAAATCAATTAAATGTGTTGGAACATTCGGGATGGATAGGGTGGGGAAAATGAATGGGGATATCCCAGGAGTTGGGATGGATAGTGGAACTAAAGTCATGATGACTAAATCTATGACTATATACTATTGAGTTGTGTTGAAAACCAATGAGGATGGAATGGAAAGAATTATGAGTGGAATGGAAAAGGAAAGTGAAATAGAATGTGGGAATAAAACTGGAAGGGAAAGTGGAGTGGAAACTTGAGAATCCACTTATATGAGACCCCCGAGTATCCACTTGGTATGATTACACTAGTTGAAACATGATTATTATCGTGGGTGAAGTGGTAGGGATGAGAGGGGGAGTGGACATAAGGTGGAGATGTTGGAGCTTTATTAAAAATATAAATAGGAGGTGGATGAAAAATATAAATTTGGGTTATTACTATGATAGATATGGGTTAGAATTTGTGGAAGCCCCAACTATAGATGTGTCCTTTGATGATATGTTGATTGGTTGATTATCTATTAACCCCTCTTTACTTGATTTCCCCTTCTTGGCCTTAGATTTATTTTTCTTCTTTTGTGAGGTCACTAGCCCTTCTGATTTTTCACCAATTATCTCAATAATACCCTCTATAGATGAAGGAATTCCTTCATCCTTAAGCTTTAAAATCTTATGTCTAACACCCACTATTTCATTTGTTACCTAAACCCCTTTGCTTCTCAACTAATTGATCATTATTTTGATGACATGTGTTTTTCTATCAACCAAAGAGAAAGATTTTGGATTTGACCACCTTACTAATAGAAGGTGTTGTGTGATAATCTATTTATAGTAATTTGGGTCCATAGGGGACTCATCATCCACCAAGTCATCTAGTACTAGTGCCAAATCATAATATTTGATATGTTATAAGGTCATTATATAATTATCCTTCAATTTGACCTTATCTTCATCCTCTAGGTCCTCCCAATAGTCTTCAAAATATGGAACATGAGAGTATGTGGAAACTTATAATGTGATAGTGATATTTCCATAAACATCAAAGATTGGCTTAGACTCTAATGTTCTTAGGGTCATTTGGCATATCTCCACTTCTGCACACCTAGCCTTGAGGAAGGAGGGGAATGTCTATCTAGCAATAGATATTGAGAAATGAATTCACAACTTGTACCTATTCGATAGAAGCTTGTGGATCTCCATAAGTTGTCTGACTAGCTCCATCAATTCCCACTTGTCACTGACATATCTGGGGACAATTTAGGGGAATCCACTAAATATGCTTGAATTTATTTATGAATAAGTGGGGAACTAAATGAAGTAAGATCCCCATATTGTTATCTCTATTATTTATTCCTATGAGAGTCACATTCTCCCTAGTTTCTTATCAAACATGATGATGATGCAATAGATGAAAACATTATTAACTCTCCTGAATTGATATCTACTAGCCTCTAATGTGAGGTCATGATAGTAGTTACATACTCTAATTATTTCACTATGAAATGTGTTGAGGACTAGGAAAGATCTCCCTTTTTCTAAAATGTATACAAGGTAAGAAGTCATGAAAAACTTTCTTGTTGTCTACACCTCCATCAATTTATTATGGAGGAAATCACTTATAAGCTGAGCCCAATAGATGTTTTAGGCATTCTGATAGATGACCCAAATGTATTGGTACATCCACTCCTATAATCTCTTATCATCAAGACTACTAGTAATCCTATGCAACAATATTATAATATCCCCTACTTCATCTTTGAAGTCAATCCTTGCCAATGTCTTTGGCAATCTGGTGAAGGTAGCCTTGGGGGATTTAAGTCATTATTTATTTATCATCGTCCAACATCCATCTCTATTATCTTATAATAATTGATTAGATGTCTCTAGATTTATATCAAGATATCTCTTGAACTTTGGTATTACAAGCATTGCATTAATGAAATCAAGGTCTAGATTCAAAATATTTTCCCTTTTGTCATTTACAACATCTCATTTGTCAATATCATAATGTTGAGCTAGTGTCAGCACCAACATAGGGATATGGAAAATCAATGGAAAGGTTACTTCCTATCGCTATCTAGAGTCATAAATACATTGGATCTAATCATTTTTGAACTATGTACCTATTCAAGTCTATAAGTCCCCTAGGTCAATGTGACCTAAATCTATCTTTATTATCTTAATAGTACTAGAATCTAAGTGGAGAGTCACTATAGGTAATTTTGATTTAAACTTCATCTCTTTTTGAGACATTAAAATTGGAGAAGATGCCTATGGAAAAACAACTACAAAATTTGGCAGGGTTTATAGGTGCTTAGAGAAAGCATAATCTCAGATATAGATGGAGGTGATCTAAGTCTATGAAACTTCTAGTGAAATTAGAAGGTATTCAAAGTAGGTTAAAACTTTGTAGAACTAGGAATTTTTCTAAATAATGGTGATTCTTAGTAGAGCTTAGGATTGTTCTAAGCATGTTAGAATCTATGGGTATGGGAAGTGTTTGAATCAATTCCACTATTTGTAGGGACTTGGAAATGTATGCATATTTTAGGTGCTTGGAGCAATGGTAAATCCCATAGAAATGTGAGGTGTTCAAGGTAGGTCCAATGTACATAGGGGCTTGGAGTATCTTGTAAGTAATATTCTTTGTTTGATTGGGGAATATGTTGGGGTATATTCAGCTGGCTTTGGCAAAGCCATAAATTCAACTACGAATCCTTGGGAAGAAAAATCCTAAGGTTTTCTCAACAAATTTTGGAAATAATAAAACCTAGAAAACCCTAGAAATCAATTATTAAAAATCTTTGGAATAATTGACAACCTTAAATAAAACTAATCGAGCCACTATGATTTAAAAAATGTAAACCCTAGAAATGCAATCATTGCTTAACTAAACATAGAAAAGCACTAAAATATCAAAGATATAAAAAATTAAAGAAACATAGTTGTACTTTTGTAGAAATGGAAAGGATTAAAAAAATCTTTAATTGTAGGTAACAATGGCAAAAAAACACAAGGAAGATTTTGGGAATATCATGCAGTGGAGAAGATGACATGGCACTTGGTTATAGATGTGGTTTAGTTGCATGGATTGAGGCATGGTCTTGGTTGATGGTCATTATTAGAGCTCAAAAATAATGATTAAAAAATTAAACAATGACTAATAAATCCCCAGATTACATTACTTATAGAAAATTCAATATAATTAATGCTCTCATGGTGGTTACTGATAAAACCTTGAGGTGCTTAGATCAAGTCCAATGTGCATAGGGTTGGGAGTTCTTGACTCACTTTAGATATGGGAAAGTAGAAATCCATGTGTAATTTGAAATTTTATAAAATTGTAATTTACAATTGGAGTCCTAGATTCCATCACTTGGGTAGTTAGTGAGAAGAAAAATCAGGATGCAATTTGTAATTTTCAAATTTTAATTCAAGTTCTAGATCTCGTAGGGGGTGTTTGGTTTGTGGGACCTAAATCTTAGGATGTAATTTTTAATTTTTTAAATTACAAATTGAATTTCAAGTTATAATTTTCTCTGATTAGTGCTTCATGGGATCTAGATCTTGAGAAGCAATTTTCTATTTGTAAAATTGCAAATTACATTCTGAGATCTAGATTCCACTAGTTATAGAAATTTAGTATATTTTAGGATCCAGATCTCAGGAAGTAATTTTTAATTTTTCGATTGAAAATTGCATCCAGAGTTTTTGATTTTACAATATAAAGGGACAATGAGTTTTTGATCAATTCAAGGGATTTTCTCAAAAAACTAGGGGGTCTCCCTTAGGGTCATTGATGTTATGATATTTTTGGGACAAAATTATCAATAAGTACTACATCATCTTGAAAATCAAAGTTTTCATCATAATAAAATTTATATGTCTACAATGGCCACTAAAACTAAACCATGAAAAATAGTTTTTTTTTCTATGCTTTCAATGAATATGGTTAAAAATATTCATGTCACTTAAGACTCATCACTAGCTAGAAAAGTGAGGACATGTTTATTATTGAGTATTGGGGCAAATTTATAGTAATCCTATTCAATTTGTGAAAAATTATTAATATGAGGCCTAAAAAATTGTTCTTCTAATGTAAACAAAGTTATTGATTGAAAACTAGAATTTCTAGATTCTCCATGAATGCAAAGTGTATTTCAATTTTCTCCATGACATAAGTGATCAAATCAATAAATTATTTTCTTCCTCATTTATTTACATTGGAAACCTTATTCATTAAAATTTAAATGAAATCAATTAGGTAACCTATGAACTCTGTGGTATAAATGAGCATATTATTTAGTAGAAACCATGAAGGTATATCATCCTCCTTAAACAATTCTAAAAATTTATAAGTAAAATAAATAATAGGGATCATTAAAGGTCACATTTATAGAGACCTTTTTTCCAAATAATATCTCATGTGAACTTTTAAAATCTAAAAAATATTAACATTAAACAAATTCATTACTTTAATTAATTAAAACATGAATTTCATGACCACCATGGAAATATTATTATTTTGTTATCCATTTTGATAATTTACCCCACTCATGGACTTGAAATTATGAATTTTTTTAAGATATTATAAATTAGAATCCAAATTCTTTCAACATTATATACAACATTATCAAGGAAAACAATTTTATTTTGAGTTTAATGTCTCCTCACCATTTTCTTCATCCTTTTGATAACCATATCAGTAAGCTCATGAGATTACTTTACTACTAACTTTGGGTCCTCTATAATTTATTCATATTTACTTGTATATCCTAGAACCTTATCTACTCATTAATATTATACTTTCATTTTCATTAAATTAGATAAAATAACTCTTATTTAGTATCACAAATGGTGGAGATTACATCTTTTGTAATTTTCTTCATATTAATGTATGTTATTTCTCTAGTTACACCCTTTAAATCCAATATTCCTCTTATTTGACCTTTGGAGTGACTATATATGTGATGGGAGGTTGGATAAAGTTGATTACATGGTGTATACAGTATTTATAAGTTATATAATACCTTAGTCTTGTACACTTTTCAAATAATTTTCATGGATGTAACTTCAATTTATAGACCTTTCCTGCTATGAAAAGGCTTGCATAAACTATCTCTATGAGACAAATTTATTATCTCTTTCTTCAACCTATGTATTATGATGACCTAGGCCTTTTATATTTACCAAATTGTTATAAGCATGCTTATATTACACCTCTACAAGTTTTGGACCTACACCTATTTTTCTACTTCCCAAACACTTGCATCCTAGTTAGACACCTACATCAACGTAAGTGTCCTTACCTAATGCAAGTGGCCACTGCCTCAGATTCATATAATTTTAAATTGAAATGTATCCTAAAGGCTGACCCAAGTTATTTAATGTGAGATATTATCCAATAGGATTGGTATAAATATAATATCAACCCTCATTTATTCCTCACCTAAAAAATACCCAAAGATACCAATGTAACTTATCAAAATCATTCTATCAAGCACTTAAAGTATTTAAATCTTCCATATTTTCTCTTATTTCCATATCAATCATAGGGACAACACATCTATAGGTCTATATTATTGAAGGAGAATCCCAGAATCTATATTTTCCAAGTTACAAGCCAAGTTAATTTTGTACATGCTTATCATGCATTGCATGATTCAAACATAAACCAACACATATGGGATAACTAAATAAGTTTGATGCCCTCTTATTGGCTATGTAGGTAGTTCTCATTGATAGAGGTAGTGACCATTTTTTCCACATCAAATATGAATATGAATAATTAGGGTTTTACTATTTAATAAGGAATGATAATTCATGACCCATATCTAAATGTACTAGAGTGAAGGTGATGAATAAACCATAAACTCTAGGTGGTTGCATCCAAATTTAGTAAGTATTCCATACAAGACACTTATGTACAATCCAAAAAATAGCATAGATATAAATATCCCAGGTTGATGTAAGGGTTCACAACCATAGAGGTATAATTTATAAAATCATGTGACTATTCCAAAATTCATGTTTAGTCCACTTTATGCTTATTCTAGATCCAGATTTGTATTAGCATTGAAACAATCTAAGTAGCTTGTTTTCATTGTAATATCTAACATAGTTGTACTTTTTATTCTTAATATATAAGAATAATAAATTTAGTATATGTTTATATGAGTTTTAAAAACAATTGGTCTACTTTAGAGATAGTCTACCATCCTTATGCCATAGGTTGTCACTTCCTCCATTAACCCTATATTCTCCATATCTATTTTAGGGTTAAACACATAGATGAAATGGAAATGATCATTGGTGATGAATTTGTTTTGACAATTGAAATATGTGAAGAATTTATAGTAGGGATATAAAATTATGTTTGAATATTCATATTACCCTCAAATTTGGATGTGAAATTGGAAGAGTCATTGGAGCATCCATATTTATTGTTTAATGTTCTTTTTAATTTAAAAATGAAATGATAAGAATAAATAAACTAATAAAAAATGATTTATATCTATAGTATATATAGATCTAAATGTGAAATACAATAATTTGTAGAATTTTAAATGAGTTATATATAGTAAGCTGATAATGAAATGCATAAAGCTAGATTATATATGATTTATAATGAATGTACAGGATGAACATTGGTGGGAAACTAGTGAGAATTGTTTGTAAAAATTTCCACATTTTAAATCAAAATTTTATAATGTACTAAGATAAGGGTACATTATGAGGAATAATAGGATAAAATAAAACACATATTTATCCCCAAATCTCATACAAGAGAAACTATGAAACAAATCAATAAAAAATACAAAAAATGATCATAAACATGCACAAAATATGAGATATTAGATTTAACGTGGTTCACCCAAGATGGGCTACATCCACCAACCTTGTCTAGTATATTATTTACAAGAATACAAGGGAAAAATAAATCCTACAACAAAACCTGTTGCACCTCTCTACCTTCTTTGCCTCCTCTCTATGTAAAATAATCTTCTCTTACCTCTTAACCATATCTCAATTCACTTTTAGGGTGGAAAAACACATAAACATAACCTCTACCATAAGATATAGAAACCTATAATCAATGTCCTAGATTGACTATGAAATTACAATTTAATAAGGAAATTTTAATAAAATTTTCCCTTCGAGGACATTGCCCCTGAATCCACACTAGGATGCATAGCCCCGAAACCCCCTCATCAGGGAGGTCATCCCCCCCAAACCCATTAAGGGGGTAAATCCCCCCTTGTAACCCCCATCGCCATCATGGATACAAAGAATGGGATCCAAAACCTAGCTGAAAAAACATTAGAATTTTAACCTCTGATCCTGGAAGACAATCAGACTCCATACCCAACAATATCCCACTTGGAGACTGATTGCAACAACTCCATGGCTAATGCATCCAAAATAGTATATGGACATGGATAAGTTCATTAATTTAATTATCATCTATGAAGACCAATTAAAGCTAAATGAATCTTCAACTTATCTATTGTAAACCTTGGTCATCATATTTGCAAGATTTTTACTGGTATGTATCTTCTCCAATTTTAGTTGCTCTTCCTTTATAAGTGAATGAATAAAATGATACCAAAAAATAATATGTTTTTTTCTGGAGTGAAAAGCTAATTTTTTGGCTAGATGGATTACACTTTGACTATCACTATATAGAGTAAATATTTTTTTACTATGTTCGAATTCTTCCATCAACATCTGTAACCAAATTATTTACTTGCTTAATTTTGTAGCAATAATATACTCAACCTCTATAATTGAAAGTGCCAAAAAATTCTGTAATTGTGATACCTAACCAACTAATGTACCACCTACTTAAAACACATACCCTATAGTGTTTTTTATACCATCCAAGTCACCTACCATATCTGAGTCAACATATCCCTATAATGTCACATCTGATCGACCATAACTTAACATTGTATCTATGGTCCCTCTTAAGTAATGAAGGATTCAATTCCCTACCTTCCAATGTTCATTTCCTATATCACTCATGAACCTACTCACCACTCCCACTACATGTGTAATGTTTGGCCTCATACACACCATTACAAATATTAAACTACCAACTAGTAATGAGTATGGAATTTTAGACATTAGGTTATTTTATTCTTGTGTTTTAGGACATTGTTCCTTTCTTCATTTAAAGTGTGTAGCCAAAAGTGTCCTAACTAATTTTGAATCTTGTATATTAATTCTTTCCAACACCTTTCTAATGTACTCTCCCTGTGATAATTCTAGCTTCCTATTCTTTCTATCTCTAGTTATCCTCATACCAAGGATCTGTTTAACTATAGCTAGATCCTTCATAGAAACAATATCACTTAATTATTTCTTGAGTACATTAATATTATTCATGTTAGAACCATCTACAAGCATATCATCTACATATAAATTCAAAATAATGTAACTACAATTTTCAAAACTTTTAAAATATACACAATAGTTTGAGTGACATCTACAATAACCCTATTCTATCATAAAACTATCAAATTTCAAATACCGCTATCTTGGAGCTTGTTTTAAGCCATTAAAACTCTTTTTCAACTTGCACACCATTTTTTCCTTACCTTTGAGTTCATATCCATGTGGTTTCTCCATATATATTTCCTACTCCAAGTCACCATGAAGGAATGCATTCTTCACATCTAATTGTTCAAGGTGCAAATATTATATTCCTACCAAACTTAAAACAACTCTTATAGAATTCATTTTAACTACTAGAGAAAATATTTCATCAAAGTTTATACCTTTATTTTGTGCAAAACCTTTAACCACCATTTTTTCCTTGAATTTATTTTTACCTTCATTCTTCTCCTTCATCCTATATACCCAATTATTCTATAATTCCTTATTTCCTTTGAGAATCTCTACCAAATCCCATGTTTGGTTTTCCATTAGAGCATCATAATCCTCATCCATAGCTTGCTCCAAATTATCCATGACATCAATCTACACTAGTTATTTATAGCTTTGTATCTCACCACCATCAGTAAGTAATAAATAATATAATGAAGGAGAAAAATGATCAGGTTATCTACTGACTCTTGTAGATCCTCTAACATGGGTTTGAGGTACCTATTCGTATTTCACATTTTGATTAGGAACTTATGGGACATGTTTTTATATAATGTCTTCTAATATTGTATATTTACTTTTAGATTATTCTTGCTTATTTTCCTACAACTGGTCCCTATACTTGAATTTTTCATGGAACACAACATCTCTACTCTTGATTATTTTCTTATCTTCAAGATTTCACAATCAGAATCCATAATCATCAATTCCATAACCAATAAATGTGCATTTCTGAGACTTAGCTTCTAATTTATTCATATGATCTTAGTCAATATAAAAAAATTCCTCACAACCTAAAAATCTTAGTAAATAATAATCTACCTTCTTTCCAGTTGATACCTCCTCTAATATTCCACCAACCAAAGCACTCAAAGGTTCTTTATTTATCAAATAAACTATAGTAGTTACAACATCTATCCAAAAATGTAAAGGCAAAACTACATGAAATCTCATGCATATAAAAAACTCCATAATATTCCTATTCATTCTTTTTGATACACCATTTTGTTGTGGTGTTCTTGGAATTTTTTTCTATCTATAAATTCCACTTTCTGAACAGTAATTGTTAAAAGCATTACTATAATACTCACCTCCATTATCTAGTCTAAGACATTTTAGTTTTAAATCTATTTCATTTTCAACTTAACCTTTCCATTTCTTGAATGTATCAAAAACATCAGACTATATTTTATATAGTATACCCAAACCTTCCTATTTACATCGTCAATAAAGATAACGTAATAATTTGAACCACCAAATGAAAATACCTAATTTGGTCCCCATACATCTAAATGCACAAGCTCTAATTTCTGCTCCTTCTTGGTTGGTCCAACCCTGATAAATCTCACACATTTTTATTTCCTATATATGTAGTGCTCACAAAAATCTACATCTAATTCTTTTAGACCTAGGAGTTTATCTTTTGCATGTAGGGTCTTCATTGCCTTTTTACTCATGTGGCCAAGTCTGTAATTCCATAAAGCTACATCTTTACCTGTAGAAGTTACAACATAAGATGAATTAAAATTATCTCTAGACAAATATAAATTTCCTACTTTATTAAATTTTTTAACCATTAAGGAACCCTCTGTAACCTTCCATGATTCAGCTATAAATGTGACCATACAATCCTCACTACTCAGCTACCCTATAGAGATCAAATTTCTCATCAAGCTTGAAACATGCCTCACATCCTTCAAAACCCAAGTGTTTCTTTTCTATAATTTAACCTAAACACTTATTTTTCCAATACTACTATAGGGTTCATCATCACCAAAGTAAACATTCCCATAAATACCTTGAATGTAGTCTATAAAATAATGTCTATGAGGGGTAGCATGAAAAGAAGCACCTGAATCTAAAACCCAAGATTTAGCAATATTATTCAAAGAAAGTATAAGAGCATATTATATTACATCACCTACTACATTTTCTTCTCTATTAACTTCATGTTGGTCCTTACTTAATCTATCCTTTCAAAACCAACACTCTTTCTTTGTGTGTCTTGGCTTACCATAGATACAAGATTCCATCTTGCCTCTTGATTTAAATATTGAACCCCTTTTTGACTTTCCATGATTTCATCTTCCTCTATGATTATACCTTATTTTTTTCTCCACTATTAATTCATTTCTAGATATGGATGTTTTACCTATACTTTTCCTTCACATTTATCCACTTAGGATAACACCCACCACATCTTCAAACTTTAGTTTAGCATTATTAGCCATAGAGTTGCTTACTACCATTACCAAGCTATTATAACTTTTAGGAAATGAACAAAGAATGAGAAGAGCCCTAAATTCATCATCAAAGTCAATATTTATGGATTGTAACTACCAGTAACCATGTTAAACTCATTTCAATGATCTAATACCGAACCATTCTTAGACATTTTCATATTGAATAATTTTTTCATCAAAAATATTTTATTTGAGGGAGAGGGTTTTTCATATAACTTGCCTAATGAGCTCATAAGACCTCTTGTTGTCATTTATTATGATATGTTGATTGTTATAGAAGATGCAAGGCACAACCATATGGTTCCAAGGGTTTTTTGATCTAATAGTTTCCAAGCTTCATCTGACATTGTCGATGGCTTCTTGGCTTGCCATCCTAATGGAAAATAAAGGTCTTTATAGTAAAGGTAATACTATATATACATCTTCCAAAATCTAAATTTCTATCCATTAAACTTCTCCACCTTATATTTATTTTCATCCACCATAGCTCCCACTCAAGGTCAAACCTTTTTCTTCCTATGATTTAAAATTATATAAATAAAACCTTTTCTCTGATAACAATTGTAAGGATAAAATAAAACATATATATATCCATACATCCCATACAAGATAAACTATGAAATTAATCAATCAAACATGTAAAAAATAATCATAAACATGCACAAAATAGGAGACACTAGATTTAACATGGTACACCCAAGATGGTCTACATCCACCAAACTTGTCTAGTATATTATTTATAGTAGTACAAGGGAGAAACACATCTTAAAACAAATATTGTTACACCTATCTACCTTCTCTACCTCCTCTCTATGTACAATAATATTCTCTTGCCTCTCAACCATATCTGAATTCACTTTTAGGGTGGAAAAATACCTAAACATAATGTCTACTGTCAGATCTGGAAACTTATAACCAATGGCCCAGATTGAGTACAAAATTATAATTTTACATGGTAATTTTAATAAAAATTTTTCTTCAGGGGCATTACCCCCAAACCCCCATTAGGGTGCATGGCCCCTAGACCCCCCATCATGGGGTTCATCCAACCTAGATCTCACAAGGGGTAAAACTCCCCCCTTTCAACCTCTATCTCCACCATAGATACAAAGAATGGGATCCAAAACTTGGTTGAAAAAACATTAGAATTTTAACTTCTGATCTCAAAAGACAATCAAGCTCCATACCCAATAATCTCCCACTTGAAGACTGATTGTAGCAACTCCATCACTACTGCATCTACTATAGTATCTAGACTTCGATAAGTTCATTAATTTAATTATCATCCATGAAGACCAATGAGAGCTAAAAAAATCTTCAACTTCTCTATTGTAGCTACCTTGGTCATCATATCTACAAAAATTTTACTAGTATATAGCTTCTCTAATTTTAGTTTCTCTTATTCTATCACTAAATGAATAAAATGATACCAAAACTAAATATGTTTTATTTTGGAGTGAAAAGTTGAGTTTTTGGCTACATGGATTGCACTCTGACTATCACTATATAGAGTACATATTTATTGACTATGTCCCAATTCTTTCATCAACATGTGTAACCAAATTATTTCCTTACTTGCTTCTATATTAGAAACATACTCAACCTCTATAGTTTAAAGTGCCACAACCTTCTATAATCATGATACCCAACTAACTATTATACCACCTACTGTAAACACATACCCTATAGTGCTTCTTCTACCATTCAAGTCACCTACCATATCTAAGTCAACATATCCCTGTAATGTCACATCCGATCCACCATAGATTAACATTGTATCTATGGTCCCTCTTAAGTAACAAATGATGCATTTTAATACCTTCTAATGGTCTTTTCCAAGATCACTCATGAGCCTACTCACCACTCCCACTACATATGCAATGTATGGCATCATACACACCATTTCATATATTGAACTATGAACTATTGATGAGTATGTAATTTTAGACATTAAGTTCTTTTCTTCTTTCAGGAGAATATTCCTTTGTTAATTTAAAGTGTGTAGCCAAAGGTGTCCCAAGTGATTTTGCATCCTTCATATTAAGTCTTTCTAACACTTTTCTGATGTACTCTCCCTATAATAATTATAGCTTCCTATTATTTCTATCTCTATTTATCCTCATACCAAGTATCTATTTAGTTGCACCTAGATCCTTCATAGAAAATCTATCACTTAACTATTGTTTGAGTACATTAATATTGTGCATGTTAGAACCAACTACAAGCATATCATCTACATATAAAACCAAAATAATGTAGCTACCATTTTAAAAACTTTTAAAATATACACAATGGTTCGAATGGCATCTTCAATAACCCTTTTCTATCATAAAACTATCAAATTTCAAATACCACTATCTTAGAGCTTGTTTTAGGCCATACAAACTCTTCTTCAACCTGCAAACCATTTTCTCCTTGCCTTTGACTTCATATCCCTATAGTTACTCCATATATATTTCCTCTTCCAAGTCACCATGAAGGAATATAGTTTTCAAATATAATTATTCAAGTTGAAAATATTCTATTGATACCAATCTTAATATAGCTCTTATATCAGTCATTTTAACTACTGGAGAACATATTTCATCAAAGTCTATACATTTTTTTGTGCAAAGCCATTAACCATTTTTTTTCCTTGAAGTTATTTTTACCTTCATTATCCTCCTTTATCTTTTATACCCACTTATTCTACAATGCCTCTTTTTCCTTTGATAAGATCCACCAAATCCCATGTCTAGCTTTCCATTAGAGAATCATACTCTTCATCCATAGCTTGCTCCCACTTATCCTTCTCATCAATCTACACTACTTCTTCATATATTTATATCTCACCAACATTAGTAAGTAATAAATAATATAAAAAAGGAGAAAAATGATCATGTGGTCTACTTACTCTTATAGATATTCTAATAGGGGTTTGAGGTACCTATTCCTATTGTACATTTTGATCAGGAACTTCTGGGATATGTTTTTCTGTAATGTCTTCTAATACTGTATATTCCCTTTTAGATTTTTCTTGCTTCTTTTCCTTCAATTGGTCCTTGTACATGATTTTTTTATGGAACACAACATCTCTACTCATTATTTTCTTATCTTCCAGATTCCATAATCAAAACCCATAACCATTAGTTCCATAACCAATAAATGTGTATTTTTGAGACTTAGCTTCTAACTTATTCTTATGATCTTTGTCAATATAATAAAATTTTTGACAACCCAAAATCTTAGAAAAGAATAATGTACCTTATTTCTAGTCCATGCCTCCTCTAGTATTCCACCAACCAAAGTATTCAAAGGTCCTCTATTTATTAGATTAATTATAGTAGTTACAACATTTATGCAAAACTATAAAGGCAAACTTGCATGTAATCTCATGCATTTGGCACGTTCCATAATAGTCCTATTCATTATTTTTAACACACTATTATATTATGGTGTTATTTGAACTAGTTTTTGTCTATGAATTCCACTTTTTGAATAGTAATTGTTGAAAGTGTTACTGCAATAATCACCTCCATTATCTGATCTGAGACATTGTAGTTTTAAACCTATTTCATTTTCAACTAAATATTTCCATTTCTTGAATATATCAAAAAACTTAGACATCATTTTTATAGATTATACCCAAACCTTCCTATTTTCATCATCAATAAAGTTAACATAATAATTTGAACCACCAATTAAAGATACTTGAGTTAGTCCCCATACATCTGTATGTACAAGCTCTAATTTTTGCTCCTTCCTGGCGGGTCTAACCCTAAGTAACCTCAAATGTTTTTGTTTCCCATATATGTAGTGGTTACAAAAGTCTAGATATAATTATTTCAAACTTGTTAGTTTATCTTTTGCATGTAGAGTCTTCACTTCCTTTTCACTCATGTGTCTAAGTCTGTAATGCCACAAAGCTACATCTTTACCTATAACAACTACAACACAAGATGAATTAACATTATATGTAGATAAATATAAATTTCATAATTTATTACCTTTTTTAACCACTAAGGAACCCTTTTTAACTTTCCATGATTTGGCTATAAATGTGACCATATAACCCTCACTACCTAGCTAACCTATAAATATCAAATTTCTCCTCAAGCTCAGAACATGCTTGACATCCTTCAACACCCAAGTGTTTCTATTTTTTAATTTAACCTGAACACTTAATTTTCCTATAATAATATAGGGTTCATCATCAATAAGGTAATCAATCCCATAATTACCTTAAAAATAATCTATAAAATAATGTCTATGAGGGGTAGGATGAAAACAAGCACTTGAATCTAAACCCCAAGATTAAGTAATATTATCCAAAGAAAGTATAAGATCATCTTTTAGTACATAACCTGTTACATTTGCTTCTCTATTACCTTATTGTTAGTCCTTACCTGATTTATCCTTTCAAAACAAGCACTTTTTCTTTGTGTGTCTTAACTTACCACAGATCCAACATTCCATCTTGCCTCTTGATTTAGATCTTTCACCCACTTTTGATTTTCCATGATATCTTCTTCCTCTATTCTACACTATAAATGCATTTCAAGATATGGATGTTTCACCTGTACTTTTTCTTCACATTTCCTCACTTAGGATAACACCCACCACATCTTTAAACTTTAGTTTGGCATTATTAGACACAAAGTTTCTTAATACAATTACCAAGCTATTTCAGCTTTCAGGAAAGGAATAAAAAATGAGAAGAGTGCTAACTTCATCATCAAAGTCAATATTTATGGAATGTAACTAACTAGTAATCATGTTAAACTCATTTAAATGATCTGGTACTAAACCATGTTCAGATATTTTCATATTGAATAATTTTTTCATCAAAAATATTTTATTTGAGGTAGAGGGTTTTTCATATAACCTACTTAATGCACTCATAAGACCTATTATATTTTCTTGTGATATGTTGAATGCTATAGAAGATGCAAGGCACAATCATATGGTTCTAAGGGCTTTTCAATCTAATAGTTTCCAACCTTCATCTTACATTATCGATGGCTTCTTGGCTTTCCCTCTTAATGGAAAATATAGGTCCTTTTGGTAAAGGTAATCCTTTATCTTCATCTTCCAAAATCTAAAGTTCTATCCATTGAACTTCTCCACATTATATTTTTTTTCATCCACCATAGCTCTCACTCGAGGTCAAACCTTTTTATTTTTATGATTTAAAATTATGCAAACAAAACCTTTGCTCTGGTACCAATCATTAGGATAAAATAAAACATAGATTTATCCCCATATTTCATACAAGAAAAACTATGAAATGAATCAATCAAACATATATAAAATAATCATAAACATGCAAAAAATAAGATACACCATATTTAACATGGTTCACCCAAGATGGGCTACATCCACTAAACTTAGCCAGTATATTATTTCCATTAATACAAGGGAGAAACAAATCCTACAATGAAACCTATTACACCTCTCTACCTTCTCTACCTCCTCTCTATGTGAACTAATCTTATCTTACCTCTCATCCATATCTTCATTCACTTTTAGGGTGGAAAAAAACTTAAACGTAACCTCTATCGCCAGACCTGGAAACCTATAATCAATGGCCTAGATTGACAATGAAATTACAATTTTACAAGGTAATATTAATAAAATTTTCCCTTTGTGGGCATTTCCCCTGAAAACCCACTAGGGCGTGTGGTCCTTAGACCCCTCATTGGGGGAGTTATCCCCCTAGACCTCACAAGGGGGGTGAATCCCCCCCTGAAATCCCCATCGCCATCATGGATACAAAGAATGGGATCCAAAACCTAGCTAAAAAGTTATCAAAATTTTAACCTCTAATCCTAGAAGACAATTAGGATCCACACCCAACAAAGATAAGGCTACAATGCAACCTTGTATTTTTATCATGGTAGTGTTATGGTTGACTTTATTGGTGGTATTTTTCTTTGGTTTTGTGCACCTGTCAAATATGCATTGTTGATAATATGTGGGAGATGTGAAAAATTTAAACCCTACCTTATACATGATAAAAGATAGAGATAAAACACAAAATGGGGAATTCTGAAAGTGGAATAGCTAATTTATCTTTAGAAAACTTTGTGTAATCTAAGTGTTACCTACATAGTCCCAAAAGGCCTCATGCCAATGTATTTATCCCTTCTATAGTGAGTGTGTGAATATTTATATTGGCTATATCAAGGTAAATAAGAATGATTAAATTGAATATTTTCCAATGAGTTACATTGGAATGAAATAAAATAACTTTAGACTTGGCTTATGACTACTTTAATAAATTTGAAATTGAATTGGAAATGTTAGTGCTCTTTTTTTCAATGTGAAATGTTTTTTTAAAGGTCCTTTTGGGATTGTATTGAGTGACTTTCATGTGATTATATAGTAAAAAAACTAGAATATTTCCTTAAATTGAATTTCATTAAAGCATTTTATGGCCAATATGGAGTGTTTCAAAATTTTAAAGTGACTTTTAGATAACTTTGGACAAGGTTGGCTTGAAATCCTACCCACCTAGTGCATTCTTATCCCAAAAGGTTATAAAATGTTGAAACCTGTTTGGCATAATATATAAGAAAAATTAAGGCATTTGAAATATTTTATTAGTATTTTCAAGACCATGAATAGGATATCAAAGGTTCTCTTAGAGATTACAAGTTTGAAAATGATGAAAAGGCCAACTAAGATAAGTATGTTAATATTAAACATTTTCAAGAACGTAATGCTAAAATTTTAGTTTCTATATTTTCCCTCACTTTATTCTTATTATACAACAAAATGAAATTATTAGATTGAAGGATATGAATCCTAAGTGAGTATACATAATTTGTATTTTTATGTGAAGCTTGATGATGTAAGATGCCACAATACAAAAACTTAAGCCAGTGCTAATAAAAGTAGTTATTATCCATATTTGAACATCCAAAATCCAAAATTTGAAAATTTGAATAGAGAACAAGGAAAGTATACAAAAAAAATAGTATGTTATCTAATCACCATATGACTTGAAAGTGGAGAAGTATTTACTCCATTTTTAAATAATTTAGAGTGAACATAGGGCACATTAGAATTTGATTTTTTCCCATCCCTAGAGAACAAAATACTTTGAAAATGGTGATAGGATTAGTGGTATGCTATTAGGTGTTACTAACCATAACTATACTACTTATTAGGATTGTAAATTGTGCCTAAATTGAGAGTGATCAAATCTCAATGAGTGAAGATTTTGAATTAGACAAGGGTATGATTTAAATTATGAAGATAACTCTTAAGTAATGGTAAATTCTTGTAGGAGTGATGTCAATGATGTCTATAAGGTGGCTAAGGATGTTGATGAGGTGTCATGTCTGTTAGAATGATAATGTCAAAGTATGTTTCAATGTGCTTCAGTGTTTTTACATGGTTCTTCAGTGTTTGACTTAATGAGATAGTTTATGGTTGTTAATTAAAGTGTGATAATGTTGTAGAGACCCTATGGGTGTCAAGAGTTCTTGGAGTGCTTGTAGAAGTGAAAATAATTCATCAGAGCAGTCATATGAATGTCTAAGTTCTCCTAGTCATTTTGATAGATCAGGCTGAGTAAGAAGATTGATGACATCAAAATTTATACATGTGGTAGTGTCAAAAGAAGTTGGTCACGTGAGTTAGATAAATTTTGTGCCAAGGTCATATGGTCTAAGTTTTAGGTCATGAGGTGGTTTATAACCAAAGTTATGGAAGTACAAATTTGGTCTCCCAAGTAAGTTTCACTAGTTTCCATACTTGGCCAAATCTGAAATATCAAAGATCTACGATGAGCATTCAATCTTGTATATGAATATCTAATAGTGAGAGTTCAATTGGATCAATGATCTAATGGCGAGCATTCAATCAAGAAGATGGAGATCTAATTATGATAGGTCAATCGGATCAAGGATCTAACAACAAGTGTTTAATTAAGTAGATGAAGATATAATGGAGATTACAAATTTGATAAGTCAAAGGATCCTGAGAGTGAACATGATGATGACATGTGTCAAAAACACTATGAATTAGTAGTAGATCAATGGCATGCATGTGATTGTGTAGATGTAGATCAATAACACATTTAATAATGCAAAACATATATCAATGATGTAAATTCAACCATGCAGAGGGAGATCAATGATGCAAATATAGTCAATAAGTAAATATTATTATATTGAACATAATCCTTCTAATTTATATAAGAGTTATAACTAGATGAAGACTGATAATAGGGTACCCAAAAATCATGTAAGGCTACCAAGTGACACAATATCATAAGCCCAAATCAAAGATAAATGCTTAGCATTGATACTTAAAGATAGGAAAATTATAAGAAGATTGATATAGCATATTTCATAAAGTTTATAGGGGACACAGGATCAAGACATGTGACTGAAGCTTTTTGCATTACATAGTGACAATTGGTATTTGAATTTTCAAATTAATAAATGAAAACTAGTCTGTGTTATTTGAGCTATAAATTTTTATGTATGATGAATTTAACAATGGTATAAAAAGTAAAGTTTTAAATTACTCCAAGGAATATCCGTCAAATTTTTTTATAAGGTTTGAGTATTCATAAATTTAAAGTTATTGAGCTCCATATTTGACTATGTTTGACCATCTTCCACATGTGACCCAAGAAGGATGTTTGTGTTTTTATTGATGGTGTTTTGATGTTTCAAGGTGAATTTTCTATTAAAGAGTATTTAAAACTACATGAGGGCCATATATATGGATTTTTTAGGTTTGACCAATCCATATTAAGTATTAATAAATGCTTATAAATTGACTATTTTTTTCTTCATGGTGTTCTTGTGTACAAAGCTAATGTTTTAGTAGGTTATGCATATGCATAGGAGTGTAGTGATGGATGTAATCACTTGAAGGTGTCTAAAGGGTCATGTTGAATGTAATTATGCATTTTAAAGTGTTCTTTTGATCTTAATTTTCTTAATGAAGTGCTAAAGGGGTGAATAGGTCTCTATGAGACCTATATGAGCTACCAAGATCTAATTGAAAGGTGTAGCTACTTAAGGGTGACCCATGGATGATATGATGGACCTATGAGAGTGGTATTGAGTTATTTATTAGTTTTATATAATATTTAAGATTTAATTCATGTCTAATGGCTGACAAAGAAGATGATATTCATGAATGCTCTAAAAATAGTGAAATCAAAGGTGATGGTTTCTATAGTTCAAAAGTGAAGGATAAAGGAGAGTGGGTGTGCCTTGTGGATGGATTGATGTAATAATAGGTTCAAGAATATGTGTAGACATTTAGGTCATAATTTTTATGTCATCATGTAGGTTTTAAGATTATGAATGAGTGAATAGGTCTAGGTTGATCTAAAAGGATGTTTTTGATGCCTTGAGTGTGAACGAAGGATAGATGATGTTTATATGAGATTGGTGGATGGATTGAGGATTAGAATAATGTGAGGTATGTTTTTATGACAATTTAATCATGTTTTTATTGCTATGATAGTTTTTTGTTAGGATTTCTGGTTGAGTATGTGCAAATAAGTGTAGAGTAATCCAAAAGGTGGTTTTGGATGCATTGAGAGGGTGTGAAGGCTATAAAGAGTGTGTCAGGTTGAAGAGAGATGATATTAATTGTATCTCCATCAGATTGGTATGAAATTTGAAATTAGGAGATGTTAATTTCATAGGTGTTTTTTTGGGTTCTCAATATCTAGGGCAAAAGGTGTTTGTTCATCTTTAGGGGATGGTGTTCCTTGTGAAGTGGGTGCTTCACAAAGATAGGTGTTGTTATGTGTGCTCAACATCTAGGTCAAGAGGTGCTTATCCATACTTAGGGTGTGATAATATTTATGAAGTGGGATATTCTCTAAAATTATCATGTTTGTGATCATCTTATAGGATAAGTAGTCTATGTGTTTACAGGATTAGGAGTGGGATTTATTCCCCATGAGGGTTTCCCACATAATCCATGTATTGTGTGATTTATCTTGCATTATCTTTATTTTTCATTGCTATTAATGATGTTTATGCTTCATAAATGTATGTGTAAAATTATTAAGGGTTTGAAATATTTGGAACTGAATTGGATTATCTTGAATCACTGATTTACCCCTTAGTGATTGTACCTCTAATAACCGGTATCAAAGTAGGACCTTATTTACAAGTTTAACCACTTAAATATGATCAAAGGTATAATTTTTGACAAAAATGATGTGGTTTGTCTTCAATACAAACTATTATGTGCCTTATCAAAGGTTAACACAAGCATGGATGGTATGAAGACACAATTGAAAGATCTAGAAGTAACATTCAAGAATCTATAGATCATGATGGATAAATGTCTTAATAAAAGGATGGAAAAAATAGAAAGTAAAGCCATGAATTACACTAATGTGCTCTTATTCAAAGATAAAAGGGATTCTAGCTCCATGAAAAAGGTCAAGAATGAAAATTCATGGATCGATAATGGTCAAGAGAAAAGGCGGTTAGACATGAACAACATATTCAATGGGTATTACTTCTCTTGTAATCAATTTGGTCATAGATGTAGGGACTGTGTTCTCTCTCTAGATATCAAGAGGGATATCATATACTACAATTATAACCAACAAGGTCATATAGCCAATCAATAAAAAAGAGACTTTTGTAGAAAGGATATACAAGTCATTGACAACATCAAATGGTTCAAGGAGACCAAACCTATGAATGAATAAGAAAGGAATCAAAATTAAATAATCCACCAAAGGAGGATTTAATGTTTATTCAAGTAGCATTACATACTTAAGAAGATGGTAATAATAAATGGTACATAGATAGTGGATGCTCAAATCATATGACATGAGATAAGAGAAAGTTTATCTTTCTCAAGAAGACCAACCTAGGTTCAATGAGTTTTGGTGACAAAAAATATGCTAACATAGTTGGTAGAGTTACTTTGAGTTTGGATAATGGGCATACTAGGACTAATAATGTCTTATATGTATAAGGTTTGAAACATACTATTTTAAGTGTGAGCCAAATGTATAATCAAGGAAATGTTGTAACTTTTTATGATAATGTATATGAAGTAAGAATTGTGAAGTATCATAGATTGTTAAAAACATTCATAAAATAGATAAAAGCATGTGTGTATTCCATGAATCCAAGAAGGAGGAGTGCTTCATGACTCAATTGGAGGAATGTTAGATTTGGAATAGAAGGATTGGACTTCTAAATTTTGATAATATGGTAAAGATCAATTCAAAGGGGTTGGTAAGGCATATGCCTAAGATGTCTAAGATTCCTCATTCTCTTTGCAAGGCATGTCTTCATGGGAAGCAAACCAAGAGAAGATACAAATCCAAGGATTTATCCACTACAAATCCATTAAAATTGAACCAAACTTATCTACGTGGATCTATGAGAACTCAAAGTATTCAAGGTAATAGATACTATATGCTTCTCATTGATGATTTTACTAGGATGACTTGGATTTTTTTTCTTAAAGAAAAATCAAAATATTTTGCAATATTTGTGGCATTTAAATCACTTATAGAAAATAATAAAGGATAAAAGATCAAGTGTGTGAGATCTAAAAGAGGAGCTGATTTTTGGTCTCATGTATTTGATGACTTTCATGATATTTAAGGAATAAGAAGACAATATTTTGCTGATAAAATACCACAACAAAATGGTGTTGTTGAAAGGAAGAATAAGACTATTCGAGAGATTAGTAGAGCCATGCTTCAAGATGCCAAATTATTAGATGGTTATTTGGAAAAGGTAGCCAACACTTCAGTTTACATTCTAAATAGGTTTCAAATCAGAGTAAATGGTGATAAGACTACTTATGATTTATGGAGGAATAAAGCAACTAATTTCAAACATTTTAGAGTGTTTGGGAGCATGTGCTTCATCAAAAGGGACAAAGAGAATCTTATCAAATTTGATTCAAGGTATAAAGAGGGAATCTTTTTAGGTTGCTCTTATATTAGTTCTACTTATAAGTGATTCAATAAGAGACTTTACAAGATTTTTTAAAGTTCAAATGTAAGGATAGATGAGACAAGTAGAGTCAAGAATCCAAAATTGTAGGTGACTCAATTTAAAATTATATTACAAACAATGATGAGTTATCTATTAAAATAGATGATGAAGATGAAGAGGAGGAATAAAGATAAGACTCTAAGTCTCCATCTAGAAGAATTTAGAAAGATTATCCAATATCTCAAGTTATTGGAAATGTTGGCACAAGTTTGTAGACTAGAATAAGAATGTTGATAAATCAAAATCAATAAGATAGCTCTATTTTCCAAAATTGAACCCAAAAAATTCATGGAATCTAGCAAAGATAAAAGTTAAAATGGTGAAATGGATGAAGAACTTGATAAAATAGTAAAGAATGAAACATGAGACTTAGTTACTAGGCCAAAATATAAAAATGTGATAGGTATCAAGTGGGTTTTTAAACATGAGATGAATGAGAAATGAGAAGTGATTTAACTATTTTGGGAATAAGGGAGTTTTATTCCTATTTTAGTTAAGGGTATAGTTTAATAAATCAATAAATAATATTTCAATTATTAAAGTCTTGATTTGTATAATTTATTGTGTCTTTTAAACCTTTTTAAAAATCACAATAAATAAGGAGAAATGAAACTTAGCTTAAAATTGGACTGAGACAACTGAGATAGATGCTAAAATTGGTTGTGCATGATTAAGCCAGTGTCATGAATCTAGATTTGGATTTATTTTAGTGAAACAATAGAAGCACCAAAAATAGGACACATTAGGGTCTAACACTATAGTCTAGGTCTTACCACTATTGTCCAAACTGGTCATAAAGATCTAAGTTTTTTGGGTTTTGTCTATTGTTTCTATGTCAACCTACCTATGAAATGTCAAATCTTGAATGTGAATAGAGCTCCATATAGAATTGATTTAATCATGAAACCCTAGAACTTCATTATGCTTCATAAAAAATGAGAAATAAAGGTGGGTTTAGTGTGTATAAGATGAATTGAACATGTATCCACACCCCTTGTGTGGGCACTCTACCTACATACCAATACTCTGAATAGGGATCAATCCATATGTAGTTTTCTCACTTGATGTGTCTTATGCACTAGTGTAATATAGATGCAAAAATACCAAAATGAGAGTGTTTGAGATGGCTAGGGACTAGTGTGAGGGTGTTAAAATATTTGTAGCTATGTTGGGTGATTGTATGCATAGAATAGGGAAATTTGCCTTAGTGGTTTTTTTATATTCTTTTTTGCTTTGTAATATTTTTCACATCCCTTCTAAATGAAATTTAAATAGACTTTTATAAGGATCTATTGGTCATGGATTAAATGTGTTTGTGCTAGGTCACATAATGTAGAATAGGAATTATATGTAAATGGTCATTTGGGCTCAAAATGTGATTGGACAAGAGCGCCAAAAATGGGACACCTAAAGTTCTAATGCTATAGTCCAAATATGGTGCTCTTATCCTATAGTCTTGAGACCTAAGAGGATAGAATTATCTTGGGAAATAGAGTTTTATTAAGCTAAAATTATCATATAAAAGTCTATGAATGAATAATTATGAGCAAAAAGGTGTCTAGAAGGGTCATGAGAGAATGCAAGAAGGACCTATGGATTACGTGTCACAATCCACACTCAAGTGACCAATTTGGACATTTTATATGACTACATTTCCCCCCCCCCTTTATTTTAGTTATGTAGCAAGTGAAACACTAGGATAAAGGAAAGTAGAATGTTATACTAGGTACCCAATCTGAAATTAAAAGTAAGAGCCATCATGCCATGCATGATGCCCCCTATATATAGATATTCTTAGAAAAATTTTACTAAAATTACTAAATTTGAACTAATCTATATCTGATAAAACTATAGCTAAGCTTACCTTTCTGCCTGTTACTAGAAAATCTAATTTCTTTATTGTTTGGACAAGAGCACCAAAACAATACACCCTATTATTTGTCATTATTATCCAATTTTGATATTATTTTCCTTTGCTTATTTTCATGACTATTCTATAATCATAATTAATTTTATAGTCTATTCTGCCTAGTTTGGGTTCTGGTTGCTATTCTGAGTGTTCTGAAAACTATTTTTTTGATCGGTAGGAGATCTGATCTCTATAACAAAACCCCTATTTATTGCCCCATCTTTTAAATGTATGAATTAATACCTTGAAATGAATGATCTCATAAGAAATAGCCTTACAAGTGTGTTATGTTGAAAAATATATAATATAGCAATGATAATCAAAAAGATGTCTGGAGATATAACATGGTTTATATTGGATATTTTTAGATCAACAAGGCTATGCCTAGATAGATATAACAATGTAATAGCATGTGCAATGTATTGAATTAAAAATAGAAATGTTAGCTGTTAGTTCTCAAGGAGGGATGGAGTATGATGTCCATCATGGAATCCAAGTAAGTAAGATAATGCATGATGTGGATCATGGCATTACAAATAGTCGAGAAGTAATCGAACAACAAGCACATAAGGAAAAAATCATATGATAGTGGCCAAGGGGCCAAGAAAACAAGGGACATGAGCACATGCCACTCAAACTAGCAATCAAGCATACAAGGCTTGTTCAAATTCCCAAATACACATAAAATTAAAAACAAGTAGGGTCGGCATGAGGGCCACAAGCACATAGAAGAGTACAAATAAAGGACATTGGCAAATGTCCTAAGGCACATACAAGAGACAAAATAGGAACTTAGAAATGCAGTCACATCTAGATATGGAAAGTAAGAAAGGAAGGCATGTAATATGTTGGAAATACAATCATGTCTAACTAATCAAAACAAGAAGTGAAATTATACAAAACATATAGTACAAGAGTAGGTAGATGCTAAGAAATACACAGGTGTTATATGCTACTGAGTGTTGATAGAATAATCTATGCAAGCTAGTAATTAATGTACATCAACATGATAACTAGAATGTGTGGTGTAATAATGACATAACCTAAATGGAGTAGTCATGTAGAAGATGCCCTCAATGTGTAGATATGTCAATGTATGTTTCGAATGTAGAAGTAGGATGCCCCTCAATGGGTAAAGTGAAGCAATCAAGGATCTAGGTGTCATTGCACACACTCAAAGGAGATCAATTGAAGCATGTTAATGTAGATAAATCAAAAATATATATCATAGAATAGGAAAGTGTATGCCTAACATGGTATTATAAATGTAAAGCATGGATAATGCATACATTTGAAATTTTTTTGGTATTTTTGACATGTTTGAATGTTTTTGTATTTTAATATTTTTTATTCTTTTTGGTATTTTTGAAATTTTGTATTGTTTTTGGTTTTTTTGAAATAAAATATGTACAATCAATCATAAAGAGAGTATGTACAAGTAATTAAAAATAAGATATATATAAGTAATTTTGAAAAATTATGTAAAAGGCTGAGAAGAGATGATACTAACTCATGAGTCTCTTGAGAGACTCCCTGTCATGATGTCCTATATCAAATAAAGGAATCATGCATGATTGTGAAGCATATAGGAATGGATACAAATATGAATATGAATATTTGTATCCATTTTTGGTATCTTGGAAATCATAATAACCTATATTTTTCTACTCATCATTATCATATTGATCTTGAACCAATGGAATGCTAGTGTTGACTTTTGTTGTATCTAGATATTTTCCATTTGTAAATTATATATGTGAATGATTTTATTTAGGATGTTCAATAAATCCCAAACCTTGGTGACAAACATTATCAAATACTAAAATAAGAATATCAATTCTTTGAGCATGCTTTCCCAACCCTTGACCTTGATAATCAAACTACTATAGATATTTTTGGCCAAACCCATACTACTTTGAAAGTTGAGCATCATTTTAGAGAGGTAGATTTTCATCTTTTTCATGATTTACCTATGTTTGTTTTACTTTTTATTGCTCTGATTTTGATTTTTGATCCTTTTGTTCTTCTGAGTTATGCTTTGGCAACCACTTTCATATTGTTTCTAAATTTGTCCCTTTTGTGAATGTGTTCTTATGTCACTATGGATTTCTTGACTGATTTACTTTTTATAAGGTCCTCATTAGAAATTATCTATTGTATATGTTTTTTCAATGCCAAACATGAATATGTGTGATTCACATGCATTTTATGATATGCACAATAATATCTGGATCTTCTCACTGGATATAGAGGAGGTAGTTTGATCAACTTATATTTAATAGTTTCCTTGAGTACCTCACTTTAATTCTTATTTTATCTTTAAATTCTTTTTGAATCACTAGTAGAGTTACTTTGTTATGGTTTTTTGTTCTGATATGTAATATTGCTTGCAACCAATTGACTAGATGAAGGTGCATGTACATGATTGACACTAGGGTGCCTTTGAGGCTTTTGTATTATAATTTGTTTTTTCTAATGTTGTGATATTTTCATGTAATATCTGATTTAGTATTTTTAAAAATGAAATTAACTTTCTCATACTAGTGATTTGATCCGTTAGAGTCTTACAAGTGCAAACCCTAGTTACTTTTGATTGAACATGTAAGCACATATTTTGAAGAACATTTTAAGAAGCCATAGGTTGAATGTATGCATTATGAAAAATAGTATAAGATGCCTCACATTTTGTAGGGGTGATAGCGTGGACCTAGTTAGAGGGAAAGTAGTTATCACCCTCTTTGGGGAGATAAGGAGAAGGCAATCCTTTCCTATGCATAGTATATGGCATTAAAACTTGATAGGTGGTTGTTAGCTTATGCAATAGATCATCTAAGTATGTAAGTATTTTTTTCTTAATTAAATTTCAAATAATAGAGATATAGAATGTTAAATAAGTGATGAAACCTTGTATTAAGGAAAGGTAAACATTACTTTGAAAGAAAGGGATCTAAATATGTTTATTAGTACATTTATTAATATCATCCCATATTATAAAAATTAAGAAAGAAAGGGAAAGAATGAATCTTTGTACTAACAGATAGTAAAATTCATCATTCATAGACATGATAGGATCGAGTATGGACTCTTTATTATTTACAATAAATGTTTTGAAATAAGTGAGATCAATTTTTGATTTTATATGTGAAATATGATTTAAATGTAAGGTGATACCTCAAGCAAATAAAGGGTCATAGTACGTAAAACTAGGGTTTGAAAGAAAATTATTTTGAAAATTATTACGTAAATTTTTAAAAATTATTTGTGCAATTTTGATTTAAATATTTAGAAAAAATCAAAAAAATATTGGAAAAAAATGAGTTTTTCCTAGGGTTTCTAGGGTTTTTTTGCACAAAGGGACCTAGTAGATTCAATTAGTGTTTGAAAGAAAATAATATTCAAAATTACTCTGGTAAATTTTAAAAATCTGAAATTATTATTTAAATATGCAATAAAAATTTAGAAAAATATTTGAAAAATATCAAGACCTAGTATAGGCAACTAGGGTTTGAATGAATTTATTTTTAAAATTACTAAGGTAAATTTAAAAATTAAATGTGAATTTATGATTTTAAATATGCAATAAAAATTAGAAAAATACTATAAAATTATAAAGGAATTTTTCTTAGGGTTTTTGTGTGTAAATGAAGTAAGCTAGGTTCACCAAATGATTTAACTATTTTGGGAATAAGGGAGTTTTGTTCCTATTTTAGTTAAGGGTCTAGATTAATAAATTAGTAAATAATATTTAAATAATTATAGTCCCAATTTGTATAATTTATTGTGTTTTCTAAACCTTTCTAAAAATAGCAATATACAAGGAGAAATGCAACATAACTTAGAACTAGACTGAGACAGTTGAGATAGAGGCTAAAATTGGATGTGCAGGATGGGGATAGTGTCATGAATCTAGATTTAAATTTAATTTAGAAAAAGGATAGGATTTAAAAAAATAAAAAAATTTGAATTCTAGAACTATAGTCCAGGGCTTGCCGTTGTTATCCAAACTGCACATAGAGATCTGAGTTTTCTAGGTTTTGTCCACTGTCCCTGTATGAGCCTGCCTATGAAATTTTGAATCTTGAATATCGATGGAGATATTTGTAGAGATGATTTAATCTCAAAATTATATACTTTCATTGTGATTGGTAAAACTTGAGAATGAGTGGGGGGGTTGGGTTAGTGTGTATAAGATACACTGAACATGTATCTACACCCCTTATGCGGGCATGCTACCTATATACCACTACTCTAAAAAGGGATCAAGCCATATGTAGTTCTCATACTTGATGTGCTTTGTGTAATGGTTTTATGTGGTTGAAAAATTACCAAAATAAGAGTGCTTGAGGTGGTTAAGGACTAATGTGAGGGTTTGAATATGTTTGTAGCTATGTTGGGTGACAGTATGCAGAGAATAGGGAAATTTGCCTTAGTAGTTTATTTGTATTCTTTCTTGATTTGTAAGATTTTTTACCTCCCTTATAAATTAAATTTTAATTGAATTTTATAGGGATATATTGTTCATGGGTTAAATTCATTCACGCTAGGCCAACATAATGAATAATAAAAATCAGATGGAAATAGTCATTTGGGATCAAAATGTGATTAGATAAGAGCACAAAAAATAGGACACCCAAGGGTCTGGTGCTATAGTCCAAGTATGGTGATTTTTTCCTAGACTCAAGACACTGGGGGATAGAATTCTCTTGGGAAATAGAGTCTATCTAAGTTGGAATGACCATCTAGAAGTCTATGGATGACTAGTTATGAGTAAAAAGGTGTCTAGAATGGTCATGGGAGCATGCAAGAAAGACCTATGGATTGGGTGTCATAAGCCACACTCAAGCTACTAATTTGTACATTTTATATGACTACACTAAGTCATAAAGAAAAAATGTATATTAGTGTGTAAAGGATATGCTTAGGTTGAAGGAAGAGATTTTGATGAGACATTTGCTTCTATGGCATGAATAAAAGCGATTAGACTCTTCTTGGCATATGAAAGTTTCAAAAGTTTTAAGGTATACCAAATGGATGTGAAATATAAATGATTTAATGAAAACTTATAATAAGTCTACATTTAGTTACCTAAAGGATACTTCATGTCAATTAATCAAGATTATGTGTGTAAATTGAAGAATTATCTTTATGGTCTTAAACAAGATCTCAGAGATTGGTATGATAGGTTAGATAAGTATCTTATGAGTCAAGGTTTTAAAATTGGGGTAGTTGATAGTAAATTTTACATTAAGACAAAAGGTAATCATCAATTGATATTGGTTGTATATGTTGATGGCATAGTTTTTGGATATGATAATGATAATATGAGTAAAAAGTTCACAAATGCTATGAAGATAGATTTTGAAATGTCAAAGTTGGGAGAAATTTATTTCTTCTTAAGATTGTAAATTAACCAACTTGATGTAGGCATATTCATTTCACAAACTAAATAAATCAAGGATATGATAAGGAAGATTGACATGATGGATTGTAGGCCATATGGGAACTCCAATTATAATAGGGTGCAAGTTAAGTAAACTAGATGACTCAGCAAAAGTTGATCAAACTTTGTATAGATCCATGATTGGAAGTCTATTTTACTCTACTACTTCTAGGCCTAATATCATGTAAGAAATGGGTCTTTTAGGTAGGTTTAAAGATAAACCTAAAGAATCTCACTTGAAATCAGTCAAAAGGATCTTGAGGTGTCTCAAAAGCATGATAGAGTATGATTTATGGTACCCTAAGAGTAAATAATTCACTTTGAGATCATATAATGATGTATATTGGGTAGGATATGTGGATGATACAAAGAGTACTAGTGGTGGGGTCTTCTTCATGAGGGAATGTTTGGTGTCTTGGATAAGCAATAAGCAATCCTCAATGTATTTATCAATTACAGAAGCTGAGTATATATCAGTTGCCTTTTGTTTTAGTAAAGTCATGTAGATGAAACAAACTTTGGAGGATTATAAGGTAACACAAAATGGAATTTGTCCTATCTATTGTGACAATACTAGTGCAATTAATATCTCAAAGAATATTTTTATGCAATAAAAAACTAAGGATATTCCTATTAAATATCATTTCTTGAGAGGAAAATTGAATAATAAAAGTGTTAAGTTATATCATGTTCTATAAAATATCAACTTGCAAATATTATGACCAAACCATCGTCAAAATCTACATTTGATTATCTAAGACAAACTTTGAGTGTCATTTATTTCTCTATGAATCATTATAAGGTTTTTGGTTAAAGGGGAGTAACAATTTCATGAGATTTCTTCAGTTGTTGTGGTGAATTTTATATTCTCTTTTTATTTTTAAGGATTTGGGTCCTAAAGGTGAGTTCAATTAGTTTCTAGTGTTCATGTGTGTTTTATCTAGATAGAGCTCTGTATGGTCAAAAAGAGTGTTGTGTTTGAAGCATGTTTGAGAATCTCATAGAATGAAATGGTATTAATAATGTTATGGGGAATTTTTTTCATCTCTTAGAGGTGGTCCTTTCTCGTTTTTGGTTTTGAAATCCTTTTTAGGTCCTCAAGATCAGAAGAAGAGCCCACTTTGTCATTGTGTCAAAGGGGGAGAAAGTGATTGAAGAGAGAGAAAGAGTTTGAGCATAAGATTTGTTATTGGTGTTGAAATTAATGATAAAGGGGTTGATTGTTTGAGTGTTATAAATGATTTATCCAAGTTAGCCAAGGATGTTTATGTGGTATCATGTGTGTTATAATGACAATATCAAAGTGTGCTTCCATGGGCTTCAGTGTTATTGCATGGTTCTTCAATATTTGACTTAATGAGGGAGTTGATGGTTTTTATTGATAGTGTGATCATGTTTAATAGACCCTATGGGGTTTCAAGTGTGCTTGGAATTTTTATGTAAGTGAAATGAATTCATCAGAGTAGTCATATGAATGTCTAGGTTCTCCTAGCCTTCTTGATAGATAACGCTGAGTAAGCATATTGATCATGTCATAATTGTACATGTGGCAATGTCATAAGGATTTGGTCATATGGGTTTGATAAAAAAAATTCCAAGATCATATGTTATAAGGTTTAGGTGATGTGGTGGTGTATATCAAAAGTTATGGTATTACAAAGTTGGTCTCCTAGGTAAGTTTCACTAGTTTCCATACTTAGCCAAATTTCTAATATCAAATATCTATAGCAAGAATTCAATATTGAAGATGAAGATATATAGATAGCATTAAATTTTTAATATGGAGATATAAATATGATCATTCAATCAGATCAAGTATCTAATTGTGAGCATTTAATAGAGAAAATGAAAATCTAACATCAAGCATTTAATTAGATCAAGGATCTAATGATGAGTGTTCAATGAAGCAGATGAAGATATAATAGTGAGAACAAGGTAAATAAGTCAAAGAATATTGAGAGTGAACATGATAGTGACATGTGTCACAAACATTGTGAACTAGTAGCAGATCAATGCCATGCAGGTGATCATGCAGATGTAGATCAACAACACATGTTTGATTATGTACAATATAGATTGACAGCGTGTATTCAATCATGTGGAGGGAAATTGATGGTGAAAATTGATTTAATAAGTAAATATTATTATATTTCATATGGGGATGTAAAATTAAATAAGATCACTAATTTGATAAAGACTGATAGCAAGGTACCTATAAGGCACATAGGACTGCCAAGTGGCACAATCTTGGAAGCCTGAATCAAAGATCAACTATTAGCATTGATAGTTAAATATAGGAAACTCCCAATGGGATCGATGGAGAATATTTTATCAAGTTTAAAAGGGACATGAGATGAACACATGTGTATAAATATTTTTTCATTACACAGTGACTGTTGGTATTTGAATTTTCAAATTAACAAAGGAAAACTAGTTTGTATTGTTTGAGTTATATTTTTTGATATACGATGAATTTGATGGTGGTATAAAAATAAAATTTGTAAAGTAATATAAGGGATATCCATATAAATTGGTTAAAATGTTTGAATATCCATAAAATTATAATTATTGAGCTCCAAAGTTGAGAGTGTGTTTGACCATCTTATCCAAGTAACCCAAGAAGGATGTTTATGTTTGTATTGATAGTGTTTTGATGTTTCAAGGTGAATTGTCTATTGAAGATTGTTTTAGACTACATGAGAACCATCTGTATGGATTATGGATGCTTTAACAATCCATATTAAGTATGAACAAATGGTTATAAGTTGACTATTTGTTTGTTCATGGTGTTCTTATGTACAAAGCTAATGTTTGAGTAGGTTTTGCATATGTAGAAGAGTGTAGTGATGGATGTAATCACTTGAAGGTGTCTAAGGGGTCATGTGGAGTGGAAATATTCATTTTAAATTGGTCTTTAATTCCTCATTTTCTCATTAAAGTGATACTAAGGCTTAATTGAAAGGTGTAGTTTCTTAAGGGTGACCCATGAATGCTATGATCAACCTATGATAATGGTATTAAGATATGTCATATTATGATATAAGAAGTAAGGGTTAAGTCATGCCTAATGGAAAACCAAGAAGATGATATTCATGAGGGCTCTATAAATATTTAAATCAAAGGTGATGGTTTCTAGAGCTGAGAAGTGAAGGATATAGGAGAGTGAGTGTGCCTTGTGGATGGATTGATGGTAGAGTAGGTAGAGGATTATGTATATGACTTTCAGGTAAAATTTTTGATGTTATCATGTAGGTTTGAATATTAAGGATGAGATAAGAGGTATAGGTTTATCCAAAAGGATGTTTTAGATGCATTGAGTGTGAGTGAAGAATATGTGATGTTTATGTGATCTTGGTAGATAAATTGAGGATCATAGCGGTGTGAGGTATGTGTGTATGACCATTTTTGAATGTTGTTTTTGTTGTTATGATAGAGTTTGTTTAGGATTTATAATTGAGTATGTGAAAATAAGTGGAGTGATCCAAAAGGTGCTTTTGGATGCATGAGAGGGTGTGAAGGCTAGATAGAGTGTGTAGGCTTAAAGAGAGATGATATTCATTGTATCTAAATCAAATTAGTAGGAAATTAGATATTAGGTAATGTTCATTTCATATATGTTGTTTTGGGTGCTCAAAATTTAGATCAAGAGGTGCTTATCCATATTTAGGGGCTGGTGTTCCTTGTGAAGTGGGTTTTTCCCTAAATATAAGTGTTTTTACAGGAACTTGACATCTAGGGAAAGAGGTGCCTATCCATCCATAGGTGATAATGCTCCTTTTCAAGTGGTTTTTTCATTAAAAGTCTCATGTTTGTGATCATCTTATAGGACATGTAGTCTATGTGTTTGTAGGCTTGAGAGTGGGTTTTATTTCCCATGAGATTTTACCACATTATCCATGTGTTATGTGTTTGATATTTCATTATCTTTCTTATTAATTCATATGAATGATGTGTATTATTCATAGATGTATGTGTTGAATGATTAAGGGTTTGAAGGATTTTGAATTGAATTGGATTATATTAAATCACTTATTCACCCCCCCCCCCCACTCTCAGTGATTGTACCTTTAACAATTATAACCATTAAATGTCACTAAACTCTAATGGAGAATTAAAATTAAAAAATGGGAACTATATATTGGATTCACAAAATTGAAGTGAAATATATTGAGTGTCACTAGACTCTAAGATGGTCCCTTTTTTAATTTTTATATCACGCAACTACAAACAGGTTTAGATTCAATTTGGAAATTTGTACAATTGAAACTTTATAAACTTTGAAAATTTGAATTTTGTAAATTATAATGTAGAAACATTTACATTGATGAATATCATGTCCCTTATATCTATAAAAAATTTATACATAATTCCAATTAAAATTCTAACTATTTGAAACTTGTAACTTGTAATTATTTGAAAATTGTATGTTATAATTTATTGAATCTTGTAATTTGCAACTATTTTGCACATGCCTATGCATATGGATAAACAATATGTAAATATGCACTCAATTATCTAAAAATAAATATTTTTATTATAATTTTGAGAACTATGTAATTACATAAATATAAAATTTATTACTCGAGAGAAATTAAATTTTCAAGGAAATCCTATTATGATGACAATCCCCCTTCCCTTTTAATACAAGAAACTTAGCCTAAAAGTCACTAATATCAAAAGAGAACTTGAATAATATTTGAAAGATATAATAATGGAATAATATGTGAACATTTAAAAATATATTACATCATATAATTAAATATAACATTGAGTTGCACATGAAAAAATGTGTTAGATTGAATTTTTATATGAAAACTATGTTAGCTAGATATAACATTGAATTATATATGAAGCATGTCTTAACTAGACATATCATTCAATCACATAAGTATAATGTGAACATTATAAATTTATTTCAAGATAGAATTGAGTTTGGAATTATATGCACATAATGTCATGTAATTTTCATATAATTTCACACATAAGGACCAAAGTCAACATACAAGGGACATGTGAATGTCACGCAAATAAACAATGCCAAGGACCAAACTCAAATGGCATCATAATTCCATATAATCTAAAACATTTATATGTTGCACACGCAAGGCCAAGGCCCCACACAATAAGTAATCTAATCCTAATTTATTATGTAGTATATTAAGAATTCAAAATTAATCATAGACAAAATGATACTTGTCTACATCAACCATATGTATTGATGTCATTATTAGTAAGTAGTATATATGTGTAGCATGATGTAAAGTATGTTTGAAAAGTTAAAAAAAAAATTATATATAGCTCAACATGGTAAAGAGGTTGTGGATAAATATAAATTGTTGAAGCTCTCATGAAGAATGAAGAAATGACCCCATATTAGCATGGTTGTTGGGTAAAAATGGAATCCCATCATCAAAAAACAATGTAAAAGTATGTCTTGTATCACACTCAAATACCTATCAAAAAACAACTTGTTTTTTTATAAAATGGACTATGCTATTTACTTAACATGATATAAAAAACATAGGTAAATAAGTAAGCTAGAAATATTTGATAATGTTTTTAAGGTCTTTATTTTTATTTTTATTTTAAATATTTTTATTTTATTATGTTTTTGACATATATGATTTTTTAAAATTTTTAAAATATTTGAACTTAAAAGATTTTTAAAAGTGTTAATAATTATGGCTTAAAAATATAATGAAAAGTAAAGATTTTTAAGAAAGAAGAACATAAATATGATCCAAATTTATGCATAATGTTGTCCCATTAATGTATCCTAAATGATGTATATAATAAGAATTTACATGCCCCTAGTGGGTAAGAGACATTGTGTTTTAATGAAGATAAGAAGAGATAAATGTGATCATGTAAGTGCAAAGGGAGTCATAATATGATAGGTATACCATAATAATCAAGTGGATTTATATAAAGAATGATCATCAATATAATTTTAATAAAGTAGATTTGGATTGGTCGAATTAGTTGAAAACTGAGAGGGAAAGTGCCCATTATGAAATCCAAGGGTTATAAGAATGCTCAAAATTTAGGATTTTAATATACATTTTTAAAAAAAAATTATGCTTATGTATGAGTTATGTTGATATGATAGATTATAAATAGTTAATGTTATATTTATATAAATTTAAAATTAATTCACTACATATTTGGTTTAGAATTTTAGCATTTTAGACTTAAGAGAATTGTCAACTTTATGGGAACAAAAATGTAGAATAATTGATTGTTTATTTATTTTTTGCACTTACAATAGTTGACTCATTATGCAAATTCATTTCATTTTTATCAATTTGTGATTTTTTTAACTTAGGAATCCATACTTGTGTAGATAACTTGGTTGGTACTTTGAATTTTATAAAATTTGTACCTTAAAAGCCTCTTGTATTAATTTTTTTTGTTATCATTAAAAGAATATTTGAAACCTTTGCATCTTGTATAGAATATTTTTAAAAAATGTTTTTTTTAACATTTGAAGATTTATAAAATGAATATGAATATTTTCTTAGTGTATAAACATAATATTTTTAAACTTTATCAATTATTGCTTCTTTTTCTCTTGTAGAAACCCATAAAATCTCAATATCTCTAATTAAACACCTTAAAGGGCAAACCAAGATAGGGGTTAGAATACCTTTGGTGCTTCAAATTTTTTTTGGCCCCTATACCACCACCTAAAACCAATACAACCTACTCCTATCTGATTCTTTAAGCATTAAAACCCCACTTATACACTTCCCTAGGTAGCTTACCACCTAAAATATCCCCTACCTAAGGAAAACACCAATTTTACTACTTTTCCTACTATGTCAATTGATTCAACCCCATTTTGGGATTTAGCACATGTTATGAAACTATGTCAACCCAAGCCAACATAATTTGAGACCTAATAGCTCTATTTACCACCTAACAAATTTGACCAAGCCAAATGCATCAACTAAATTATTGGGATGCTTTAGGGTCAATCCATGGCTATAAATACCCCCTCAAATTCATTTTTAAGTAGAGGATAATTCATATATTTATCACTAATGATCATAAATCTACTTATACAATCAATATGAGGTTTAATTTTTTAGGTTTTTACCTTGGAAAAGTAGAACTTATCTTGTGTAGATGTATAGAGAAAGTCTTATAGCCTAGAGATAATTTGTCCTTGTGATCCTTAAAATCCCATAACCTATTAAAAAGCACCATTGGCCAAGGGAGAGATATAGGCATGTCAATTTCACTTCAACAAGGTAATTATATTCATATCCATTAATATTTTGATAAGTAGATGTTGTAGAACCAATGGATTCAATTATATATATCCTTGCTTAGATCATTTCTATCTTTTATTACACAGAATTATCTTTTCATGTTTTGTATATTCCCAAATTTTTCCACAAGATTTGGTGAGCACTATATTATCTTCCATGTTATTTAGTAGATGAGCTTTCTTAATATTTTTACAATCATAAGACCTAGCTAGGGTTATAATAAAATGAAATTTGACTATAAGCCTTAGAAACCTCTTTTTCCATTGTGTGATAAGAGATCCTTTAGTTCAGGTTGAGTGGATCCATTATTGGTCATAACCCCAATATAAATGTATTTCCCAGTGGACTTATTATTTGATTACCTTCTCTGATATTGAATATTATCGAGTAGGATAAGTTATAAATATGCCTAGTTTCCATTATTAGTCATGATCCCAATATAAATGTATTTCTAAGTGGAATTGTTCTTTGATTACCTTCTCTAATATTGAATATTATCAAGTAGGATAAGTTATAGATTTGCCTAATTTCCTTTTCACACATTCTAATTAACTACTTATGGAAGTGTATAAGCAGGGTTTTAATGTTTAAATAATAAAATAAGAGTATATTATATTGGTTTTAGGTGGTGGAATAGGTAAAAATAATATATCAAAGCACCAAATGTATTCTAACTCCTTTACAAGTGCACCCTTTAAGATGTACACTTAGAGAGGTTTAGATTCAATGGGTTCCTACAAGAGAGAAAACATCAATAATTGATAAAGCTAAAAATATTATGTGCACTCTTTTATTTGTATATCAAGTCAAAGTTTTCTAGTGTTGATCCTTTATAACACCCATGTTGGTTTTCTAGATCTGTATAAAGGAGGAATAAAAAAATCCATAAAAAAATTAAAAGCCAAATCATTTAAAATAAAAGGCAATGATAAAAAGGAAAATATAAATCAAAAAGTCAAAATCACACCAAAAAATGTGATAATTAAACACACATCTATTCTAGTAAAATATCAAACTCCACATTTTGCCTCATGATAGAGCCGAGGTCCATTAGGGTACCCAATCTAAAATTATCTATAGTGATACTTACTGGGATAAAATATTCTAAAATTATATATAGTGATACTTACTTGCTCACACAGGTACCCAATCTTCATAAAACATTGATGACTCTATAAGGTGCCTTGAGTAATAGGGAACATGTTTTAGCAAGGTAGGTCCATTTTAATGTTCATTCATATATCCTTCATGGGATGATATCTATACTTCACTAGATAACCAATATTTGTGTGGCTAAGGCAAGTTCTTTAGAGTCATTAATGTTGAAAGTCTTATTGTTTTTTAACATAATTTGAGTGTATTTATTCCAATAAGGATTGTATACCTTACTATTACCTAAATTTAAACCACCACCCATTTCATTTTCCCCCTTGATAGAAAATTTTGTTTATAAATTTATTTCCCAACTTCTATATTCCCTCTTCTTCACATCATTTTAAAACATGTTACCAATAGTTTTGTTTTTATTCTATATATTTTAATAATAGAAATATATTTTTAAGTGACTATGCATAACTTCCTTACACTGTTTCTTTATCCTTATCTAATTTCCTTTGTTTCCTTAAGAAAATTATAAAAATTGTTTATCATTCTTTTTGCAGATAATCTTGTTCTATTTATCTATTTTAGTTTATCCATTTTTGAGTGAGTGTTTATTTTTACTTATCACTCATCAATGTTTTTTTATTTTATGTTAACTTTAAATATTTTTTCATGTTTATTTTGTTACTTCTTTTACATTGATATCATATTTATTATTTCACATTCACATGTCCTTGGTTTGATCAAGTTTGGTACTTTTCTTACTTAAGGTACATTTTTTTGGGTTTGTCAATCATTTAGTAGCCTTGGAATTTTTGGTCACTCAATTTACTCTCAATTTTATTTGGTCCTTTTTTTTCTAACTTATCATTTACCACCCTAGCTTAAAAATTGATTAAGTGATTTATTTCAGTTCTACAAAGTTTAATTATTTTGATTCCTTGTGACCATTTATTTTTTCTCTTTAGTTTTGTATCCTTAGTGTTTGTTGAAACCAATTAATGTTCCCATGATTATAAATATTACAAATACAACATACAACAATTTATCAATCAAATTAATTCAAGCTACATATATGATACTTTCAATTATTTCATTTATTTCTTTATTGTCATTTCAATTTTTATTTTTAATACAATATATTATCTTAGTATTGTGTGTTGTTATGTTATTTTATCAAAACACCATCCCATGTTACAAATTCATGACATGTGATGAGAATAAATTGGGGCATATGTATATACACAATATTTTTAAACTTTATCAATTATTGATTCTTTCTCTCTTGCAAGAACCTATCAAATCTCAATATCTCTGAGTGCATGCCTTAAAGGGTGCATCAAGAAATGGGTTGGCATAAATTTAGTGATTTTTAGGATTTTTATTCCATATACTAACACCTTAAACTAATACACTCTACTCTTATCTGATTCCCTAAGTACTGAAACCTCACTTTACACTTCCCTATGTAGATCACCACCTAAAATAGCCCCTACCTAAGCAAAAAACCCTTGTAATAATTTTAATAAAATGTGCACTAATTCAACCCTATTTTAGTATTTAACACACATTACATAACTATGTGGAGCCAATCTAACATAGTTTCAGACCTAACAACTATATTTCTCACTTAACAGATTCTACTGGGCTGACTACATCACCTAAATTCTCAATAGGGTTTAGGGTCAATCCATGGATATATATACCCCCTAAATTTCATTTATAAATATAGGATAATTTAATTACACATCATTACTACTCAAAAATATTCTTATACAATCAATAAGAGGTTTTATTTCTTAGGTTTTTACCTTAGATAAGTAATACTTGCCTTATGGATGTCTTGTATGCAGAGGAAAAGTTTTATAGCCTAGATTTGATTTATCTATGTGATATTTACAAGCCCATAAAAACCTCTTGAAAATAACTATTGGCCAAGGGAGAGATTGAGGCACAATGGTTTCACTTCAATAAGGTAAGTATTTTCCTAGATCTTCATATTTTCATAAGTATATGTTGTATAACTAATGGATTTAATTGTATTTATTTGCTTAGATCATTTTTATGTTATATTAGATATAATTTCATTTTCATGTTTATTATATTACCCATTAGTGATACAAGCTTTGGTGAGCACTATATTATCTTTCATGTTATCTAGTATGTTAGCTTACTTAATATTATTATAATCATGATACCTAGCTAGAGTATCACAAAATGACATTTGACTAAAGGCCTTGAAAACCTCTCCTTTGTCATTGGGTGATAAGAGATGCCTTAGTGTAGGTTTATCAGATCCATTATTTGTTTGACCCTGATATAAATGTATTTTCAAGTGGAATTGTTAGTTGATTACCTTCTTTGAGCTTGAATATTATTGATTAGGATAATTTATAGACCTATCTAGTTTCGCTTGCATACAGTTAGCTTATTAACATTTTTTTAAAATAGGATAATTCATTTATTTGTAACCTAATTTAAATTTTACACTAATACATTATAATAATTTTCTTGGTGTCCATTAATGGTATGATAAGTAAAAAATGGCTGGCCATTACTTATTTCCAATCAACAAGGACGGTGAAAATAATTAGGGAATAATTTCATAAACTTTTATCTAATGATATATTTAAAATATTCATGGGGGTGATCATTAAATTTTTTTTTGAGGTTGCACCTCATTTGATGTAAATAAATTATTACAATTAGGAACTTTAGGAAGATATTAATTTCACGTATGTAATACTTTGACTTGTTACATTGTGGGTTCAACCTTATTCAATGGATTACAAATATCAGGGTGTTTTTGTTGTGATTTAAAATCTTCATGACATTGGGATTATGTGTCAATATTATATTATTAGACATTCATATTTTTTGATAGATGAACAATGCCCAATTCTTCCACTAGTGTTATGGCTTCATAACAAAGAGCTAGTAACAATTCACAAGTGTGATAGAGTAGTTTATCTTTTAATGGACAAATTAGACCTTTAGAAAAAATATGTTGTATTTCCAAATTGGTTGGTTGGTAAACTAATTGACATATAGAATTTTAAATATTAAAATGTAATCACAAAATTTATTGGATTTGACTTAATTCAAAGAAGGTAACCCCTAATAAGTTATTTTAGGCCCCTTAATTTTTATTGCATTAGATTAATAATGATTCTTCTAGTTATATATAAGTATTTAAGGATCTACTAGGGAGAGAATGAAACTAGATAATTTCACATTATTTTATACTCTTAGGAAATAACTATAATAACATTCAACTTCTATTTTAAAATTTCATATTTTTGTCAAAAATCTCCTATATGTAGTAAATGATCCCCATTTCCTTTAAATGTAGAAAAAGTGGGCATTTGAAATTTGGCAGATAAAGTTGCATAAAAAATATTGCACACAAAAGGATAACCATGTACTACATTGGAGTCAAACCAAGCATGATATGATTTATTTTTAAAGGATAATTGATGTACTATATCTTAAAAATCTCATACATGTATTAAGGATTTGACTTCTTGGAAATGCATGTTGAGGTTCTTTAGAGGCTTAATTAAGGATTGAATTATATTATTATTTTTAACCATTGGCACACTATTTATAATGAGAGAATAAGGTGGAAGGATATGATTTTCATTTGGTTCATGGGATTCATTGGATATGTATGAATGACTTATTTCTTGTTGGATGTGATCATTGGAAATAATATGATAAGCAGGGGATGGATTGCTATGATGTGATAAGGGTAATGATATTATGGCATAAGAGTAACATTATGAGAAGATAAGCATGAGATTGAAGTAGAGACAACATACAAATATTTGTTAAAACAAAAGTCATTATTTTTAATGGTAAATTGTGATGTGCTAATGTCTATGGAAATAATTTCCTCATCACTTGAAAAAAGGGAATACTTATGACACATGGGCTTAATATCAACCAATTTCAATGGAAAAAAGATAAAATTGGTTAACATTGTGTTTATTATAAGTCCTTTACACTTATATATAAATGAAAACATGATTATTTTATTGAAAAAAATCATGCTTCTTAATGCATATTTAATGTGAGTTTAATTTATAATTAAGGATGTGATGAAGTGAATTAGCAAGGTGGAAAAAAAATTAGGTGTGCAAGGATAAGGTTCCTCCTTTTGTATGTTAGGTAGTAATTTAAGAGAGTGAAAGTAGATAATAATTTAGAGGACCCTAGTTTTCTTTATATTATGAGTTAAGGAAAATGGTAAAGTGATTTGTTATTTCTGGGAATAATGGAGTTTTACTCCTATTTAATAAACAAGTCTAAGTAGGATAAATTAGTAAATAATATTCTTAATCAAAGACACTGATTTGTGAAATTGCAATTAGACCTTTTCTAAAAATAATAGTGAGAGAGAAAATTAAACTTAGCTTATTTTGAACTATTTTGACTAAGATAGGGTCTAAAAATTTGCAAGCAATATTAGCACACTATCGCAAATAGGTTCTTGAAATTCATTTTTTGATTAGATAAAAATGTTAGAAATGGACACCTTAGGCTCTAGAATTGTAGTCCTTCCCCAATACTATTGTCCTAAATATCTAATATTTTTGGGTTTTGTTTTCCTACTTAGTGTGAGTCTGTTTACCAATTTTTAGGTCCTCAATATCAATAGAACTCCTTATAGAGCTTATTCTTCATGTATTTGAATCTTCTATGCAATTTAAAAAAACTTTGGTCAATGGGGAAAAGGGGTTAGTGTGTCTAAGATGCACTATATTTGCTTCACACCCCATGTGAGGGCATTCTACCTACATAACAATACTTTGAGGAGGGATCAAGCCATATATAGTTCTCCCTTTAAGAGTGCTTAGTGAAATAGTGAATGATGTGCAAAAAATGTTAAAATTGGGTATGCTTGAGATGGATAGGGACTAGTCTGAAGACTTGAATTAGCTTGAAAGTGTATAGCCTAGTTATATGTAGAGAATATGGAAGATTTCTTGAGTGGTCTTGCTTATATACTTTCTTTCTTAAATGATATTTTCCAACCCTTTATAAATTATCTTTGAATGGGCTTTTTTAAGGATCTATTAGTCATGGGTTAGATGAAACTATACTAGGATGACATAATGAATAAGAAGAATTAGGTAAAAATGATAACCTAGAATCGAAATGTGATTGATAGGAGTGTTGAAAAAGGAACACCCTAATGTCTTGCACTATAGTCTAACTTTGGTGTTATTGTCTTGAGTAGATGAGCCTAGGGGGATGGATTAATCATGAAGAGAGGGTCCTGGCTCAGTTTGGGTCAAGTCTGGAAGGCCATGGATGTCAGTGAATCAGTGAAAATAAGTTTAAGAGGGTCATGAGAGCAAGCAAGAGGGACCTAAGGATTGGGTGATTTTAGCCATGCTCAAGTTATCATTTTTCACATTTTATATGACTACATTCCCCCCCCCTTTATTATCATAATGAAACAAAGTAAAATACTAGGATAAATGAAAATAGAAAGCATACTTGAACTTACCTAAAAAGGTGAATCCCATGAAGCTTGTGTGATGTTGAGTAATATTGGATAGTGCATAGAAAGCACATTATGTAAGTGTGAATATATAAAAGGGAAAAAGATATTAGATCAGTTTTTATTATATGAAATATAAAAAAAAAGAATGTACAAAGTTGAGTAAGAGAGAGGAAGAGAATGGAACAAATACACCTCAACAGATATGTGAACCAATACAAAACTTGTGATACTGAGTAAGTTTGAGTAATGCTAGATGTCTTAGATGATGTTGTACAAAAATATATATCATGAGCAGAGTTAAGTACTCAATTCCCTAGAAAGTGGGTAAAGAATGCAAAGGCTATCCCTTTGGCTCCATCATCACCTACTAAGTGAAGCTAGATCATCATACATGTGATAATTGATGTTTGGACTATGTATCTAATCCCTCTAAATAGGTGGCTCAAGAATACAAAGGCTAGCCCTTTGGATCCATATTTCCCCACTAAATGAAGCTAGATGATAATTTGTGTGTTAATTGATGTTTGGACTATGTGCCCAATCCCTCTGAATAGGTTGCTAAAGAATGCAAAGGCTAAAACTTTGGCTCCATCATTGCCCCATCAAATGAGACTATAAATTGATACCAGTATGAATAAGTATGTCATATGAGATGGCTCATGAAACACATAAATATTTTGTAAATATGAAAATGTCGCATGTATAGTCGAATGTGTGATGGAAACTAGGCCAATGTTGGCCAACTTGGAAAAGATGGAGATTAGGCTTGTATGAAAGCCACTCCAAAACTAAAAATTTGGCTTATGTGGAAGCCACTCAAGAAATAAGGTACTCAAGAATGTGGAGGTTAGGATTGTATGAAATCCACTCCAAAATGATGCCAACCACTTGAAGATGGAATAATGCGCACAACTACAAAGAATTTTTAGGTAATGTTGAAAATTAAAAGAAAATAAGCAAAAGTGTTATGCAATCTACCACCAATCACTGGGGTTTAAAACATGGATTTTGATATAGAATTTATAACAACTGTTGTATCTACAACTAGAAGTGAGGACCAATCATGCCATGCATGATGCCCCCTATGTCTAGATTCTCTGAGAAAACTATACTGAAAGTTACTGATTTGAACTGGTCTGATTGTGCAAAATTGTAGTTGAAGTTACCTTTTTGCCTACTTCTAGAAAAAATTATTTTTTGTTGTTTGGATATAAGCATCAAAATTAGATACCCTAGTTTTCAATGCTATAGTCCAGCCTTAGTGCTATTGTCCCAAGTTTAAATTGATCACTATTTTGGAATCTTGACTGTCTACTTGGTCTATTCTGAGTGGTTTGATGACTAGTTTATATTTTGGTTGTTCTAAAACTATATTTTTCAATCGATACGAGATCTAATCTCTATATCCAAACCCTTGTTTATTACCCCCTCTTTTGAGGGTAGTAATAGGTACCTACAATGACTACCCTTAGAAGAAGAAGCCTCATAATTGTGTTAAGTTAAAAATATACATGATATAACAATGATAATTGACAAGATATAACATGATTTGATTTGAGAGATTGTTAGATCAATAAGGTTATGCCTAGATAGATGTAACAATGTAATAAAATGTACAATGTATTAAACTTGAACTAAAAGTGTTAGTTGTTAGCTGTTAGTTGGAGGGATGGAGCATGATGTCCATCATGGCATCCAAGAGAATAGGAAAATGTATGATAAGGATCATGGCATAGAAAAAATTGAGAATCAATCAAGAAAAAACACATAAATCAAGAAGCAAGAAGCATATAAGGGTGGACAAGGGGCCAAGCAAACAAGGGACATGGGAACATGTCATTCAAATTGGAAAATAAGCATACAAGGCATGTTCAAATGCCACATACACATGTAGTTGAAATAAGAAATATTAGAGTGGTAGCCACAATCACATAGAGGATTACAAGCAAATGAGATTATAAAATGTCCTAAGGCACATACAGGAGACAAGCAGGAACTAAAAATGCAATCCAACAAGCTATGCTAAGCAAGAAGAGAAATATCACATCTAACTAATCAAAGAAATAGTGAAAGTATGAAAGACATGTTTAGTAAAATATTAGGTATATGCTAAGAGATACACAAATGCTAGATACTAGTGAAATACTGATATAGTAATCTATGTAATCTAGTAAGTAATATACATCAACATGATAAATTGGAGTGTGTAGTGTAAGAATGACATAACCTAAATGGTTTAGTCATGTAAAATATACCCCTAGTGGGTATGTATATTTATGTGTGTCTCGAATTTATAAGTATGAATTCCCCCTCAATGGGTAGAGTAAAATAATCAAGTAGTTGGATGTCACTGCACATACTCAAAGAAGATCAAGTGAAGCATGGTAATGTAGATAAATTGACATACAATAGCATCCAACAACAAATGTAAGTCCTAGCATAATAGTAGCATTGTAAAACATGGATGATGAATTCAATAAAAATGTTTTTGTTTTTTTGGCCATATTTGAATGTTTTATATTTTTTTGAAATATTTGAACATTTTTGAATTTTTGATATTTTGAATTATGAACTATTTATAATTAATCATTAAGAGAATATGTATAAGAAATACTAAGAATAAATGATACTAACTGATAAGTCTCATGGGATACTCCCTATCATGTTGTCTTGTATCAAGAAAAAGGATCATGCATGATCGTGAAGCATGATGGAAATATTGAGGCTCTGGCTCTGAAATGTTGTACGTTCTCTAAAATCTATGAAGTAGAAACTGACTATGGGTTCCCCCTGTAACTTTGAGAAGTGGATTCAATTGTGGGGATCTGAGGGACCCATATGGTGGTAGGATAATCTCTCTAAACATGTGCTCTATGTGTAGAGGCATGAGAACTCACTGATACTACCCTGGGTATGAACACTATAGCTAGAAACTATCTAGAGTGTTGAAAATGTGGTTGCTCTAAAAGAGGCCTTTATGGAAGTGTATGAACTCTCTATGTTGGTGATGGAGGTCTTGACTGTGACTGAATTTGGATTGGAGGAAGAATTGTAACAAGTGAAAGAGCTAAAATTGTATCGAAAGGGGTGCTAACTTAAGTGACAAAGCTATAACCATGGGTGTAATCAACCTACCTATCTTTGTAAACTTGGGTGATAGCATGTACCGCATGATTGAATTTAGGCATGGAGCTTGTATTAGATGTGGGATAAGAGCTAGATGTACCATGTTTGAATAAAGGAGGGATAGATACAACCTCTAGTGTTTGTTTGTGTATAGTAGTGATAGGGAGATAGTTAAAAGTAGCCAAAGAGTTAGATACATCTAAGTAAAAACCATGTATATCAATATGATTATAAATATCATAACACATGATAGATAGCGAACAAGGGGTAGAGAACATGGAATTTTGAATTAATGCATAGAAAACATTGACTTTAATAATGACATTTCTAATACATTTCGCAATATAGTCTTGAAAATTATTCCATATGAGAGATAGAGAGCAAGGTATAATTAGCATGAATTTATGCAAGGATGCATAAAAAACTTTTGCATGTGCTATGACATTTATAATGTGTTTAGCATGATAAAATTGAAAAAATTTCCACGTGAGGAATAAAAAGCAAAGGATAGAGAACATGATTTTTTGCATAAAGGCATAGAAACTTTTGACATGTAACATAAAATTTTGAATGCAATTAGCAAAATGTAGTTAACAATTATTTCGTATGATAAATAGAGAATATGAAAAAATAACATTGAAATATTGTGCATTTTTTGAAATGAATTTCATAATATCATCCCATATAATGAAGCATAAGCATGAAATGCAAAGGATGAAGCTTTGTACTAACATATGATAGACTTCATCATTCATGTACATGATAGGGCCCATAATGGTTTCCTTATTATTTGCAAGAAATGTAAGAAATGTTTGTAAAGAAATGAGCATCATTTTTGAAATTTGATTATGGATGTAAGCTGATACCTCAAGAAGCAAAGAGGTGTTAGTACATATAACTAGGGATTTAACAGTGATAGTTTTGCAAAATACTATGAATTTTTGAAATTGAAATTGAATTTATGATTTAAGTATGCAAGTAAAATTTCAAAAAATTATGGAAAAGTGTTTGATTTGTTTGGTTTTTAGGAAAATAATTTTTTTGAAATTATTAAAAAAAATTAAAATTTCAAGTGATTTTTTAATTTTTAATATGAAACTAAAAATTAAAAAAATGATTGAAAAATTACTGGGATTTAGTTGATGCAACTAGGGTTTGAAATAAATTTATTTTAAAATTTACTAAAGAATTTTAAAATTTGAGATAAATTTATTATTTATATGTGTAAGCAAAAAATTAGAAATTTATTGGATTAATGCTAGAAAATTACTTGGTCCTAGTGTATGCAACTAGGGTTTGAAATAACTTTATTTTAAAATTTACTAAAAATTTTGAAAATTTGAGAAGAATTTTTTATTTTAATATTCAATAAAAATTCAAAAATTATGGGAAAAATCAGCTAGGAATTTACCCTAGGGATTTTAGGGTTTTTATGGGAAATTTGAAGTAAGTCAGGTTCACCAAATGATTTATTATTTTTTAGAATAATCAAATTTTATTTCTATTTAATAAACAAGTCTGAGTAGGATAAATCAAGAAATAATATTCCTAATTAAAGCCATTGATTTGTGAAATTGAATTGCAATTAGACCTTTTCTAAAAATAGTAGTGAGAGAGAGAGAAAATTAAACTTAGCTTATTTTGAACTGTTCTGACTGAGATAGGGTATGTAAATTTTCAAGTAGGACTAGGACACTATCATAAATAGGTTCTTGAAATTTGTTTTTTGATTGGATAGGAGTGCTAGAACTAGACACCCTGGGCTCTGATGCTGTAGTCCTTCCCTGACAATTTTGTCTTCAAGATCTAAGCTTTCTATATTTTGTTCACCTACTTAGTGTGAGTTTTTGTACCAATTTTTAGGTCCTTCCTATCAACAAAGCTCCTTGTAGATCTGATTTTTCATGTACTTTAATATTTTATGTAATTGAAAGAAACTTTGGAAAATGGGGAAAAGGAGTTAATGTTTGTAAGATGCACTGAACATGATTCACACCCTATGTGTGGGTATGCTGCCTACATACCAATACTTCAAAGAGGGATAAATCCATATGTAGTTCTCCCTTTAAGAGTGTGTAGTGCAATAGTGAATAATATGCAATAAATACTAACACTAGGTATGCTTGAGATGGATAGGGACTAGTCTAAAGACTTGAATTAGCTTGAAAGTGTATAGGCTAGATGTATGCAAAGAATAGGAAATATTTCTTGAGTGTTCTTGATTTTATTCTTGCTTACTTGAATGATATTTTACAACCCTTTCTAAATGATCTTTGAATGGGATTTTATAGGGATATATTGGTTATGGGTTTGATGAAACCAAACTAGGTTGACATAATGAACAAGAAGAATCAGGGAAAAACAATAATCTAGGCTCAAAATGTGATTAGATAGGAGTGTTGAAAAGGGGACACCCTAGGGTCTAGTGCTATAGTCTAACTTTGGCACTATTGTATTAAATAGATGAGACCTCTGGAGATGGATTAGTTATGAAGCGAGGGTCCTGGATTAGCTAAGGTCAAGTCTTAAAGGCCATGGATGACTGAGAATAAGTGAAAACAAGCCTAAGAGGGTCATGAGAGAAAGAAAGAGTACCTAGGGATTAGGTGTCTTTAACCATGCTCAATTTATGATTTTTTTCATTTTATATGACTACATAAAGGAAAATCCCTAGTAGAATCTAAAAGTGAATTGATAGTAAATGATAAATATGAATCCAAAGAGGAGTCTAGAGATAACTTTGAATCTAGATATAGAGATGAAACCAAATAGGAATATACAAATGAATTTTAAGGAGAGACTATAAGTACCCTTGAAGAGGAATATAGAGGTGCCACTAAAGATGAATATAAGGACAAAACAAAGGAATAATCTAAATATGACTCTAAAGAGTAAGGCAGAGGTGAAACTAAATAATAATATGGAGGTGAAACCAAAGAATACTCTAGGGATGAATCATAAGAGGGATTCAAGAATGAATCAAGATGTATATTTTTTCCTCAAGGTCGAATTTTCTACTTGGTTCTATGTATTCACATTCCTAAGATGCATCAAAACTATATTATATTTTTATTAATACATGTCAAAATAAAAATAATCCATGTATGATTCTTCCATAATATTTTTATTGTTTTTTATCTCTCTCATTAATGGGTCAATGGTAAATAAAAAAGAAAATAAAAGTAGAAAGGAGGTAGTATGAAATCCACCTAAAATTGGTTGGTTTAAACTAAACTTTGATGGGGCTTACAGAGGAAACCTAGGGGCTTATGGTGTAGATTGTGTGATAAAGGATTTTAGTGGTTCTCTAATTAGAAGATTATCTTTGAAGCTTCTAGATAGAACCAATAATGAAGTTGAGACCTAGGCTTTGGTAGTAGAAATGGAGATGGCTTTAGAATGTGGTATCTCTTTCCTAGAAATTGAAGGTGATTATTAGGTTGTGATTCAATCTCTTAATAATCAAAGGGATAAATCTTGGAAAAGAGTGAATCTTTTAGATATTATATGGCCAAAATTGAATTTTTTTGAAGACTAGTCTTGTTCCCATTGCTTTTAGGAAAGCATTAAAGTTTCTAACTTCCTTGCTAATGTAGCGATAGTTTAAATTATTAATTTAAGAATGGAAAATATTATAATAAGTTGGGAATACAATAGGTAATTTGATCAAATTGATCTTTGAGCTTAAATGGGCTGATTTGTATTTTTATTTGTTCAATAAAAATAAAAGTATCATCTTTTTTTCTTGTTTATTACAAGGTGATTTCCATGTTTTTAAATCTCACGTGCATGTGAGCTTGATTAAATGTGGGTTTTGATGGTGGGGGTTATCCCAACTTCTAATTGAGAGGACGTGCCTTGGTATTTCATTATTTTCACTATAAGATTGCATGCATGTGTATTTATTGAGATTGTTTTTTTAGCACAATGATCACACATAGGATTTATTTATGGGGCTAGAAATTGGCTTTGTGGTCATGGTGATTCAGAGAGATGGATCAAATCTATATTGAATCTTTAAGGTGCCTAATGATATTTGGTGAATCCAAAAATAAAAAGATGGGTTTTGCGGGCATAGTTTCCTAGATGCACCTTTTCAACATTTTCTAGATTCCTATGATGGAGGTGGAAAAATCTATAGAACATGTTTTGGGAATAGAAAATTTGGCTAAAATCAAATAGGTAAGAGTTAAATTTGATTTGGTTTCATTATTCTCAAGTAATATCTATTTGGTAATGTCAGACAAAGAGCATGTTCAAATGTTGGTAGAATTTGTATTGCTCGAATATAGGTTGGGTTTACTGTCAAAGATTGAATCCCTCCCTCTGGGTCTATTTCTTACTCTTCCTTTCTTTGGTAGGGACAATCTAGGTTTTATTCCTTTATCTCTTTTTCATGCTATGGAATCAAGATTTTTGGTATTAGTGAATTTCACTCAAGAAGTGGATGAAACTTGCACATTAATCAAAAAATTGTAGGGAACACGTCATCTATATGCCTAAAGTTTAAGATTTGTTGTAGCATATTCTATGTCTAGAGGAATGAAGGGAAAAAAGAAGGAAGCTGGAGTTAGTAAAGGTGATTAAATGGCTAGCAAAGGGCATTGTGAGGTAGGTATTTAAGACATGCTCTTGGTGGAAAGGAAAATTTTAGTTGTTGAAGGACCTAGGTAGTACTCAAAGATGTCTAGTATTCTCACATATGTAGGAGGTAGTTAGAGCAGAGCTTGGGAAGGTGGTAGAGACTATTGGAGTAGTTTTAAAAGTAAAGGAGTAGGAGGTGCATGCAACTAATTTCAAAAAGTTAGCTAAGTCACTAGAGTCAGGTGACTTCCTACCAAGTAATGGTAAAATGATTGAATTAGTAATCTTAGAACAAGTTTTGTCTATCTAGTCTTTCTTGGATAATATATATATAGTATGTTGTAATAAGTATTTATAATAGTGATTTTTTGGTAGTAAGGATGGTTTATTCCTTATCTCATAACCATTTTTGTTTTTGGTTTGGTCATTATTCCTTAACATAATCAATTATTAATCCATAACATTTTTTGTTATTTTGAATATCATATGTTATAAGGTCTAAGGACCCATAAAATCTCTAGCATCGATCAAAAAAATATTTTTATTATCTATTTTTTTCCATTCATTATAATAACTAAAAGGCATAAGATGAGTAAAGAATAATTTATCTAAAGGATTAAAATCATTACCAAATTTACTTTACATGATATATACAAGGAGTTTGAACATAGTAAATGCAATAATAAAACACTTAATTTTATCTATAATCATACTTCCTGTGACACTACTTCTCCTTATGATTACACATCAGCTCACATGGAGACTACCGACCTTGGTTATACCAGTTTAAGGCATTTAACACTCATTTAGACCTTTCTCGCATCATACTCTCATCCCTTATACATCCTTAGCACATCTAAAACCTTTTATGCATTATAAAAGCTCTCGAGGCACCCCTCAAGGTCCTTTCAGAGGCATGTTGACCACCTAGAGTGGCCATTTAACAAAGACCACTGATTAGGAAGAAAAACCACAACCTAGGCCACATATTTCCTTTATAAAATCTACAACCTAGGCCATAGCCTAGGAAAAGCATGCAAAAAAGGGCCCTATTTGGGCCCAAATGGATAGAAACAAGTAGTTTTTTGTCTTTTCATGGATTAGGGTTGAGATATATGCCACTTTCTCATTCATTTGAGTCTCTCTCTTTACTATCTCCTAGATTTTTTACTCTGATCTTCCCTCATCACACTCAAAGCTTGGATACCTTCTTAAATCTCTCTTGGTTCTTCTTGGCACACTTAGATTTCATTATGATAGGGGATGTTAAACTATTTTTCACCTTATCTTGGTGATGTGAGAATCATCTAGAATCTAATGTCCAACATCGGTGACTGTAGAGTGAACACAAACAACTATTGAAGCTAGAAACTAGAAGAGAGCAAAATTTCAATATGTGTTTAGAATGAGGAATAGTACACAACTTACATCATAATGGTACCACACTAGGCTTACATCTTACAGCTTAATAATCTCACAATGCTATCACTCATAGCTTACACAACACTTAGCACACTAGTATCCTGACACAATAATCTATGACTAATTAGCTCCATCTATCCACACAATCCACCCCAATCACTCCACCACACAAAATGCCTTAGAGTATAGGACTATAAATAGGTTTGTTGAATTCATGAGCTCCTCCACTACTAGGTGGAGAGAGCACTAAGGGGGCAAGGTGGATGGAAGACCCCATCCACTAAGTGTGACCCGATGCACTCACTAGTGCAAGATGATGTCATGATGATATCATAATTATCCACTATTAAACCTATAAATCCATCTAAGTAAGATTAATATCAAGGTGTAGTAATAACCCATGTAATGGTAAAACCTATACACTAACACCCCCCGTTAAGCATAACTTATGTGGGTAGTGAAAAATAAAAGGGTCCCAACAACTACACCTGATCAGGTACCCAATACAAAGAAATTTCTCATAAATTGGAGAAAATGAAGAAAACCTAGTGGGAAAAAACTCCCCCTCCCCAAAAGAGAGAAAAGAAATAAAAATCTCCACAATAACCCCTCGAGATAATCAAAGAAAATACCAGTGACCTCCCTTAGTGTTTGCAATTACAATTATGCTCAATGTGAGGATGTCAAACTCAACTAATAATGTATCCAAATAGGTACGAATAAAATAATGCATAAGTGACAATGCATGTCTCAATAAATGGACATCAGAATCAACTGATAATGCATCTATGATAATGAAAAATTAGTATATTTAACCCAATTAGTTAATGTGAAATGCAAAAAATTCAAGTAGGATGATGTTAGACTCTGTTGAGATAATGCATCTATATGACAGAGAAGAAATGAGTGGTATAAGTGATCAAGCAAAGAGAGAAGGAGAAGAAAGTTAATTTTCTTGTGAGGAGTTTGGACACCTACCAAACTAGATCTCACCCTCCATCTTTGATAGGTGAATGATAATGGAATGAATGGGGTGAAGCACCAAGCAATAACTTTAAAAAATCTCCTTATATCTCCCATATTATTTGCTACATATTGTTTTATTAAAAAATAACTAAAAAAATCAACTCAACTTATTAATGAGACCAATTACCCTAACAAATTCAACCTTTATTATGCAGATGATGACCTTAGAGTAGAGTAAGTGATCACTAAGTAGAATGTGGAACAAGTAAAAAGAAGAAAATTGTTTTGTTTGGGAGAGGGTTCGGCCACCTACCAAATCAGGGCTCACTCTCTGATCTTCAACTGGTAAGTTAATGGAATTTCACAAAAAAATATTATTTTCCCTTATATATATTCATTATTTTGAAAAAATCTAAAAAATCTCACTAGATTGTTTTAAAAAAAACAAAAACAAAAACAAAAAAACTATAAAGATAACACAAACCCCACCATGCAATATTTTATATAGACCCCCCTTAATACAAAGTCAATAAATATTATCAATTCATTATGCAATGTTACCCCCACTCATTAATATTCTCCTTCCACTCATTTCATTCATTCCATGTTTTCCACATTAAAAACAAACATTCCACCTAGGGTTTTAGACTTTATGTGCCACTTTTAAAGGTAAATTTTAATAATGTCAAATGAATTACATTAATATTAAATAAACCTCCTTTAAAAAGCCATATTTTTTTTCCAAAACCAAAAAAAGGTTAGAATACCATGAATTGGTATTAAAAGTGGTTTTAAGGAATAGTGGGAACTAGGTGAGGCTGGAAGAGAGATGTGTAGGAGATAGTCAACAACATGGAGAACAACAACAAGGAGAATATCTATTGATGGTGAGAGAGTGGCAACATTATTTGAAGGAGTTAAAATGACAAGCATACCATATGTGCACTATTGGATTTAATGTTGGTGATGTGTGGTTCCAAAAAATAATTTACCAACATACATGATGATGGTCAAGAGGCAACAGGAGTAGAGGTTGTGGAAGATCATTGAGGGAGCTCAATAATGGTTGAGTGTAAATGATTCTTTTTGGAAAATTTTGGCTTTAGAGGAGGTCGATATATGGCACCAAACTAATAATAGTGTGACCCAAACAAGGCACAATGAGACCAAATACAGTTGTTATAGGTTCAAACCAAACTAAAGGGCTCTTTAATTAGGTTGTTAATATTTGATCTGGTCATGAAATGCCATAGACAACGTCCAGGTCTATGAGAGGTACTTTAGAAGCCATAAACTCTATTTCACACTAGAAATAACAATCCACCATTGCATTATACCATAAATACATGTATTTTGTTAAAAGAACACCCCTATAATTTTTTGGTCGCTTTAGGTGACTAAGGGATTTTAACAAATTCTAAGGTTTTTGAGATTTATAATTCAAAACAACCCCAAAATTTCATAAACCCTCTAAAACATTGATAGATAATAGAGAATACAAACCAAAAACTACTCAATATTTCAAATATGAAACAACATAAAAACTGATGATCGATACCAGTACTGAGACCTTTGAAAGCATGTGAGAATCATCCAGAATTAGACGTCCAAGACCGGTGACTATAAAGTGAACACACATACGTGTTGAAGCTACAAACCATAAGAGAGAAAAACTATAATATGTATTTAGAATGAATAATATTACACAACTTACATCATAATGGTGCCACACTAGGCTTATGACTTACAACTCACTAAGCTCACAATGTTATCACTCACAACTTACATAGAACTTAACACACTAGTATCCTATCACAATAAGATATGAATAACTAGATCCCTCTATCCACACAATCTACCCCAATCACTCTACCACACATAATGCCTTGGAATATAGGCTTATAAATAGGCTAGTTGAGTGCATGATGACTCACTAGACAAGGTGATTGCATGGGCTCCTCCACTACTGGGTGGAGAGAGAACTCAAGGGACAAGGGGAATGGAATACCCCATCCACTAAATTTATGACCCCATGCACTCTCTAGTGCAATATTAATTTATCATGAAATCATAATTAGCCTTTAATAAACCTATAAATCCACCTAAGCAAGATGAATAACAAGGTGTAGTAATAACCCATGCAATGGTAAAACCTCTACACCAATAGGTGACTCACATTACTCTATACAATGTTCCTAAATCTTGTGGGTTGATCCTAGCTCCCTCAAGACTCAATTTCACCTATTCTTGTGCTCCTTGCATTGTCTCTCTCATAGATTAACATCTTCTCCTTTACCTCTTCCATAACTTTTGGCTCTTGGTCTCAACTTAGCTCACACATATCTTGATCCTCTTCCTCTCTTGCTTCCTATCTTGGATAAGTAATTGGTACAAAGTATGCACACTTAATTTGATTTTGATATGAGGGAAGTTTTCTATGCAAAGTGAAATTCATGTTTGTTTACAGTATTATACATGCTAGGGTTTGATTGTTTTAGTGATTTAGCTTATTTAGGGTATTATCTAGGATAGTTTATAAAGTTTCTTGAATTTATATGTGGTTAATAATATCTTCATTAATTGAATTATATTTCATTGTATGTTATACGTGCATTCTAAACATTTCTCATATTAAGATCCTACATGCTCAAAACAATCTATACAATTTGCATAAACAATCTCTTTCCATGCTAAACTGGAAAATTACATTGTTAAAGAACAATAGTGTTAAAAATAAAGAGTTATCTCAAACTTTGATTAGGCATGCTCTTGAACCTTGCCTAAAAATGTCTTTATTTCTTAAAACATCTTTCCTTTGGCCTGAAAGTGCCTTTACTTCCAAGTTTACATTCCATTTATTAGCTCTCTTTATTCAACATTATTATTTTCACACTTCATATGTAAATTATTTTCTAGTCTTAACTACTTACTTTACTATTGTTAGATCCGCTATAGATACATGTATCCTCTATGCACTTAATCATGCTATCCATAACCTTGTTTACAAGTCTATCTATAGGTTGGTGAAAAATAGAAAACTAGATAGCCATTATAGATCTCTTGTATCCCATAAAATCCTTAAGCCTTCTAGCCTTCTAGTTATTTATTTAAGTACCCTTGTACCCTCTACCAAGCACTAGTGGTTCCATTCATATTCTTAGAGATACATTATAGAACACCCAATGGGATCCCATGATCTCATGCTAGTTCTATCCTATTTAGATCTCTCTTATCCCATTTCCATCTATTATCTATTAGTATTTGCTTTCAATTATGTTTTGGCTCTCCCTTGGTTGTTTTCTATTGCTTTGGTTCTATGTAATTCTCCCTACTAGTTCTCCATCTGTTTGCCTTTTCTATTGTCTCCCATGTTCATCTTGCTTCATTGAATCCATGGCTAGCCTCCCACCCTTGAGACACCAATCCCATCATATTTAAGGCCTCATCCCTGAGCTCACTCATGAGTAAACTATGATTTCAATGGAATACCATACACACTATATGATCTAGGAAATTCCCTTGACCCAACATGGTGACCTAGACCCTCTCTCATTCCAAAAGGTCTCCCTGAGAATACCTTAGCTCACTTCATAAATTATAAGTAACTTGAAATTGAAAAGGCACACACTTTTATCAAATGATGGAAGAATTTGTCTAATAAATGTGAGAATAACATGGTAGATGATAATATATTTCATCTATTCACTAATTATCTCTACCCCAAGTTGTAATATTAGGTTAGGTCTCTCTCTCTAAGAACTTTGGAATAAACCTTCAACCAAGCTAAGTGACAAAACTTTCTCATGTACCAATTTAAACCATCCCAACCCAACATAGGCATTCACATGCTCATTAAAAATAAAAACTATCATGCTACCAATGATGGTGTCACTGATACTTATGACACTATTCACAAATTTCAATCCATTAGTCTCACCAATGCTATGGAACATGCTCCCCCTCCAAACAACACTCATAATCCTACATTTCTCAAACAAAATAATCAATGCCCATAAACCATCATCCTTAGCTGAACTTCAAAAGTGTCTTCTAAGACCTCTATCACAAGATTTTAACCCCACTTGTCCAATGAAAACATGGTATGATCTGAACAAATTTTGTTGGTTTCATGCAAGTTGTGGCCACTCTCACAAGACTTTTAGATAATTATGTGCTTTATCTATGGTTTTAATTCTTGGCCCAAACTTTCACCATGAATCACTCATTTGTAAAGGCCAACAAGAATATGACATAGCCTTTAAAGCTCATGAAACACAATATAAAAATCAAGATTTAAATCAAGCTAATGTTCATCTTGATATATACAAAGACCCGCTTCCTAATCATCAAGATAGAATTTACAAGAATATTCCTTCCACAAATAATGTTGAAAGTCTTATAGACCTCACTAATGAAAAAAATGTGGTAACTATGACTAACATGAAAATTATAGTTGATTTTATTAATTCTATTCAAACACACACACACACCAAACCCCTTAATCATTATTTATCATTCATGACTCTTCCCCATCTCATCTCATGGATTTGGGGCAAGATAAACTTATAACTTTCCATGAACCACCTTCAACACCTCAAATACATAATACCACCCACACTATCTCTAATATTCCCCCAACATCTACACACATAAACAACATTCCCCAACCTTTCAATACTATTTTTTCAACCTAATCAAAACAAATTCATAAATCAATTATCCCACCATCTAAATATAATCAACCTATTTGTCCTCAAACTAAACCAGCTACATCTTACCCACACAAGTGTGATTTTACTTCTAATCCTTCTTCCAGGAGATCTTACAACATTATGAAACTCTATCTAGCAATTCCCCCATGGGTTATGATTAATGGGAAACCATTTCATAACTTTATCATATCCCATCTAAAATACCCCTCCTACAACTAATGCAAATTTTACCCCATCATAACAACTATCTAATGTAGTTTTTATTTGAAATGAACATCCCTCATTCTCCCCTAGCAAGACATGAATCTACCTTATCTATCTCTAAAGATAGTATACTGAAACAATGTAAAGATACGTCCATACATGTCAATGAAATAGTGGACACTTTTATTTCTAGTAAGTTTCCTATCACTTCCATGATTCTAGATGAGATTCTATTTCATGTAGATGATCTTCCCCTATATTTTAGAGACCAAATTGATTATATCCAAGTTATGCATGCTTTGATTGATGAGGGTTTAGGTACTTGTGTTTCCTCCATAAATTTCATTAAAAATATTAGATATTATGATTAAAATCTCAAGTCCACATGCAGTGCATGTCAAGGTTATGATAGAAGGAAAATGCCTCCTTTAGGTTGCATGTGGCTTCATATTACCTTCCCTCCTATTATCATATGCATAAAATTTATGATATTTAACTTTCCCCTCTCCTATAATACCTTTCTTGGTATACGTTGGAATCATTATATGAGGTCCATCACCTCATCTATGTGTCAATGCATAAAATTCCTCCATAATGGTTTTATTTAAAAGATTTAAGGAGACACAAACTCTTGGAATTTCAAATAATTTCAAGAATGTGTCATCTTTAAATTTCCTACCCATGAAACCTTGCCTAGTATCTAATTTAGGGAATCTCAACATTTTAATTATCCTATAAATTCTACCTAAGGTTATAATGGTCACCTTAAATTCATCGAAATCATACCACCTAACTTCCAAGATTCTAATGATGATGAGCCAAATGAGATTATCATCAAGATCAAAACTTTTGATCTCTCCCTCATTTCATTGCCTAGCTTCTTCCATATTTGAAGCCTCACTTCTATCAACCTACTATTGATGATATACATGTGGTTTTAACCAATACTATACATTATTTTCATCTCGTAACTTCTAACAAAAATATCATACCTACCTATACCATCAATCTACACACACTTGATTGTGATGATGGTTATGCTTTAAATGATCCATTTCTAGGAAGACTTGTCCAGGATAGAGATGCCAATATTATACAATATCATACTTATTTATTTCACTCTTTCCATTTGTCTAATCACAATCCTTATTTCATAGTGCCTAATTCTAGTATTCTTCCTATTTTTTCTAGGGTAGAGATGGAGAAATCACATGGTACACGTCTAATTTCAACAGAGCCTCTTAGAAGCATGCTTATAGAACATTCCATAACCACTCATTACCATTTTTATAGATACTATAATCCTTCTATCTTCATTTACCCATAGATGTTATCTACTACTCTTAGTCCTTATGCATGTCTTGCCTCACCCTCAATTGAGCCTAGTCTAGTTTCTATTGCCACTCTACCTTCACCCAATCCCATCCTGTGTCCAATTTATCTTTGCCTTCTTTTTCCACATCTTGATCCCATGCCCACCTAATGGGTTGATGAACCTTATTTTGATATTCATAAATTTTTCAATCATTAGATCAAAGATTTGCAGTTATATTAGCCTTCCCCAGTTTACAATTCTACCTTTTCCATTAGTAGACCCCAAAAGTTTACTAGTAAGCATATCTATTACTTTTATAGGACATATAATCATTCTTCCACCCATTGTCTAAATATTTGGTAATATATCGACACATTACATCCCTCCCTTGATTAGCCTAAAGATAAGGATATACCTCCTTCCAAGTTACTACATGAGTATTTCCCTAAATATATGGAGGTATATTATCTTTAACACTAATGCGATACCCATCATACATATTATTGTTGCATTTTCCATCAAAACCTTAATAATCACCTTATGATGATTCATGCACCTATTATTCCTCCTTCCATAGGTCTCCCACATAATAAGGTTCTTCCTTATTTACCTATGGATTCTTCCCCATCTATGGTTCCTTCCCCACCTATGAATCCTTTTCCACTGATGGTGCCACCTTTGTGTCCTACAGATACCATTCCTATTCTAGCATCTATTCCCCTCATTGAGTATTATACACACAAGATCCCTCATGAGCATTATCCTTCAGCTACACCTACATTTTATTTTGAGGATAATTGGAGAAAGTAATTTTCACACCTTTCCATGAGGATGGATGATACTCTAGTTTTTTTTTGGATCCAACTTTATAGATATATTTCAGATGTCATGGATAACATTTGTGGACAAATTTATCAATATTTTTGAACACAACATGATGTTTCTTCACTTTTTTCTTCATTATGATTTTTGATTGGACTTATGATCCACTTTTATATATCTTATATCAATTGACTATGTGTCAAATCTAGTTTCACCTATCTGTTACACATAGATCATTATATTATGCATTATGTATTGTATATCATTTCATTTTTTTCATATTTTCTTATGGATTCTCCTCTTTCTTTCCATGATTGCATGATTATATTTATGAGTTCATTTATTTCATGAATGTCTTTTTATTTTCTAATGATTGATTTCTACCTTATCTCAACAACTCATATAATTATCATTGTGACCTGGTTATATAAACCTTAATCCCCTTAGTAATCTTTCATCACCATGTGATTAGCTAAAAAATGACATGTATCATTGTAATAATATTTTATTGATCTATTTTAGATCTCCCTTTATTCCTTTTTCTCCTTTCATATACTAAGCATACATATGATTGAAACATGAGATTACATATTGGATCATAAGTAATACTATGTCTTTAGTCAGTCATATATTTAGATACATAGATTAATTTAACCAAATTATAAATCTCATTCTTGTGTATCAATTTTATCACTCATGTTGGCTATTCCAAATCTGTATGGAGGACTTCTAAAATCCATAGAAATTTTAAAACAATATAATTTAAATAATAGGCACTAATACAAAAGGCAACATACAATTAAAAAAGTTAAATCACACTAAAATATGTGATTCACAGCACATATCCTTTTTATAATCAAATCTCAAACTCCACAGTTGGCCTCATAATAGATTCAAGGTCCATTGGGGTTTTGTAGGCTAGTATACTAGGAAAGGAGAATAAAAAATATATTTTAGTGCTACCTACTTTCTCACAAAAGTACCCAATCTTCATAGTAAATTGATGGCTCTATAAGAGGTAATGAGGAATGGGGAACATGTTGTGGGAAGGTAGGTCCATTTTACTTTATTGTTCATATACCCAACATGAGCTAATATTAGTATCTCACCTATTTTCCTAATAGCTTTGTGTTTTTTATGAGATTGTATCCTTTATATTTTGATGGTCACTAGACTCTTAGAGTCTCTCTTATGATTTGTAGTGTAAGACCATAGCTAGGACTAGGCCCTCCTCACAAATTACCACATTAAAAACATCCTTTTTAAAATCATTCCCATCATTGTTTCTACCTCATTGGTGTTCTCTTTGTGATTTGTAGTGTAAGACCATAGATAGGACCATAACCTCTTCATAAAATATTCCAATACTTAGTTCCTATTATAACCAAGTCACAATAAAATTACATGCATCAAATTTAAGATAAGTAGTGTTAGATTATGTGTTACACATCATTGACATGCTTCCCATCTTGATTTAGTATGTTTTATGCTTACTTCATTAATATTTCATTTTCATTTTCTAATTTTTTGATTGCATGTATGCTTATAACCTTTATATTAAATTTTTCATACCTCCCAACTTGAATGAGTGTGATCAATTTGATTTAATTTTACATTTTTGTCTTTCTTTTTATTCTTCCCCACGTAATTTAGTATGATTGATTGATTTAATTTTTTTTATACCATTGATTTTCTTGTGCCTTCCATTTTATTACAATATTTTCATACTTCACAATGTGATATAACATTGTTTTTCATTTGTTTTAATTTATTCCACATCTTTTACATGGTATACAAATATTTATTTTTCTTACCATATTTGGTTTATTATATTTAGCCATATTTTGTTATTATACATTTACTATCATGATATAGTGTGTATTACATTTATTTTTTAATAAATTATACCTTTCCAAACCATTTTTGCATTTTTTTAATCATGCATGTGTATCACATAATGATAGAAAAGAAAACATACATCACATATTTTCCATGGCATATATAACAAAAGCTAAATACATGTCCTAGAAAGGAAATATATTCATACATCCACACTCAAATCCAAGTACAAATCATGAGACCAATACAAATTTAAACATAAATATATATCTATATCATGTTTTTTATATAATACAAAGTAAAAAATATAAATAAATCCATATCTAAAGCTAGGTTCCATCATGTCTATCCTATGGCCTTGCCACACTACCCATGATTGCCTGCGACTATCCCCTATGAATAGTACATTGTAAAGAGGTAGTCTAAAATATCAATATAGTAAATTGTCCCTATAGATTTTCCACATGGGCCTCTAAATATCCTAACTAGATGGGGGTCACCATGTGCTTAGATTTATCCTATGCTAGGGCCTGTCACGCATGTGCCTTTCCTGATCCAACCATTATTGGTGGTTGTATCCCATCACCATGTCCTTATAGCTACCTCACCTCCTCTTCCACCAGTATAAACCATCCCACCTGTGTTGGGGAAGATTTAACCTCGATAAAAACCAAAGTATTAGGGTTGTATGGTGCCAACACTCCATCAAAAATTTCATATTATGCATACATAACCAGGGCTCCCCATCTGATCTCCTATGTCATAAGATCTATAAAACCAATACCATATATACATAAGATCACATTTATATATATCTCAAATCATATATCTACCATAATCAAAGTAAAATTAGTTTTCTATATAAAAAAACTTAAATCAAATTGAAACATTTCTCACCAGTGATGGTGTCATCGATCATAGTCTCCCCATCTACTCACCCACTGATCACCTTGTCTATTGGACACCTCCACACTAGTGAAAATATAGGAGTCACCACCCAATCCTTTCATGATCCTCTATTTGATGGTGCCTTTATATACTATTTACATCTTGGAGTGGTTGTTAGGTCCCTATGTGCAATAACTAGTGCTTATGTATCCTTGCATCAATAGTGTCTTTATCTCTAATGAGGACATAATGGTCATTATTTCCTCTAATAATGTGCTTGCTATGATTCTACATATACATCTATTGTATCTCTTCCTACTAGATATGCCACCTCCTACTATCATGATCAATTGACTTATGGTCTAGCAAACAAAGCCTTGATATCTCCACAAGTGCCCTTCCATCTCCTCTCCCTATTGACTCTCTAGCATATCATGACCAATTAGAAAACACTAATAGAGGATATGCTAGATGGGGGATTCTCATCTATCTTTGTATGCATGCCATTAGATGCAGATCTACCCATGAAGTGTAATGTCTCATGATCTATACTGGTGCCAACCTTATCACAATAATAATCTAACTAGGCCATATGATAGTTATTTGAATGTAAGGATGCCACATGATCTTCCATCTTGTGATAGACCATAATAATAGAACATGGGGCACAACCCATAATACATGGTCTTATTTCCATTTCAAGACCCAAGGCAACCTATCATCAATCACATGGGGCATCCTAGTTGACTGATATATAGGGAACCTCTTATATATCCACATACTAAGAAAAATCACGAATACCATAGTGTTTTGCCCTTTAGACAACATCCCATATATGTCATGAATGAGATATATATATATATATATATATATATATATATATATATATATATATATGACATTCCTAAAATTTTAAAGTGTTTGATGATCTAAAATGCATTGGAACAAGGCTATTGCATATAATAGTACCTTATTATCCAACTTGGGACACAATACTCACGCTATCACAAATCCTATCACTACCTTTTGAATGTTTGGAATGGCCTCAATATAAAAATCAAATAAGATCACCCTCAACCTAGGGTGAATCCTATCTAAGCATGTAGCCTATTGGGCTAATGCTCATCTCTCATGCTCTGACTTTGGTGTATCAATAATCACCATTGTCTCACTTATCATAAGTCTAAGTAATTCATGGACATCCTCTAGAGTGATCACCACCTTAGTGGTGTCCCCATCCACCTCCCATAAAAAAGTGTTTATCAATCATTCCTATGCTCATAGGAGCATGACAATGCGATAAACACTCAAAGGGATCCATCTCATGTCCATGATGCTACCAAAACCCAAGGTCACTAGTCAATCTCTATCCACATCAGTCAAATCATCCAATAGATCTGGTAGACATGATGCATCGACCAAGGTCCAATATCTGAGACATCTCTACAAAATATCAAATAATAAAGAATGTATAATATCTCCATGTCATAAATAATTAAAATTGCATTCTCAAAAATTTACAAATTAACTACTTCATCAACTAGATTGATTTAGTTTCTTATGTTTCCTTATTTTTCTACACAATTGACCCATTTGATATAAAATCAACCCTATTTCAATCCTTTTAAACACAATTGACCCATTTGATACTAAATCAACCTTTTTATTTCAGACTATATCTACCTATTTGATAATAAATAGGCCCTTGCCTAACTCTAGCATACTATATCGACCATATGGTACATAATTGGACCCATTTAGCAAACTATATCAACCACATACTACGAACTACATCAGCTAGAAGGTGCATAGTTAGGCATCTTCTCATTTCAGAATACATCGGCCTACTTTTACATAGTTATCTACCTTTAGCAATACTATTTCAGCCCATTAATATGTAGTTCGCCCCCTATTTCTCTCTTGCCTTATGAATTAAGTCAACCAAATGGAATCTATTCTTTCACTAGGGTGATTTTTCAACCATTTACCATAAATTCTATAGGCATTTTTTGGCCTGACATTTTCCTACCCAATACCCCATTATGCCCCTAGTCTATATAAAAAATTCTTAGGGTCAATTTTGGTGTCTAAAATTTTTACACCATCTTATTTTCTATATTTATCTCAATTTTAATAAAATAACTCAAAAAAGTTGAAATTCATGTTTGTTTACCTATGCTACACTCATTGCAGCCTCCAGGCATCCTCCCCATCTAGCCTATCATCTCCTCACCATGATTTCTCTCTAGTCTCAAAGTATGTCTCTTAAATTAATATTTTCTCATATTAGTAAAATAACAAATGAATTTATTTTCCCCCTATTTATATTTAATATTCAAACTTATTTACCTATCAAATATTTACCACTACATTTTATTTCTTTCTCATATCCTTATTTCTACTAGTTCTTTTTTCAAACCACAAGAAGTTTTGGAATCCTAACATTGTAGAGATTCTTTTCACATATTACATGTACTTTTTACATTAATTTTTATTTTTTACTGCTAATTTCTATAGGTTTGCCTAATATTTCCTTACATTGGACACCTTCCTATTTCTTTCACTTCATTTATTATCTACAACACTAAGGTAAGTAAAGGTATTTATTCCTTCAATTTTGTTCTTTCATTTATCTTACCTGATTCTTACTACAATGTAATCAGCTTAAGTATTATGTGTTAATATGTTCTTTTCCCGAAGCACCATCCCATGTTGCACCTTTTTGACATGTGATGAGATTTAAGTGGGGCATATGTATACAAATAATATTTTTAATCTTTATCAATTAATAATTATTTATATCTTTCAAGAACCCATCGAGTCTTAATCTCTTTGAGTGCATACCTTAAAGGGTGCATCAAAAATGGGGTGGGAAGACCATTGGTGATTCTCATGATTATTGTCCCCTATACCACCACTTGCTATCAATCCAACCTTCTCTTATGTACATCCATAATCCTTTTCTCCTCTATTGCACGCTCCTATAAGATTTTCACCACCTTCATTATCACCTACCTAAGCCTAAAAATCTTTTTGATGGTTTGGATTACACTGTCAACTTGGGAAGACCTTGTATCCTAATTATTAAGAGCATGTTATGGGTCTAGATTGGCTCAACCGACCTAGACCTAGATCTAACTTGTTTCTAGAAAATAATGATATAGTCAATTAGGCTAACCCTATCAGCTAAAATTTTAGAAAGGTTTAGGGCTAGATTCAATTATATATACACATAATTTTTTGTCATTTTAGAGAAGAAGAATAAGAATAATATATTGTGCATATGCTTACCCACCATTCAACTTGAGGAGTATAACTTAGTGTTTCAATACTTTATTTGGAGATATGGATATTCTCTTGTGGAGAATTATTTTAGATGCATAGAGAAGTTGTGTATCCTATAGATGACTTATCCTTGTTATCCTTATATACCACAAACACATCTTTTGAAGCACCTTGGCCAAGGGAGAGACTAAGGATTTTTGGATTCATTTTTAAAGGTAAGTATAACTAACTTTGATCCTAATTTTTAATAGTAGAGGGATTAGTATTTTTATTTCTCTCCCATGCATTAAGATTTCATATACATTTATGTGAGTATATATCTTCTATGCATGTTTAATTTTTCTATGTTTATTACCCTAATTTTCTACCATACCATGAGCACATCTGGATAAGGAAAAAAGTTGATAAAATGATGATATTTCACTAATGTGCATGAATACACCTTCCCAACACCATCATTTCTACAACTTACTAGATTGACACCTCAAAAAGTTGAATAAAAGCATGCACAAAGCTTGTGATTCAAATGAAATATAAAATGGAGAAAATGACATCGATGTGATGAAGAGAAGTTATTTTAAATTGAAGGTGTCAATGAGGAGGAGGAAAATGATGAGGCTTTAGGGGTAGGTTTGGAAGAACTTGATGAATCTAAAGATTCTCAACCTACTATTTCTTGTCATTCACTTTTAGGTATTAGTACTCCTCAAAATATTAAGGTGGTGGGTTTCCTCAAGAAATAAAAGGTGACTATGTTAGTTGACTCTGGGAGTACACATAAATTCATTAACAATAAATTGGCTACTTTTTAAAACTATTTCATTTACTCAAGTCCATAATTTTAGGTCATGATTATAGATTGTGTTACAATCAATTATTCTCGAAAATGCCATATTATTAATATTTCTATGAGAGACTATTTTCTAGACTCTCATATTTTATCTATTCCTTTGGGAATAAATGACATTATTTTGAGCATGTACTGCCTCACCACTTTGTGCACTATTGAGATGAGTTTCTAGAAATTATTCATGCAGTTCTATTTAGAAGGTGGGACCTTTAAACTTTGTAGATTACAAGAGAAATATCCACAAACATATAATTCCCATCAAACGACTAAGAATATCATAAAAGGTGCAAAATGTTTTGTGGCATGCTTATTTTCCATAGAGATTCAACCAACCAAGGAGTCTACATATCCTAATTTGTAAAGGGAGTTAGATGACCATTATGTTATTTTTGGAGACATGCCAAAAGAAATTCCTCTAAGTCATGTGCATGATCATTTCATTGGGCTCATTACATTAATTACACAACCCAACATCATACCTTAAAAGTATCCCTATGCCCAAAAGAATGAAAGTGAAAATATGGTACATGAGATGTTGGAGGCAGGAATCATTCAACATAATCAAAGAGAATATTCCTCCCTAATCATCATGATGTGAAATAAGGATGATAATTAAAAGATGTGCCAAAACTCTAGATAACTTAATAAGTATACCATCAAATATAAGTTTCTTATTCCATTAATTGAAGATTTTCTAGATGAATAACATGATGCTATTTATTTTACAAAACTATACCTTCAATCTAGGTATCATTAGATTCATATTCATGATGAGGATATACCTATAACAACTTTTAGAACTCATGAAAGCCATAATTAATTTATATTAATGTATTTTGGCCTCACAAATGCACCATCTATATTTAAAAGTTTGATGAATATTATTTTTAGGCCATTTTTGAGAAAGTTTGTATTAGTATTTTCTGATGATATCTTCATCTACACCAAAATTTGGGAAGACTATTTTAAAAATGTGAAATAGGTAATTTTAATGCTTTAACAACAACTTATTTATGAAAACCTTCCAAATGTGATTTTGGTTTCCAAGAGGTGGAAGACTTTAGTCATATTGTTTCACATGAGGGAATGAAATTTGACCCTAAAAAAAATCCACTTGATGATGGAGTGGCAGGTTCTCAAGACCCAAATTTATGAGGCTAACTGGTTACTATATCAGGTTTATAAAAAATTATGGTAATATCCCCACTCACCTCTTTATTGAATAAAGACTCCTTCCAATGAACTTATTCAACTACTAATAATGCATTTGAATGGTTAGAAATGGCTATGTGCATAAACTCTAGTTTTTGTTACTCTTGATTTTTTAAACACTTATTATGGAGTGTGATGCATTGAGACTTGGCATGGGGGATGTAATCATCCAAAAAGGTAGACCAATATCATTTAAAATTCACCAAATGAAGGTAAAAATAGCCTTAAATCAATCTTGATAAAGAGATGATGGTTGTTCTACATGTAGTAAAATAATAGAGACCTTGTTTGATGGGTCATCACTTTTAGGTAAAGACAGATTATGATAGCCTTAAAAAAAATTTGGAGTAACGATTTTCATTTAAAAAATAATAGAAATAGGTGACTAAAATGTTATGATTTGATTTTGAAATAGTGTATAAGATAGGAAAAGAGAATATGGTGCTAGATGCCTTCTCCCACTAGGATGAATCAGTTGATGCATTGTTATGCACCATGAACATGTGGAAAGAAGATTGGGTAGAGAAATCAAGATATGAATGGGAGAATGATAGTGGTACCAAGGATTTAATTCAAAATATTCAGTAGGATTCTGACAAATATTAAAAAATTACATGGAAGGGGAACACTTTATGGTACAAAGATAGATTATGCCTCTATAAACATTCTCTCCTCAAACATAAAATTCTTCAAGAACTTCATGCCTCTCCACTTGGAGGTCAATCTATATTTTTGAAAACATATCATAGAATCAAGTAAGATTTATTTTGGGAGGGACTCAAGGGGGATGTCCAAAAATATGTGGCTGAATGTATTTTATGTTAAAAAAATAAAGGTGAAACCATTAAGAACCATGTTCTTTCGTAACCTTTCTCCATCCTTATCCAGTGTTCGGAAGAGGTTTCCATGGATTTCAATATGGGGTTACCATAGTCTGGGGGTATAAATATTGTCATGGTAGTTTATACAGTATTTCTCTTACTTATCACAACCATTTGCTTCCAGTATAATAACTTCTACTTTTCTCAATATAGTTTAAAAATTGCATGATACTCCAAAGATCATTATAAGTGACCGAGATCCCATATTTAGTAGTAATTTTTGGACTAAATTATTTACATGTTTAGGAATATAGTTGGCTCATATATCATCTTATCATCCTCAATCTAATAGACAAATAGAATTAGTCAACAAATGTCTAAAAGAGTGTCTTTGTTGTTTTATTTCTAAAAAAAAAGACAAACAGGTTCATTGGATACCACTTGTCGAATGGTGGTATAATATTTATTTTCAAGAATCTTACAAGATGTCTCATTTTATGCCATTATATGGGTATCACCCCCCACACATCACTTCAACTTTGACAGTGCATCCTAAGGTTCGCGCTATTGAGAAACACATTCACCATCAATAAGAGGTTCTAGTAAGTTTATGAGAAAATTTAGTAACGACATAAAATAAAATCAAGCAAAAAGAAGATCAACAGCATAGTGAGAGGCATTTTGACATAGGTGATTGGGTCTTTTTGCATTTTCATCCATATAAGAATATGTCTTTGAAGGAATAGAAAAAGGATAACAAGCTATTACCTAAGCATTATTGCCCTTATCAGATCCTACAAAAAATTAGTAGTGTGGCTTTAAAATTGGAATTACATCCATCTAATCACATACATATGATATTTCATGTATCTTACATGAAAAAGGTAACTAGACATAGATTTTTCACTCAGTTTGATTTACCTAAATTGGATAAATAAGGTTGAGTCATTCTAAATATTGAAGAGATCCTTCACATGTGCACTAAGTAGTTGCAGACCAAAGGCATTAAAGAGTATTTAATCAAATGGAAGAACTTGCATTCTAAAGATGTAACATAGGAGGATGAAGTGTTCCTACAACAACATCTTGGTTTGATTTAATGTTGATCACCTCATTATTTTTAAGATAAGGGGGATGATACACCCTTAACCTATAATGCATCTAGAGATATGTGTGGCAGACTTATGACTTACACACATTCATATTATCTTGTTCTATTTATCTATGTTCTTAGTATGGTCAGTTTATGGAATAGCTTTGGCTGAGTATACATAGGAGGTAGTGGTTAGTATTTCATCATCATATTTAATAATTCTATTTTTATTGCATTTTTATGGAGGTTTCTTGCTTGAAATAGCTCAATAATAATATTAGAGTATTATTGTCTTTCACCAATTGTTATTGTGGATCTATTTATTCTGCTCTTAATTTTTTGATATATAATTTTACTATTGAGAATCATCTAAGTAATTTTATTAAAATAAACCTATTTATTTTTCCATTAATGAGAGACAAGAAGTTTGAGGCTTTCAAATGAAAGGCGGAAATATATTCTCAATATAGAAAAATATTGATACTACTTTGATTGTGCAGTTATCAAAATAGACAATATTATTATATCACCACTTATGTTATTATATTATGTAACTAATAAATAAAAAGAATAGGAAATTACCTACCAAGTTTTTAAAGGAGTAGAAGGTCATTTTAAAAAGAAAAAATAATTGGAATGGCCTAATACACCTTTGAAGATAGGGATAAATATTTATAATACATTTCCATCAATTTAGGCTGTATCTACACACTAACCTTCATTTAACTTGGATAACCATGATATCGAGAAATGGTAACCAACATAAAATATTAACAGACATCTGATTATGTTAAGAAAAAAATTTAGCATAGTGTTCAATAATAATGCTCATTTGGGTGATAGGATATATATGAATTTTGAGAATGATGAGAAGGTAAATTATAGAATGCAATCAATAGGGTTATCAAAAGCAAAATTTTAGGAATCTTGGTCTTAATAAGCAGAGGAGTGTTGACTCAAAAATGTATGAGGGGGACAAATTAGTGTCTTCGAGTCAACAGTGTGGGAAATAAGTCCTTACGTTAGTTAGAAATGTAGGCACAAAGTCCCTCTCATATTAGTTTTTGAATTTACCTTTATGAAAAGTTATTCATAGCTATTTATATAGAAAAATATTTTATGTGGGGGTTTTGTATTTTTAACCACTAAACACAGAAATGATATAGAATGAAAATGAAGGGAATGATGGGAAATTGAGAAAGGAAAGGAATTCAAATGAGAACATGATAATTATAGCCAATTAAACATAGAAGTTACCATGATAATCTCAAGAAAAATGAAAAACAACTCTAGGTAGCTAAAATATGAAAACTTACAAGAATAGTCCAAGAAGGGGAAAACATTGTATTCATGGAAACCTTTCTAGTTCAATGGGTGGTAAAAACATAATGCACTCTTATGAGTACAAAAAATACATTGAGCTAATTATCTACTACTAGTAAATGAATGAAAGATAACTATCTCATATTTATCTATAAAATATAATTAAAATATTGTCTAAACCACACCAAGATTTCATAGTCATAGAAATAACACGAATTGATTTTTAAAGGAATTATTTAATATTAAATTTCCATTTTTTGACAATTTTGTAATGATTACAAAGATAAATTGAAAGTAAATATTTATAAATTGGTGAATCATAGACAAATATACAACTCATGAAGAAACATTGAATACAAAGCTTGCAAAATCTCTCAGTCTCGATCTTTAGTGAGTTGAAAACAAAGTTTAGCTTTTTAGACAAAATCTCTGCAAAGCCTCTCTACCAAAAATTCCATTATAATGAGTCTAACACTCATATTTACAATGTGGAAAGGTGTTTACAATCCGTAACCACCTCTTTTGCATTTTGGATGGTGTAAAATTATATTCAGAACATCACACCGTTTAAGTAGTGTAAAAATGGTGTGGTGTAATTACATTGCATGCAAATGTGAAACTACAACATTGAATCACTTAATTTCTATAAATGTGCATTGGTACAATTACACAATGTGCAAAAATATAAAAGAAAAATTGCACCACTTAAGTGATGTAAAAGTGTGTTGGTGCAATTGCACTACATACAAAAGTGAAATTATAAAATTGCACCACTTAAATAGTGCAAAACTGCTTTGGTGATTTTACACCACTTAAAATATACAATCAAAATTACATGATTGAAAACTTATAAAAGAACATTGTGCATTTGCATAAATTACATTTGCGAAGTTGCACTTACAAAATTTACAACAGAAAATTGCAAAACAAGATTCAACATTTACACGATCTTTCCATCTCTATCATTAACTTTATAATTTATTTGTCAATACTAATTTTACAAATAGCAATAACATTCCATTTCAAATGCGAGAAATTTTAAGATGGTTCCATTTCAAATGTTAAAAATTTAAAGATGGATTATTTTAGGCCTCTACAAAAGATGTGTATGCCTGTCCATTTGTTTATTTTGGATGAAAGAATTTTCCTTATACTTAGAAAGCAATATCTAGATGCTCTATAGGTGTTTATCATTCTTCACTTCTTTCTTGAATTGATTGCCTCTTTTAAACCCATCAATGGCATATCTCCAAATTTCATGAGGCTATAGTTTATCAATTGCGCCAACCTGTAGCTAATATTTTTCAACTCACAAACATGCAAATGTATCCACAACAATACTTGTTATCATTGGATAATTTAGTTAGCCCAATACATAGGATGACGTACGGGGAATGCTAACTATTTGCAAAATGAACCAAATAAATCCATTCAATGTGATTCACAATCATCCTGGGAGGAAGCCTGGCAAGGTAACAGAGCTCGATTTATTCCTACAAATTATTTGGGTAAATGACTAAACAAATGTGACTTATTAGAACATGTATCCAATCCATTTTGCATCGGCTGGAAGATGCCAACAAGTTCTCCAAACTGGTCTTTACATCTGTCATTTACATTTGACTTAACCAGAAACTGTGCCATTCAATATATGACCTCCTGTAAACTATTTATCAAAATGATTAAAAGACTTTTCACTCAATTCGCTTCGTCTTTGTCATGGGAGGACGCATAGTAAGATTGTGGGCTCAGATTTTTACCTGTTAGCTTGAGTACAAGGTGTCTCTATTTCCATGTAGCTATCTTATAAACTCCACTCTGAATTCATTGTAAGCATTTGATCCTCACATGCATCTTACATATTTTCTATATCATTACTATCAAAGCCCCAATAATGCAAAAGATAGTTTCTCTAGCATATCAGTCAAATTCTCTGGCTATTCATTGCGACTCTGATGTCCTCTATCTTGGGTAACTATGGTCTCTGCAGACTGGAAACATTTAGAACCCCAAGAGCATGTTCGTGAAGTTTCTGAAGAAATTGAGCTGATACTAGATGAAAAGCTTTGCATACATAGAGATCCATTGAGAGAATGCATCCTGCTATGTGGAAAACCTTGTCGAGAGTATTGTTGATATTTAAAGGAACCATCATTGTCTGAAGGAGAACTCTGTATGAGATCATCACTCAGATGGTTTGTGTGTCTGAAAGTAGTGAACTTTATTCTAAATAGTATGAGGCAAGCCATCGGACTCAGCCTCTTGAGGAGAAAAAGGATAAAATAGGAAAACTCTGATGATTCATTCTTGGAGTTTACCCATAAACTCCTTTTTTATAGAAGTCTGGAGACTAGCAAGGTTGCCTATCTGTGATGGGCCTAACTATGTTGAATTAAATTTCAAAGACTTGCTACGAGCTATCAATCCATTTCTATTTGCACCTAGAAGATCTGCTAGCCGTCGACCTCTTACTAGGTACACGAACTTCAATTATATTTAGCTCATCCAACAATTATTCCCAAAGATGTGTGTACCAAAAATTCTTTAGCAAGGTGTCACAAATAATTGCATTGTCCAAATTCTTTACCATCAACCCCTCCACATGGCGTGAACTGGGAAGATGATTGCAAATGTTGCAGCTCGACATTACGCCTGCAAATTGTATTTTTCTTCGAGGAGATCAGGACCACCATACAAAGGTGTAAGAACTGTTTGATAAAAAATTTCAACGAGATTCAAATATTCAAGGGACTGTTCACTTCACCAAAAAGTAAATTTCATTTATATATTTGCATCGTGAGATCTATACCCGCCTTTGTCCTTGGAATGATTTTTTGAGGCATAGGACCCATTAGAAATATGAGTCGCTGCAACTGCTCACTGTCTCTGCTTGTCGTCTATCAAGTTCAGAATCATCATCACTTATAACAGTCTCACCATCTCCTTATTTTCCTACAGTACCGACTGGAACGCTTGAATCAAGTGCAGTAATATGTTGTTCTACATCGCACTCAGTATTAATAAGAGAAACAAGATCCATTCTGTCATTTGATCTATCATATATAATTGGACCACAACTTGATGTCGTTGAATAATATCCACTAACACTTTCTGAAAGTGTATCAACATCACTGGTAATCTTTTAAGTGAGCTTAGATTCATTGAAAGATAATTCTTCTCTCGAATTGTCCTCATCATCAGAAGTTGTCTTGCGTCACATGCCTTGTCAAACACAAACTTTTCCAATTCATCCTTGTTCTGTAAAGTGATATTCAACAGAGAGTAATTCATTTTAGAGGTTTGAGGATGATACAAACATAGTTAGCGGGTCCCAATCGTTGTGTGTGCAAGAGTGCGGGTTTCGGAGTAAGGTGTACATAGGGAGGCAAAATCCACTTGATGGTGAGCACAGGGAGTCAATTTCTTCTATAACGTGCACACCGAAGGTCAGAACCTGGTGGTGCATTTGCACCGAATCAATTTTTTAAAAAGCCATTATTGAGACTTAGAGAATTATTTGAACTTCTTCGCTTTCATGACCAACCTTGATTTTTTCCTAAAGACAATTTGACACGTTGGACACTTTAAACAAGTTATTTAACCATTTTTGACTCGTATTACTATAAATATGACTGATTCTGGTCGTGATGATATGTTTTATGATTTTGACTCAAGTTCAAAAATGGGGATAAAAACTAGCTTCGATTGGGGACTCCAAACTGTAAGGGACGGAAAATAACTTCAGAGTCTAGTTTTTTTTGGTTAGAGAAGTACCTTCCATTGGGTTGTGGAGTCATAAATTTGACTATAACTTGATCAATAGAGAGAGCGCCAATCTTTGATAAAATGATGGGTCTTCAAACCATCATAATGTTATCAAATGCTAATGGAGAATGTATATGAGGGAATCGGATATTCAATATGATAGATGCTATCACATATCATAGATGATAGTGTATGCAAGTGCATTAGGGACTCAACCTGATATATGCTATCGCATATTCCAAATGATAGTGTATGTCAGTGCATCAGGTACTCATCCTAATAGATGTTATCACATATCCCGGAGGATAGTGTATGCAATGAAATTTTTTGTTATGTGTTTTCACTCAAACTAAAATGCAAAGAGAGAAAAATTTATTTCATATACTCAAAAGTGATGAATCTTCTTTTATTGAAAGAGATATAGTTGATAAATTATCAATACGATCAACTTTGTGACCCATAATCCATGAATTAGGGTTGACCAGTACATTCTCTTTGAATGTCTTTCCATCCAAAATGTTATTCTGAAAATCACTTAGTGGTTGACCATTTGGAAGCTTGAAAGATAGTACAAATCTCAGCAAGTTACTTAAGCCTTGTCTATTGGGATACAATGTTGATGTCTCATTTTGTAAAAAAATATACCGTCCCTGTCATTAACAAATATGCTTGAAAACTTTTGTCTCACATTTGCACAACCTAATCCAACCAATTGACAACTAGATAGTCTATCCCAATCGTACGAGAAATGAACACACATTCTTAGGCTAGATCTATTACTCCAAAAATTATGTATGTTTACTACATGCTCACTTGGAGAGATCCATGAATAACCTATCCATTCTTGAAGCAATGGCCATTATGATATTCTTACAAATCATATAATTACCCATGATATTTCTCAGATATATATCACAACTAGAAACATGTGCATGTAGATAGACTAAAACACAAAGAAGGAAGAGCAATAGATAGACTACTATATTTATTGAAAATCAATGCACACACAAAAATGAAATAAGAAAAGGAAATAATCTAAAATTTGGGGAGAAGAATTATTTATAAGGAGTATAGGAAAATGAGAAGGTTATACAAAACCATTCACCAGATGGAAGAAGTACATACCATTTTAGAAAAATGTATTTCACTTATGAACTCTAAACATATTTAACAATAGTGACCAAGTAGGTGAGAAGAGAAACTTATGGTTATTATTCACACATGGATGATCATGAATGAACAAACCATTATTGTATTCACATCCTAGAATGGAAATATTGTGAATTTTCAGATCTTTTGTGATCTTTCTTGAGTAGAATTAGGTTTCAAAATGTTTTTCTAAATAGCTTTAAATGCGTCTTTGCTAGATACAAGAATTGAATCAGAGAGAAGTCTATTGCTTGTTTCTTTCTGAGCTAGAACAAAAGTAAGAGTATCTAATAAAATAATCTTAGTATGTATATTCATTTACAAATTGTTTCCTATTACATAGATAGCCTCATTGTTAAACAAATCATCATTATCTTCATTGATCTCTTCTACCTTCACAGTTTCCATTTCACTTGTGATTAATATTAGGCACCATTCATTTTGTTCCAGTTTCATATCTTTCTTGATTTCAACTTTGGTCTACTTATGATATTCAATCTATGTGGGGTTGATTACTCTAGATTTGAGTTCTATAGAAAACTCTTCTTTGGTAGAGCTTGAAAATGAAATACCTAAGGAATCTTCATGTTTTACTTTTAAGTCTTTCATTTTGATAGAGAATAGATCTCATGGTTGATTGAAAACTGATTTCATATTATCTTCTCCTTCAGAAATTTCAACATCATATTTTAAATTATTTCTTTTTTCTTTTTTTTTTGTTCAACTAGTTGTTCTTCAATTAGCTTATTTTCTCATAGGATTGTAAAGTTCGAACAATCTTATGAAGTAGGCAAAAAAAAAATCTATGACAAGGGGGAAGCCAAATTGTTTATCTTTTCTATGATCTATCACTAGTTCTAATTATTCACCTTATTTCATAATTGTCTAGCTAAAATAATCATATGTGATAGGAAGCACTTTATCTTTTCCTTTGTTGGAATTATGACATGTCTGATCAGGAATTTACCTTCAAAATCTCCTTTCTAAATGTTGAGGACTCTTGATTATATAAAATTTCATCACTTTATCATCATAAATGGTAGTTGTAGCATGTTTTCAAGTCTTTTTCTTCAATATTATAGATAGAATCATATCATCTTTGATTTTGATAGCTTCATGTTGTGTAGCTTCCAAGTCATTTACATTGTTCCTCATCAAGATGAATTTGATCTCTGGGTGTAGGGAACCAATTAAGACATAAATATGATTGTTGGGACTTGGTTGTTCCACCAAGTGATTCATTATCAATAATTTTTTGAAACATGATATGAACTCACTCATCTGCTCATCATCTTGCTTCTAGATTTGGAATAAATATGACAAAAATGCACACACATCCACAATGGATTTGAATCTATTTAAGAAATTCTTCTTCAATGACTACTGATTCACAATACATCCATATAATAGGTGTCAAAATCACTTAGAAACATGTCCAATGAGAGATTCAACAAAAATCCTCTTAGTGACATCTTCATACATAACTCCCAGGAGCTATAGGACACTATGAAAAACATGATATGGTTATTTGAATATTGGCCATTTTCTTTAAAATAATTCAAAAATTTATTCCTTGATCCTAATGGTAACTCATTTTTTTTGTGATAAATACAATAGCCTAAAATGTTTTCCATATGGGACACAAGGAAAATTGGTTTTGGGGTGAACCAACACCATTTATTCAATCATAAAGATGCAGACACTAGGTACTTTATCTTAATAGAGTCGCCAACCTCCATTCTACTGGAGGTTCATTAAAATGTTTGTAAATCACGTACATAAAACACCTCAATCCCCAATGGAGTTGCTAAAAATTGTTGGATCAAAAATTTGTTAGGGGGACAAATTGGTGACTTTGATTCAATAGTGTGGAAACTGAATACTTATGTTCGTCAAAAATATAGGGAAAAAGTCCTTCTGCTATTAGCAGGCAAATTTACCTTTATTGAAATCTAAAAAAAGAAAGGAGAAAATCTATTGATAGTTGTTTGCAACCAAAATATTTTCTGTGGGAGTTTTGTACTTTTAACCAAAAACCACAAAAAAATATAGAAAAATGAGGGAAATGAAGGGAATGATGGAAAATTGAGAAAAAAAAGGAACAAAAGGAGAACGTGATTATTATATCCTGTTAAGCATAGAAGCTACTATGATAATCTTGGGAAAAATGAAAGATAATTTTGGGTACCTAAAATATGGAAACTTAACAGAATATTTCAAGAAGTGCAAAACATTGAATTCATTGAAACCTCTCTAATTCAATGGGTGGTAAACATATAATGCACTCTTCGGAGTACAAAACATACATTGAAGTAATTATATACTACTGGTAATAGAATGAAAGACAACTATTTCATATTTACCCATAAAAAACAATTAAAATATTGCTTAAACCCCACCGGGATTTCATATTCATAGAAATAACACAAAAAATTTCTAAAAGACATACTTAATATGAAATTCCCATTTTCTAATAATTTGATAGTAATTATGAAGATAAACTAAAAGTAAAGATATAGAAATAGGTGAATCATATACAAAGATACAACTCACAAAGAAGCATCAAATACAAAACTTGCAAAATCTTCCAATCTCAATTTTTATTGAGTTGAAATAAAAGTTCAACTCTTCAAAAAAAATCTCTACAGAATTTCACTAGCAAAACATCCTTTATAATAAACCTAACACTCATATTTATAACACGAGAAGGTGGTTATAGTGCTTAACCAACTCTTTTGTATTTTGGATGGTGTAAAATTACAATAAGAATATTGCACCATTTAAGTAGTGTAAAAATGATTTGGTGTAATTATACTGCAAGCACATGTTAAATTATAATATTTCACCACTTAATTGATATAAAGGTGCAATGGTACAATTTCTCTACATGCAAAAGTTCAAAATCAAAATTGTACCTCTGAAGTGATGTAAAAGTGTGTTGGTGCAATTGCATTATGTGTAAAGATGAAATTACAAAATTGCATCACATAAATATTGCAAAAATACTTTAGTATTTTACATCAATTTAAATGTGAAAATAAAAATTGAATGATTCGAGACTTACAAATTAAAATAATGCATTTGCACGAATTACATTTGCAAGATTGCACTTACAAAATTTGCAATAGAAAATTACAAAACAAAATTCAACATTTACATGATCGTTCCATCTTTGTCTTTGAATTTACACTTATTTCTTCAATACTAATTTTACAAGTAGCAGTAACATTCCATTTCAAAAGTGAGAAATTTAAATATGGATTATTTAAAGCCTTTACAAAAGACATGTATGCCTGTCCATTTGTATATTTTGGATAAAAGACTTTTCCTTATACCTGGAAATCAATATCTAGATGCTCTATATGTGTTTATCATTCTTCGCTACTTTCTTGAATTGAATGCCTCTTTTACATCCATCAACTGCAAGCTCCAAATTTCGTGAGGCCATAGTTTCTCAATTGTGCCATCCCGTAGCTAATCTTTTCCATCTAACAAACATGCAAATGTGTCCAGAACAATACTTGTTATCATCAGAGGATTTAGTTATCCGAATACATGGGGTGATGTAGGGGCATATGAACTATTTGTCAAAATAAACCAAATAAATCCATTCAATTTGCTTCGTCATCATCCTAGGAGGAAGCCTGGAAAAGTAACAGAGCTCGATTTACACTTGCAAATTATTTGAGGAAATGACTAAACAAATTTGACTTATTAGAACAGCTCTCCAATCCATTGTGCATCAGCTAGAATATGCCAACAAGTTCTCCAAACTGGTCTTTACACCTGTCATTTGCATTTGACTTAACCAACTGCTGTGCCATTCAATAGCTGACGACTTATAAACTATTCGTCAAAATTCTTAAAGGAAATTTCACTCAATTCACTTCTCCTTCAGCCTGTGAGGACACATAGTAAGATTGTGGGCTTGAATATTTACCTGTTTGCTTGCATACAAGGTGTCTATGTTTCCATGTAGCTATCTTCAAAAATCCACTCTAAATTTGCTATAAGCATTCGATCCTTACATGAATCTTCCATAATTTTGATATCATTACTATCAGGTCCCAATAATGCAAAAGAATGTTGTTATAACATGTCGATCAAATTCTCTGGCTGTTCGTTGCCACTCTAATGTCCTCTATCTTGGGAAACTATGGTATCTGCAGACTAGAAACATTGACAATACCAAGAACATATTTGTGAAGTCTCTAAATAAATTGAGCTGGTACCAAATGACGAACTCCGCATAAGTAGTTATTCCTTGAGAGAATACATACTGTTATGTGGCAAACCTTTGCGAGAGTATTGTTGATCTTTAAAGTAACCATCATTGTCTGAAGGAGAACTCTATATGAGATCATCGCTCAGATGGTTTGTTTGGCTAAAATAGAATTTTGTACTGTGACTAGTATGAGGCAAGCCATCGGATCCAACCTCTTGAGGAGAAAAAGGATAAAATAGGAGAAATATAATGATTCATTGTTGGATTTTCACCAATAAACTCCTTTTTTATAGACGTCTGCAGACTAGCAAGGTTGCCTGTCTATGATGGGCCTAAATCTGTTGAATGAGATTTCAAAGAATTGGTATGAGCTATCAACCCATTTATATTTGCACCTGGAACACCTGCTAGCTATCGACATTTCACTAGGTACACAAACTGTAAATTGCATTTACCTCAACCAAAAATCGTGCCCAAGGACGTGACTACCAAAAATTATTTTTCAAGGTGTCACAAATAATTGTATTTTCCAAATTATTCACTGTCGACCACATGGCATGAACTAGGAAGATGATTGCAAAGGTTTCGGCTTGGCATTACACCTGTAAAATGTATTTGTCTTCGGGGAGACCACGACCACCATACAAAGGTGCAAGAACTATTTGATAAAATGTTTTAATGAGATTCATCTATTCAAGGGACTGTCTACTTCACCAAAAAGTAGATTTCATTTATATATTTGCATCATGAGATCTGTTCCCACCTTTGTTCTTGGAATGATTTCTTGAGGCATATGACCCCTTAGAACTATGAGTCGCTACAACTGCTCACCGTTTCTGCTTGTCCAAGCATCTATCAAGCTCAAAATCATCATCACTTGTAACAGTCTCACCATCTCCTTCTTTTCTTGCAATACTGACTAGCACACTTGAATCAAGTGGAGAAATATGTTGGTCTGCATTGCAATCATTATTAACGAGAGAATCAGGACCCATTCTGTAATTAGATCATACCTCTATAATTGTACCACAACTTGATGTCATAAAATAATCTCCGCTAACACCTTCTAGAATTCTTCTCCTGAATTATCCTCGTCATCAGAACTTCACTTGCCATCATGTGCCTTATCAAACACAAACTTTTCCAATTCATCCTGGTTTCGTAAAGCGGGATTCAACAGCGAGTAATTAATTTTAGGGTTTTCGGGATGGTGTTGATATAGTTGGCTGGTCCCAAGAGTTGTGTGTGCAAGAGTACGGGTTCTAGAGCAAGGTGTACACAGGGAGGCAGAATCTACTTGATGGTGAGCACAGGGAGTCGGATTCTGTGGTAGCATGCACACCGGGGTCGGAACCCAGTGGTGCATTTGCACCAAATCAATTTTTTTTGCAAGCCATTATTGAGACTTAGAGAATTATTTGAACTTCTTAGCTTTCATGACCACCCTTGACTTTTTCGTGAAGATAATTTGACACTTTGGACACTTAGACCCGAACAAGTTATTTAACCTTTTTTGACACGTATTTTGATAAATATGACTGATTGCAATCATGACGACACATTTTATTGTTTTATGACTCAAGTTCAAAAATGGGGATAACAACGAGAGACTAGGTGCTCATTTGCCTTTGGTTGAACTATCCTAGATAGGCCAAGGTATTAAGAATAAGGTGGTATAGGGATTGCCTCCACCACCAGCGTCTTCTATAGTGACAATGAATACCCATGTATTAATATATTCTCATTCATCTCTCATCTCTATGGTTTCTAATGATATGATTTCCATTGCTTTAGTTTCATCTAATATGAATGAAATTATATATTTTGTTACTTCTAATCTTAATGGTACACCTTTTTTTAAGGCATAGTCTTTTCCATAGATGTGTATATCGAAAAATGTTTTGTGCCACATGTTCATCTTAGAACTAAAACTAAGATTGTTGTTTCTAAGACGATAAGGTATCTAGAGACATAGTGCTATAATTATAAACTATATTTTTAATAATTAATTTGTTTCTTTTCCTTTTTGTGTACCTATGTTTTTGTGTACTCGTGTTTTATATTGTAATAAAATATAAAATATATATATATATATATATATATATATATATATATATATATATATATATATATATATATATATATATATTGTGTTTTTAGAAATTATAATTTCATCTATTCCTCATTTTGTATTCATTTTTAATAATAAGAACTTAGTGAACCCTACCCAGTCTCCTAGTCAAATAGTTTTTGACATGTCTTTATTATTGATCTTAGACAAGGAAATAATTGTGTACATTAGGTTAGATACTACCACTTCACATTGGATATAACTATAGACATTCAAATTTTATCATAAAGTTCTTGAAAATTTTTAATCTTAGAATCCTTATTTTATGTGGAATTTACACCATTATATTAACTTCTAATATCTTAGAGATCCTTCACTATCCTACTCATTATTTTAAAAATGAGAACAAAGTTCAAAAAAACTTATTCTACTTATAAATTATGTTAGACAATTTTAAATAGGTTTTGAGCTTTCAAGAAAAGACCACACTAAGAAGAATAGACTACTCTAAGAAAAAAAGGTTGCAAGTTGGCCTTATCCTCTAGTGCACGTTGTCTAAAGTTCTCTAACTATCACTTCTCAAAATTAAAGCAGTTCATGTCAACCCTTCTTATGAATTTATCAAATTTGGTTCACATAAATATTATAAGTTTATCATTATATAAGCACATAAAAGTAACTTAATACACCCCCTAAAGGAATTTACAAAATTCATTGTGCATTGAGTAAAATAGCTTTAATCTTTATAATTCAAATTATAATTTATTGCAACATTCATAAACTAAGTCAAAAGTTTTATGATTTTAGATCAAAGGTACTCATTTTAAATAATTTAAGTTAATCAATAACTTTTCATGCAAATATCAAATATTAAGATTCACACATTCACACTAGGTCAACATGAGTCCCTTTTTGGCTATGTAAGCAACACTTAGATTATGTGTGATTTTATTAGGATAGCTAAACTATTCCTCTTTCATTGTTACCCTCTTTGTATTTTATCTCCATTGCATTTACTTTTTTAGGAACCAGGTTTTTGTTTTTGTAATTTTCTATGTATCAAATTGGCACCTACAAATTATCAACAATGCATCTTTAACAAGGGCACACAACCAAAGAGAAAAATAATCTATAAAGTCAACTAGGATACTACCATGGTCAAAAGATAAGGCTAGGGTGAGTCCCTTTCCTCTTAGAACACCCTTTTCATAGTACATTTTAAAATATTGATTTCAAGTGTAACATGATTCATAGACCATTCTCATTAATTTCCTACCAACAGTCAACCTACACAATCGATATAATTTAAATCTAAGATAAATTTTCACATTTCATTGTCAATTTATTATTTATATTTCATTTCAAATTCTATAAATTAGAGTGTGTGTGTGTGTGTGTGTGTGTGTGTGTGTGTGTGTGTGTGTGTGTGTGTGTGTGTGTGTGTGTGTGTGTGTGTGTGTGTGTGTGCACATACATACATACATACATACATACATACATATATATACACACACACATAAGGTGAACATATTTAATTGTGCCTCATTATCTTGCACATAGTTGGTGAAGTGTTATAAGGGTGAGGACCTGACCATCGATGATAAGGCTAACCATCGATGGATAAGATGATCATCGGTCGTCTAGTGTCTAGAGGAAAAAGGGTCAATGTAAGTTAAAAGGGGTGTGTTAAGGTTTTTTAGTAAATTATGGAGTTTAGTTAGCTAAGTAGCTAACTAGAACCAAGGTCTGATAGGTTAGTCAGTGGGTCAAGAAGGGTTAGGTGGTTTCTAAGGTATTTTGAGGCATTTCAACATCTAGTATAATTTTTTAGTGTTTAAATGAATACCCACTCACTGTTGATCCTTGGAAAAATCTTGACCTTTATCTCTGCTCAATGTTAAACAACAAACACTTATCTTCATCTCATAGCTTTTGGACATATTAGAATGAACATGCTCCATTGATCCTTTTATAAGGAACTCGATCTTTAGATTCATTAACCAACCAACACTTTAACCTCTTTGACTTGATGAACACCATATATCTTCACCATATGATCACCCATGAGCCATTAGATCTCTATTTGGTCCCAATCTTTAACATCATACAAAATAGACTAAGTATGGGGACCATTGCTATTTGTGTGGAAGGTCAACTTTGTAATTCCATATCTTTTACTTCAGTCAAGTGCATGTTCTAAAATTTGGAACATATGATCTCCTTAAATAGGATAATCCAACCATGTGTAAATATTATCTTGAAACCCTCACAAATTTGAGATATAATGACATTAAAATGCTCAATCAGATTTCTCTCTCATAAAACCATGTCAAGAATTATCTGGAGAGGCCAAATTTGAACATGCATATCCTTTGTTGCACTTCATCGCCTAACTTGAAGTTTAGTTCATATCAACTAGGCATAAAACAAAACAAAACCATATGATCAAATTCTCCTGAAACATCCACATGTGCAAGATATGACACCATCAAAATTCCTACTCATATTTTCTTGCCATATTGTAAATTTGGCTAAGTATGGGAAAATACCATCAAAATGCTTGAGAACCAAACATTGCACCTGCATATATTTTATCATGATTCATCTCTAGACTTTAGATTTTGTGCATAGAAACTAGGGACTAATGTGATCACAACCATATGACTAACTTACCCTGACTTATCTACACCTGATAATTATGATGCCATCAAACTGCCTATTAATATTTTATATCATTGGACCCAAAATGTCTAGATGAGAACAATGATGAACCAGGAGAATTACACTCATGCACATAATCACTCAAATAATTCTTAAATTCTAATAGGACCCCTTGCACATTATCAAATCACCATACTCATCCCTGAACATCTCTAACCATGCCAAAACTGAAGATCAACCATGCCAACTTCAAGCACACTAAGACAAGCACATTGCACACTTTGTCATTATCACTTAGACTATAAATGCATTTCATCCACTCACTTGAACACCTTCATGACATCAAAATGACATCATTGACAAATATCCAACACTAACCTCATTAAAAATCCTAGAGGTTTTTCCCAAATTTAGGTAACCCATAGCCTAGGGTTTTTTTCCATATTGGACTAGATTTTAGAGTAGGACTTGAACACTTCTACTTTTAGCTAGGGTTCGATATATGTCTTCAATAATTAAAACTATCTCCACCCACCTATTATGTATTTATGAAAATTTAAAACCCACTTATGTCTTAAACTATATGGAGGGTGAATCATACCTATAAAGTCTACGCCCCCACCTATTAATGTATTTTTGAAAAATTTAAAACCGACTTATGTCCTGAACTATATGGAGGGTGAATCATACTTATAAATTTTAGGCCCCACTACATGAAGTGTTGATCCACTTGAATAGGATTGAGAGGTAAGGAAAATAATTTTTGGTTTCCTATGAACATAACACTTTTTTGGCACCTGTTAACCCAAGAATGAGAGAATTAGAAAAAACTTGGAAATAAATACCCTAATTTTATGATCCTTGTGTATTGGCTGCAAAGTGACCTCTTCTAGGCCCATCATGAAATTGGTCTAGAAGCTTGTCAATTTCTCTAGTTTATATGCACCTCAAAATCATGTCATCGATGTCCTTTTTGAAGAGTACCACATCAATCAAGACATAAGGAATGGATTGATGTCTTAATTACCTCCTTATTATCCTATTTAGGCCTATAGGACATTCTCCCATTTGAAGGAACCTCATCCTATCTTTGGTCTAGCTAGAAGGAGATATAAATTCAATTATTTGTTGATCACTTTACATTACCAAAACCACTTCCTTGTCCTCTTTAACATCTTATACAAGGTGTTCACTTAGTCCCCTACCCCTAACCAACTTGGTGACCTTAAATTATATGTCATATTCCATACATTTGGTCAACCCAAACAACTCTCTTTTCACTTAAATCTCTATTAAGGATGAAGTCTTTGATGCTAGGGCAAACCACCATATTAAAGATTTTGTTAGTAGACACCATGTGTCTAAACTTCTTGAGACCTCTCATGAATACAAGTACATATTTTTCAACAAAAGTATACCTCTCCTCATACCCCTCCAATGTTTGATTAAAGAAGGCTATAGGCTACTCAAGACCCTCACTATTTTTCTACATAAGCAGGACAGAAATAGTATCATGAGTTGATAAGGCATACAAGAATAAGTCCCTTGAAAAATTAGGGTTGAGGAGGGTAGAAGCTTGGGAAGTGGCCTACTTGATGGATTCAAATCTTCTTTTCCCTTCCTTAGTCCATGAAAACTCAATATGATTCTTGAGCATGAGAGTTAAAGTCCTTACAAATTCTTCAAATATGGTTATGAGCCTTCTATTAAAGTTGATTTTACCCAAGAAAATCTGTAATCCTTTATTATGTTTGGGTAGTGACAAGGTGCAGATTGCACTTATCATCTCAGGATCTATAAAGATTCCTTTATTCACATAACATGTCCTAGAATTCTACCCTCATAGACTAAAAAAAATACACTTTTTGGGATTGAAGGAGACCACATACTTCTTGCATCTATCAAACACCAACCTCAAGTTTGTCAAATGATCTTTTGGATCCTTAGAGAATACTATGATGTCATCAAGGTAGATGATCACCATCTTATTGATAGGTACTTGGAAGGATACATCCATTTCCCTTTAGAAGGTGGTTGTTGCATTGGATAGTTCAAAGGGCATCTTCTTATAAGAATTAGTGCCCCACTTGGTTATGAAGGTAGTATTGTGTTGGTCCTCCTCCTTCACTAACACTTGATTATATTATGAGTACCCATCAAGAAAGGAGAAGTGCTATGAACCTACAACCTTTTGAAGAATCTAATCCATGGATGGAAAGGGGTAGTGGTCTGTCAGTGACACCTTATTGAGATCTTTGCAATCTACACATAACCTTATCTCCCCATTCTTCATCCTTATAGTCATAATATTATCCACCCATGAAAAGTGTTTGATAGGAAATATTATGTTGTATTCAATGAGATTGGTCAACTCCTTCTTCATAAGGATCTCAATCTTGTGGTTGACTAGTCTTTGTTTTTATCTCATAAGCTTAGCATTTGCCTCCAACTCTATGATATGTTGATCTAAAATAGGGTCAACCCCTTAAAATAATGGTGCTCCAAAGAAAATATGTCTTAAAACTCTTGAAATATCTCTATGAAGGCTACCTTATCCTCCTTGGTGTTCACTTTTCCTAGTTTGAACAACCTATCTTTGAAAATAGTAACCTTCTCATAATGTTTCTCTTTAGTAGATATAATAACCTTGTCTTTCCTTAGTTGATCATCTTCATTGACTATATTTTATAATGTTACAAATCCCTTAGGAAATTTTTTTTATCTTCAATTGGAAATTTTGGTCCCCATAATATTGTTGCAATCTGCCTTGGTTCCTTGAGTAGAATTTTACATCTTAATGCAAGGAGAATGTTATATACTTATCATTTTCAAACACCTACCATATGACCTCATTGTCACAAACTAAATATTTTCATACTATCTTGATTTGAAACTTCTCTTTTATGTCTTTACCCTACTTAGAATATCATATTGTGATGTTATGACTGCTAACTACTATGCATGTTGATTGGCCTCTCTCGGTATGGATTAAATTTCAAAGGCCTCAAAGTCTTATAAGATGTCCAAAACCCTATGTATGTATGCCCTAAAGACTATATTCTTGAATAAATTCTACCCTCTAACTTGATTTACTACCAACTCACTATCTCATATGGCTTGTATGTGCTTAATGACTCTATTTCTTTCCCATTGCATACCATGGATGAGGGCCTTGTACTCTATTGTGTTTCATGTGCAATTGAAATAAAACCTCAGGGTAGAAAAGTATCTTTGTTTGGAAGGATAGACAAGAATGACACCTTCCCCACTTCCATTCTTGGTCTTAGAGATATCAAAGAATAAAATCCATACTCCTTCATGATCTTGGCTTGGACTAATGAGAGATGGTATGACAACCCATTCCTCATGCATAAAATATAAACCCAAAACTATCTCTTAAATTCTCTTATATGGATCATAGCCATGGTTATTTACCCCTCATTCATCAAGGAATAAATCTGATATACCTTCAAATGGTTTAATGGGCTCTTGGTCATTGGGGTGTTCATCATCATCTATGATAGTGAAATTGACGTTAGACAGGTTGGGCATGTAAGGATCTAAATGTAACATAGAGACAGGTTCAAAAATTATGGTGACCTTTATTCCATACCTAGTCCTAAAAACCATAGAAGACCATTTAGAATAAATATATCCCCTTATATTAGCAGCAAAATCCCTAGACAAGCATAAGGCAAAGTAAGGAGGGAGGTCAAATACTACCACATATTGAGATATAGTGAAATTAGGACAACCAACCAAGACAATTTTTAGATCCTTAAGGACACCAATAGTCTTAGTAGGAGACCCATCTAGTTGTAAAACCCCTTTAGAATTAGGTTCCTACTTTATCCCCAACTTATCTAGTATAAAAATAGGCATGACAAAAGTACTAGCCCCACTATATATCATATAGTTGTGTACTAGGGAATCATCTATAATGACAAATAAATAGAAAGGAGATGGATTTACTACCTTGGGTTACTGAGACTCATGAGACTAATTGGTGTTGGTTAGGATACAACCCACCTTTTCTACATGTTTGTCTAAGATGTGGAGTTTAGACATCTCTTCTTCGAGAAGATCCTTTTATCCCAAAATGAGTAAGGTATCCCACATAGGTATGGTAACATATGTGTTATTAATCATATTCACAATGATAATATGAGAGATGGAAACCTTTGAATATAATTTAGGATCAACAGTACCACTTGGATCTTGTGTGAATTAGTGTATGAATGAACCTCTATAATTATACCCTTTCCCATGTTGAAATTTATGAGTTGGTGGAGACATAGGAGGTGCACGTTTTGCAATAACTTCTTGATATGATTGAGATAATAGAGGGAATAATATTAAAATTTATAGATCATCACCAACTACCCTTCTTTTAGCCCTTGTATGGGCTACCACTGGACTATCTATCTTATCTACACCTCTAATTTGATTGGCAACAACTTTCTCAAAGGAATGTTCTCCTTCTTACAAGTTAAAAAAATTGGTCTCAGATGGTGCCTTAGTTCTACTTATTCCTTGTTGATTTGGCATCTTAGTTTGAGTCATGGAGTGTCTTTATGTTGTATATAAGAACCTTCCTTATGTTGTGTATGGGGTTGACTATCACATAAGATTGATTATGCTACATGAAATAAGCTTTGAAAACATCTCCACTTGAAGTGATTGACATCTCATGTGACTCCCCTCATTGAGTAGGCATTGACCTTCTTAACCATAGTTGTTTTAATTTGGAACTAGTGCTCTATAAGTGATAGCAGAATTGGGTTTGTATCTGTTACAGGGCCTTAATTTAGTGATCTTCCCCTAACTTTGTAGATTGGGATGATATGGAGGTCTATTATACTAATAGGGTTGAAAAGTGGATTGATAGGGTGCTTGGTAAGTTATATGGGGTGGAATTTTATACCTCTCCAAGGTCACCATCTTATTGCTTTATGCCTTGAGTAACACTTCAATCTTACCTAATCTATCTTCTTGATTGACATTTGTTTGATCATGACTAGTTATTTCTAGTAAGGGAGAAATCGTAGGCATAAGGGGTTGTATCTTTGGGAATAAAGGCATGAGAATTATTGGGGTAAGCTTGCCTACTTGTATTGGACATTTTGTTGACCTCATGGATACCTCATAAGCATCTGATAGTGTATTCATTCCCATGGACTATATCATGAGTACCACATAAAAATTGAGGGATCTTAATTAGTAAAATAAAACGTAGTTGGAGTTGGCTTGACTATCATGGGGATTTTATCCCAGGTTTAGTGAAACCTATAGTTGAAATCTACCATAAAATTTTGGGGAGACATTTTAATTGTGGTGAGTTTCTCTACTAAAGATAATTGGTCACTCCTGTCATCCGAACATTTCCAAAGGTATTCCCCAAATCCATCCCAGGTATTTATAGAAGTATGTGTTAAGACCTTACACCATTTAATTGTCTTACCCTTTAAGGAAGTGGATAGTAACCTCATTGTCACATTGTCTTGAGTTACATTGTGAACTGAGCATAGGTTGGCTATTTTTTTAATATGTTTCGTATGAGTGGTTGAGTTTTATCTTATGAAATAGGGAAGGTTCTTAAGTTCATTAATATGTATATCATCAAATTGGTTTAGATTTCAATGGATGCCACCATTAAAGGGCATAAAAGCTTGATGTTGAGGCTTAACTATTAGAGGTGTAGGGTTTGAAACATTGATTTGTTGATAATAATTAGGATAATTAGGTGGTGTAAGTGTATACACCAAAATTATGTCACACACACATGTGTAACTCCCTGTGTCGAAACCCCACTTAATCCCATTTTTCAATAATAACAATTAGTATCCCTAACCCATGCTTTTATCCGTCAAACATTTAATCAATTTAAAATACTTAATTAAGTTAATTAAAATCCAGATTACCTAGCCACCTCACCCTATGACTAATTCTCATCTAATGAGTCACCTCAAGACCTGGTCCCCTCATCCTAACTACCTAAGACTTATTCTCATTTCAAAACTAAATTCTTAATCAACTACCTCCTTCTTAATCTCTAATTTTTACCATTTTATAATGTGTGACACATTTGGCATGAGAAATAACTTAAAATAGGCCAAAATAGTAAGCTTTACCTATTCTAGGGTTATTGACGTCGATGATATAAACCAAGCTCCAACCTGAAGTTTAGGTCAACAAAAATCAAGAAAATTCATTCTTACTTGCATTCAAGCTCTTGGCATTCAACTTTCAACATCCTGGCTTCCTTTGTCTTGTGTAAATCAATCAAGATCAAGAACCAAGATTTTGAAGACTAGCAGCACCTCCTTATTCTCTTTGTTTAGGGCATCAGTTCAGACTACTTGATAGGATCCATACATCTAGTACTTATCATTCAGTCACCACTACAACTAATTATAATCAATTATTCTATAGGTCTTCTAAGCATTTACTATACTACCATTTCATACCTACTGTTCATTGCTTTATACACTCCTAACCAAACCCCCATGAGGGAGTTATAAAGTTTCCTCACTTGTTTCCCCCTTGGCCTAACACACCAAACCTCACACCAGATCTACCCAAACCATACTCTCTCTCTCATAACTCTCCCCAACCTCCAAAACTTGATCAAAACCATTTCCTAAACCCATAAATGCCTAATGCAAGATCCTACCTAATTATTGCCCCTACTGAGCTCGGCAGCTTAACCGACATCAATCACCTTCACCATTGACCTCAGAATTATAACTGATATTGGTCACTCCCCTATCGATGTCAGTGACTATGGATTCCCTAACCTTTCCAAAACCTACCTAAACAAATTCTGAAATATAAATAAAATACACCATCTGCACCCTATTACTCTCTACTACACTTAAGTTGTGAATAACGGTAATATTATCTCTCTTTCACTCTCTCTTTACCTCTATTTAAATTATTTATTACTCTTTTGTCTCTCAAAAGTGGACTATCATCTCTAATGAAGTTTCACACTTCCTGGAACAAGTGCATAGTTTGGCAGCCCACTCATTTATCTACTAACAAACATCTTATGGTAGTGTTTTCTTACTTACAGGTATTCCTCCCCAATAAAAGAGGAATGATCACAACATCTGGATATGGTGCACAAATCAATCTGGGTTCATTCTAATCACTTATCCCTATCATTCTTTTCTATTTTCCTTTAAACTTCAAATAGACAAAATTTAGCGAAACATTTTTGGCACGCCCAGTGGGAGCCTAGAGTTTTCCTTGGGTTCATTTACTGTTTTAAGCATTCATATAAGTGAATTATAGTGTAAATTTAATTTCTTACACTTTCCTCTTCTCTTCTCCCTTAAAACAAAAAATTTAACATTTTAATTTTTGTTTAAAAGCATTAAACTAAATTTTTCTTCTTTTATCTTTGCCTTTAAAAGCAATGTATCATTCTTTCCTTACAAGTTAGGATAGTGAAGTTATTATTTATTTATTTCTTACATGCACATTAGGATAGTGAAGTTCATTCTCTATTTGTATTTCATCTTCACTTTCATTCAAATCTAAACATTTCATATTTGGGTTTAAAACTTACTACATTTCATTGTTTACTTGTTGCATATTAACTCATCTAGTTAATTACAAGCATTATGAATAAATTGTGGTGCACCTATGTTACACAACCAGATCACATTCATACAAATAAACATCTAAACTCACCTAAGAAAAGGCCCATCAGGGTTTTATCACCTCGTAGATTACCTTACCCTACCCAACTATCCTACTTGGATTTCACCACCAAGGGGAGAACCCACTCTCTTCTCTGGTGGAGTATAAACTCTAGACAAAAGGTATAATTTGGCTAAGCGGCCTGGCTCGGCTCTAGGTCCATGAAGTGTGGATAGAAAGCTCCTATAAAAATCCATGTACCTGGTCTAACATAGATTTCCTCTTGATCACTAAAACTAACCTAAAACCAGATCTAGATTACTTTCTAGTACCTTCAATAACCAAATTCTCTACTTACTATCTGATTAAGTCATAAGCCAACACAAGACTAAAAATCAATCTCTAGGACTTAATAGTTGTTGGTTATATGTTATTTTTTTGCTTTTCTATTGCCTTCTATATTTTGGAGTTGGTAAGGACGTTTTCGTATTGATTCATAAAATCAATACTATTTCTAATACTCAGTTTATATAACCTGGTATCTCAAGTTTTATGAGTGTTTTTCCTTCTTACACAAACCTCTTGCATCTAATATTTTACTTAATTTCAACTTTTGGTTTCTAAAAACATCAAATTCTCCATCTCTTAGGATATCATAGTGACCGACATCAGTTAACTCTACTAGCATCGACAGATTTTACCTATCGACATTGGCAAAAATGTTCTACTGACATCGGTCAAATGATTGATATCAATGACTATGTAATTTTCATCTGCTCAAAACAACAAGCTGAAATAACCCATTTACCTACGCTCAAACATGGTTTGGTGAGCTCAAGCCAAAATTCTTGCTGATTATGCAAGTCAGCAACCACTTCCACCTTCCCCTCTCACTTTTGATTCTGTCATAGAGCATACTCCCAGTCCCAACCAAATTTGCATTGTGCCTAAGAGAGATCAAGATTTTGATAAATTTCTTGATCACATCATGGTAGCCCTTCAGCATTACCTTGCTATGAGTCAAACCTATAATTATTTAGGTGACCCATTCTATGGTATGCCAACCTCTCTAATAGAGACAAGTTTAGTTTCAGTTGCCTCCACTATTTTCCCCATGGTTACCCAAACCACCACTTTGATGATTAACCCAACTATAAACAATGTCTAAAGTGTAGCATCTCTAACTACCCAATCCCACCTAAACCCTGGTGTGACTTCCCTACTTTCACAACCACAACCAGTTTAGTCAAGTCTTACCCCATTTAAGAATTTAGTGGTACATGTTCCATCTACCCTCACACCTATAATTACTCGAGTTATGACTCACCCTTCATCCAGTCTAACCATCCCAGTGACCCAACCTATAATAACAATAACCAACCAAAGCTTAGTCTCTAACCCAATGGGATAAGTCCCTTTCTTTTCCACCCCCCAGTGTATGACTCATTATCCTTATGTTGCCCCAACACAATCTCATCAAGCTATGTCATAGCTCCCTCTGCTTCCTATCAAGTTCCCTATAATTTAGGAGGTATCCCCCAAATTAATCCCCCTCTAGACCTCATTAAGATGCTAATGGACAAGATGTATAATCTAGAGACATCTATTTCTAGTTCAAAGAATGTGTTATCTTATGATCAGATATGCAATGAACCTATCCATCCTTTTGTGCCTATTCTCCCTTAACCAAGCCAATGGGAACTCCCTAAATTTTCTCATTTCCAATGTAAAGAGGACCCACAACAACACTTGCAAGAATTTAGACATGCTTGGTAGTTAATAGGCCAAGATGATGCATTATTAATTTGCATTTTGTCTATGTCTCTTTCAGGTGTTGCCTTAGATTGGTATAGATCTATACCTCAGCACTCCCTTTTCTCGTTTAGCTAACTTGTACAAATATTATTGGACCACTTCTCTATTAATATTTCTAAAAAGCTTTCTATAACAAACATTTATTATATTAGACAATTTGATGATGAGTCTATCACAAATTTTGTTTCTTGTTGGAGAGGCTTGATTAATCAACTCTCCTTCTCCTTACCCCAACCTGAGCTTATTGAGCTCTTCTCAAGGGCATGTGCTAAACATATCTCATCTACCCTCTGAGTATAAACTTTTTACACATTTTATAAGGCCTTTACAGTGGCATAGAAACTCAATATTTAGGATATTGACAAAGGCAAAGTTAAGTTATGCAGTAAAAATCCCAATTTCAAATCAAATGACTCCTCTTCTAAAACTTATCCTTCTAACAAAAAATCTAAGGGCTTTGCCAACATGATGGTCATTAAGTTAACCTGTTCCACAACTAGAAACTGATCAAATTCCTTGACTTTCTAAAATCTGACCAAGTAATTCTAATAATGATACAAACAAAGACAATACACTCCCATTGGGGAGTCATACACATTTGTTTTGGAAAAATTGTAACAAGGTGTCATAACCCTTCCTCAAATCAGACCTCCTATATAGTTTGACCCTTCCTGTCCTATCCCAACTTGGTATAAGGAAGATGTGTTTTGTGGCTACCATCACATCAAATGCCACAATTCTAATAGATATAAAACACTCAATAACATTGTTCAAGACATTCTTGATAGAGGTGATCTCATCTTAGATAATACTAATGCACCCCCTAATAAAATTATGGATGTGTTTAAACACCCTTTTCCTAACTATTCACTGAATCAAAATATTGTTCAGACCACAATTAATTTAGTTGATCATAATATCCATACGATTAATATTGTCTCTCCTTTACCTCTAGTTCAACCTCCCCTTCAATAAGAGACACCCATTTTATCGACTCCTCTCCCATAGTGGCATTTATTTTGCACATTCCTCCTCCTCAGGTAGAAGAGCCTATTTCACCTATTCCACTCCCTCATGAGGAATAGCCTCCTTTACCACTTCTTTTTCCACCAGAGGAGCCTATAATTCTAATTCCTTTTATACCAATATTACCTATCATCTTACCACTTGAAGACCACACCCTACCCATTCCTCAACCACATGTTAAAGGGAACATCATTCCTGTATTATACCCTCTTGAGGAACCTTCTTTTCCTACCTCTCCTTGACCTATGGAGAGTATTACCCCATCCACTCCACCTTTACACCTTGAAAAAATAGTTTTATGCATTCCTACATTAGATGAGAGACATATTGTGCCTACTCCAATTGTACCACTCGTACACCTTATTTTACCTATGGAGGACCATAATTTACCTATGCCTCCCACACATGAAGAGGGAGCCATAATACCTATGATTTACCCTCTTGAGGAACCTTCTTCACCTACCTCTCCTCCACCCATGGTAGACCATGTCCCTTATCCCATCTCTATCGAAGAGGACCCTATTGCAGTTCTTTCTCATCTTTGGCCCAAAATAATGGAAACCAAAAATTTCCCTCTTTCTCAAACACCTCATCCTTCTAAAGACACAACCATAATTCCTACGCCAACTTCATCTAAACCCTTCTTGTGTTTGGTGAAAACTCTAGATTTCTTGACTCCATGAAGATAGATCATGTGGCATTTTGGGACTAGCTTAAAACTCCTTATCCAACACAATGAATTTCAAACTTTACCACCAACCCTCTCACTACCCTTTACCCCAAGGTCTTTGACAAAACTAGAGATTCTTCACCAAAAGCACCTGAAGTCCATCCATCTATGTCAGAACCCTCACCCTCATAGGAATCTACCACACTAAAGTAAATCAGGCCCTTAGGCATATGCCTCATCTCTAGTTTAATTCATCCACAAGTGAAATTAGTTTTAACTTCTCAACCACAAGTTTGAGTTTTACAACCTAAATTATAGAAAAATGTTAAGCTTCCTAGATATCACTGATCCCTTCTTCAACCCTTAACTTTATCCTCTATTTTAGTACCACACCCCTCCACTTTAGTTGGAGTATCACCGACTCTATCAAAACAAAATTTTAATCTACCTCCACTATTGACTTTGCCACTTAGTAGGCCTTTTAAATCTAACATCATAATACCTAACACCAAAAAAGTGTCATTAAAACACGTAACTCTACCAAATAAAGCACCATGTAAAATTAACCCTATGACTCCTAAATAAAATAAGGTGTCCACTCCTATTAGCACAACAAGCACAAGCCCAGCTGTAGGCTCTCAAAGATTTCTATTACGTCAGTTATTGCAATATTCCATAATAACTCTTCCTCCCATTAAGCCTTATAGTCCTATTGGAATGAATCCATCTTGGTTTGATGATACACAAGTGTGTTTATATCATCACTCACCTGGACATGATACTAAGAGTTGTAAAGCCCTCATAGTAGTCATTTGATAACACTTTGATGTTGACACTCTCTTTGATGATGCACCCATTAACCTTCCTTCTTTTCCACCTTTGGCATCCATAATGCCTCCTACTATTCTACCTAAATTCAAACACAAAGATTTGGTCATAACTCCTTTACCCCTCCTTCACCTACATTTCAAATCAACATAGTTAATGTGGCCACATGATCACAAAACCAAAAATTTAAAGGAAAGGAAAAACCCATGACTCCTTGGACTCATCCCTTTTCTAAAGACAATCCTCCTAATCCTAATATTTCCATCTTGGGTTTTCCTAAAACAACATCTTCAAACATTATTCGAAGCTCAATGGTGAAATAGCTTTACCAAACCCTCATGAAAATGTCTTTGTATGAGTTAATCCAAAACTCATCCGAAAACCATCAAGCTTTGATTAATTCCTTGCACACTATTGAAGTACAACATGATGATCCCTAACCTCTCATAGCTTTGACTAGCTCACTTAATTCCATCTCCCTGATTTCTTTTAGTGATTTAGAAATTTCACTTCAACAACCTGAAGATCAGGATTCTGATCTTTTTATTATCGCATATATTGATCAAATTCATGTTAAGAGAGTCATGATCAATGGGGGATTTAGTATTATTATTATTTCCACTCATTCCTATAAAAATCTAGCCCTTCTTGACAGTTACGTGTCTCAAACCGATGCGGTACTCCACTCCTTCAATGATACTATAGCTACTATGGTGTCAACTATTGTCTTACATATCCATATAGGTCCTTGCACTATTACTAAGATCTTGTATGTTGTGGAAGGAGAGCTCCAATATAACATAATACTTGGGTGACCTTGGATACATGCCATGGCATGTGTACCCTCAACTTTGCACTACTATGTCAAGTTTGAATATGATAGACAAGTGCATGTTATACCCACTTACCCGCCTCCATTTAAAACATTCAACATGAATTATAGTCCAAATGATGTTCTCATTCTATTGAAAACATCATATTCCCTACATGATAATTCTAAAGATTATACAAGCTCCACTCCCATGGTTACACAAATAATGACAACTCAAATTCTTGATAAAGATCCCATGGAGGAAACTTTTCAACATTTATCACTCAACAAATATCATTTGTTGATGCTTAACATGTTCTATACTCTGTAAGAGTATGAAAAGCTTTGCATGCATCCAAATTATGATTATCTCATTGTAATGTTCATCCCTTATGGCCCCCCTAACATTAAAACTAATTTCACATATGGGGGAATTAATCAAGCTCCCACTATTGGCAATCTGTCTCCTTCACCATAACCATTTACTTATGACTTCTCTTTCCTGAGTAACCCTAGATTGGCTCACACTTATCTTTATAGGTGTTCCTAGAAAGGATTTGGTTTGGGTCATTATGAACAAGCTGTCCATGCACCTATTCAATATCCTACTAGCAACATTATTGAAAATTCCAAAAAGAGGCATAAATTTGGTTGTGATGAACCAAATAAACTCAATAAAACCTCCCATGAACCAATTATCAAAGAACTAGTCTCTCCTTCTCCACCTTTTTCTCCACCATCACCTATCGAATCAAAGGTATCCATACCTCCTAACATTTTTTTCAATAAATGACATCCATTTGGGGACTCTCACCTATCACCAGGGTAAGGAAATGAGGTCCCTTCCTCTCGTTCATCCTAAAATAATTGATGAAAATTCTCCCACTATTAACACTATCTAATGTCAAGATGATGACATAATTCTCACATACATGGGTGCATATGATTTTTATATCTGATGATCACTCCCATCCAAAACATAAGCTATGTTAAATGAATGAACCATTAACATCAACCTACCCTCTCATGATAACCCTCGCATCCTCAAGATTGGCCAATCTTTAGATTCCTCTGAGCAAGTTGATTATACCACATTTCTTAATAACCATAGCAAAGCCTTCACTTGGTCTTATAATGACATGTTTGGTATTGAACCCTCTATCATCACCCATAACATTGTCACCAATTGAGATGCCAAACCTATAAAGTAGAATCTTCACAAGATGCACCCTTGTATTTCTCTTCTTGTCAAAGAAGAGATCTAATGCCTCATTTCTGTTAAATTTATCCAAACCATCGACTACCCATAATGGATTTCCAATATTATTCCTATCATAAAAGTGATTAAGGGAATCTGTATTTATACTAACTATTGTGATTTAAACCTTGTTTGTCTAAAAGATGATTTCACATTGCCAAGTATTGACCAACTTGTTGATTTGATGGTTGGCCATGAGATGCTATCACTTATGGATGGATTCTTTGGATATAATCAAATCTTAGGTACTCCTAAATATTAGCATAAGACAAACTTCATTACCCCATGGGGGCTTTTTGTTTTTAGGTCATGCCTTTTGGTTTGAAAAATGCTGGTGCCACTTATAAATGTGGCATGACTTACATTTTCCATGATCTCCTACACAAAATTATGGAAGATTACATGGGTGACTTACTCATCAAGTATAAACTTCACCAAGATCACTTGAAAATTCTCAAAATTATATTTTTTTCATCTCCTCCAATATAATGTTTGACTAAACCCAAAGAAATGTGTCTTTGGTGTCCTTTTCGGTAAGCTCTTAAGTTTTATCATTTCTCTCCATGGTATCAAGGTTGATCTTGATAAGGTTAGAGAAATCCTAGAGATACCTCCACCTACTAATATCAAACAACTCTACAATCTACAAGTCATACTTCAGTCAATCCATCGATTCATCTCCCAATTGTTAGATCATTGCCAACCCTTCCACCATCTCTTCAAAAAGGAAGTCTCCTTCTATTGGAATATCTATTACTAGGAAGATTTTGATGCACTTAAATAATATCTCCTTTCCCCATCAGTTCTTATTCCACCTAAGGAAAATCAGCCTTTCTACCTATACATCTCTACAATATACCATTCTCTAGGTCCAATGATTGCACATTTAGATGACCAACATTGAGAGCAGACAGATTACTACATAAGTTGCACACTTATTAATTATGAGACTTGGTATACCCATACTAAAAAACTTTTCCTTGGATTGGTATTTTTTGGCTCCAAACTTCACCATTATCTCCTAAATCACAAAACTTTTGTGGTCACCCAAACTAATCCCCTTAAATAAATGCATTCCAAGCCATATCACAACCAATGTGTAGCTCAGTGGCTCATGCTTCTTATTGAATTCAACATAGAGTTCATTTATTAGAAGTCTATCAAGAAGAAAAAAATCACTGACCAGTTAGTTGCCACCCATTTACATGACAATCAACCTTCAAACCTTGAATTCCCTGATGAATCCATTGCAACACTTTCCACCGATGACACCTCTTATCAAATGATGATATTTTTTGATGGGTCTAAATGTCAACATAGTGGGGGTACAGGGGTCATTCTTATTCCTATAGATGGTGAGCCTATGCCTTTGTCATTTAAATTAGATTTTGAATGCACTAACAATATGGCTAAATATGAGGCTTTGATCTTAGGACTTCAAACAACTCTCTTCTTGGGTATCAAATCCATAACCATTTTTAGTTTTTCATAGCTAGTCGTTAACCAGGTTAATGGTTCCTACTTATGAAAAAATGAAATTTTGAAATGGTATAAACATCATGTAGATATGCTTGTAGAATCATTTGGCTCTTATCTCTTACAAACTATTCCTTGATCTAAAAATAATTTTGCTAACATAATGGCTTCACTTGCTTCACACATACCCTCTTCATCCTCTTCCTTGAGAATCTATGCCATCATTCATTGCTTAACATTACCCTCATATGTATCAACTACTATGCTCTTTATCATAAATCTAACCTCCAACCCACATGACTTATGGTACAAGTAACTCATTTATTACCTTTCCTTTTCTATTACCCCTTCTAATATTTCCAATAATGGGAGATGTGCCTTTATAAAATATGTCACTCATTACACTATGTTAGGGGGACTTCTCTACAAGTGAGGTCTTAATGGTCTTCTCCTTAGATGCCTCACTAGTACTGAGACTCCCTTTCCTATCAAGGAAGTCCATGATGGGATTTATGGTGGACATTTCAATGGTCATGCAGTTACCAAGAATATCCTTAGACTTGGCTATTATTGGCCCACACTTCATCAAGGATGTGATGATTATGTTTAACATTGTGTTAAATGTTAATAACATGCTAACTTTGTTCATGTTTTGAGTCATGCATTACAAGTTACCAAATATTTTTGGCCCTTTTCCCAATGGGGCTTAGATCTCATCATGGAGATTAACCCTTATTCCTCCCTCCATCATCACTCTATCATTACTGCCACTGAATATTTCACTAAGTGGGTCGAGGCCATTCCTCTCATCTCCACTAAAGATGACAAATGTTTTGACTTCATTAACCATCACATAATCTATCATTTTGGTGTCCCTCATAAAAATATAATAGATAATGAGAAATCTTTCAAAAATAAGACTGTTCAAAGTCTTTGTGATATATTTAGAATCAAATTAAGCTTCTCATCACCGTACTATCCACAAGTAGAGGTATAGGTAGAAGATTTTAATAAAACATTAACCAAAATTCTCATGAAGGTAGTCAACAATATAGGCAAGGAATGGCATATGTATATTCCCTTTGTTTTATGAGCTTATCACACTAGCATTCAAACCCCTACAGGTGATACCCCTTTTTCCTTAGTCTATGGGATGGAGGTTGTTTTGTCTCTTGAGGTCCAAATTCCTTCTCTTCACATTTCTCTTAGATACCTTCTTACTAATAATGCCTTTCACAAAAAACATTTGGCTCAACTTGAATTACTTGATAAGCATCGTCTTATAGCCCTCAACCACCTCCAAATCTATCAAGAGCGTATCAAATGCACTTATAAAATAAGCATAAAAGAGAAAGATTTCAATATAGGAGATCTCATCTAAAAATAAAATCAACATGAGATGAACATGGAGAAAAGAAAATGAGGTAAGTTTGCTCCTAATTAGCTTAGACCCTATATCATAACTAACAAGTATGGATCAAAAACTTATCGCTTATCTTCTCTCAAATGAAGGCTAGAACCTGAGCCTTTAAATGCCTTACACCTCTGACCATTCTTTTGTTAACAAAACATTACTTCACCTTATGCTTAACTTGATCTCATCCATTGAGCATCCCTATTACATTCATTTCCCTTCCTCTTCACCCTTAGTCCTATATAATTAGTTAACTTACATAGTGGTATGGTGTTTCTCTCAAAGTGGAAAACTCCTAAGCCTCTCTAGTCTTGTCCATGACTAAAAAAAAAAAGGGATATGTAACAAGTTATAAACTCTCAAGTCATGCTTCTTAATGTAGACTGCTCCCTTGAAGTATATCTATGTAATTTCCCTTTGCTACTATCAATAGATTGTTCCCTTAAAGGATACCTATTTTAACTTAAAAACAAATGCTTAGACCACTCCCTTAAAGTATGGATAATCCAAGCTTTGTTCTCAAAGGGAAATGCAAATAAAATATGATTCTCATATTGATAAGTTTTATACGACCTTAACCCATACAAAATCCCATTGTAGGCTTCCCGCATTGATCATCTTACACAAAAAAAAAGCTTTAGGTCATGGAATTGCCTATAGTAGCTCTCAGGTCACCCATAATAGGGGAATATGATCCCCACTTCATAGGTTACTCTACCCAAAAAAAATTCCCTCATTTCACCCTTTTTTCCTCATACTCTTTCAGGAGACTATGAAGCTCACTTAACATACGGTCCACATGACACTTATCTAACAAACATAATGGTTCAAAGATATTAGGCATGAAAGAGGCTCATCTTTCTAAACCTATTTATGTTCTAATTTTGGTCTTTTCTAGTGCATGAGCATTCCGTCTCTTTATTTTCCCATATATAACCACATGTCGATCTCTCTATTGAGATGAAAAACAATGTCATACCAACACTGTCAAATCTTGCTCAATTTATTTTATGCATACACCATCATAAATATGGAAAAAAATTGAAATAAATTAACATGACCAATTTATTCATTTTAAGCATACACCATCATAAAATATGGAAAATAACTAAGATGAAACTAACAAACCAACTATCTATATACCATCACATATATGGGAATGACTAATCTAATTCAACTAACATAATCAACATTAACATCAAACTAACATAACATAAGCTCATCATCTAAATAATCATCATCTATATCATCATCATCATCTACATTAATATCACACTCAAAAATAAATAAACATGTGATATATGGAGCATTAATAACATGTGCATCAATACATCATCATAATATCATTTTATCTCTCAAAAAATATACATCTCACATCTTTGGCTCATAGGCTGATGTAAATACAACATATATAATAAAAAAATGACAAAATCTGACACTTAGAATCATCAAGGCTCTCCATATGGTCGTGATGAAGTAGTGTCATCACCACTCTTAGCCCATCTACATCTACATGAACCAAAAGTTATGGCATGTGACATAGATCTCTCCTACTCCCTAAACTTGGAATACCATTGAATTTATGGAAACTCTTTGATGGCCCTCTCAAGTATGCAATCTCATCTATGCCAATAGTATATCTCACCATAGATATAGTCTGTAGAGGTCCCATAGCACTTGATGATGGCCTAACCTGTATTGGTCCCTATGGTGGAGGAGGAGGAGCACCCTAACCTAATGCTCTTAGTAGATCTCTCCATTGTCTCTATAGTCACCTGACCCTATAACACTCTGACCTAGCCCTATAATACCCCAATCTAGCCTTGCAATATCACAACCTACCCTTATAAGGCTACAACATATGAGTTTGTTGTATCTCTAGCCTACAAAGTTGCATCTCATGCCTTTACAGTTGCATACCTCTCTCTCACCAACCCCTGTAAGTTTGGTGGTGGCCTCTTGACCTTCACCATATGATGTAAACCTACCTATCAAGTTGTATATGTTATTGTTCACCCTAGATCTCTAACACCTAGCCCCACTAGCAATTCCTCAAAATTTGGCCCATCTATCTCCTAAGGTAATGGCATGGGTGCCTCTATGTCATCCCTCCTATATCTAGGGAAGGAAGGTGGAATATCTTGTAGTAGACCAAACTACCTTTTGACCCATGCCACGAGGACCATCTCCAACTCAGTAGCCCATCTCCCTTTGACCCATAGTGAGATCTGTAAACCAACCAGATAATGTACCTATCTTTTTAATATCAAGTATGTTAGGTAAGGTCTCTACACAATATTTTTAGGGATCAAACCCTCAATCATGCACCTATAATATGTAATATCATTATTCCATCCACTTAGGTATATGTCATTCCCTCTCTCCAACATCTAAAACCAACCTTGAAGCTAGATAGAATAGTAATAGGTAACCCCAATGGTCAGGTCGCTATGATGTGCTCATATGCCCAGTAGTGTAGTAAATGGCTAACACATAAATTATATCATCATTTTAGTCTCAAAACCCACATCTCTCTATATAACTATGCTAAAAACATTGGAACCCATGCAAAAATAGTTTGTTGATCAATCATATGTGTAAGCACACCTATCAATGTAATTGGAAATCTACCACCATCTATGTTTGGTAATGCATACACCATGATCTCAATCATTATCAAGATGCTCAGTTGATGTTTCTCCTCATCAGCCCTATATAATGAATCATAGGCAAAACTCACAGAATGATAAGTCACCACACTAACACACTCTCCATACAAAGCCACCATGTGGATATTATTCTCCTCTCTCAATCATGTGAAGAGCTCCTCACCTTGGAGTGGTAGCCATAAAATCCTATAGACATCCTCCTGAGTCACTGTCAACTCTCTGATCAATAGATGGAAGGTGTTGGTGGTGTGATCCCACCTCTCAATTAATGTTATCATAAGGCTTAAATCCTGAGTGACTCAATGATATCATCACGCTCCTCTTAGTCTCACCATTTCTATGTGATCCTACTCATTTAGAGTGGCATACCTCCTCATATGTGTCAAAATCCTTGGTAGATTATCCTGTAATGTCAAATCCATCCTTGCCTACATCCATACACACACAACTCAAGTCATATATCTATTAATATACTTTATCACCCCCTTTTTCCCCTTCTCTTTAGGAAAAATACATTGTTCTAAGGCCCTAAACTAGGATATTTAGGTAGCACTTAGTTGACATGGGGTCTTCTGAGGTTAGCTCGGCCATATACCCACCTAACTAGCTACCCTAGACTTCACTAACTCTTTCTCTCTACCCTAGGCTTCACTACCTCTTTCTCTCTACCCTAGGCTTCACTACCTCTCTCTCTCTAACCTAGGCTTTATTACCTCTTCTCTCTCTCCACCCTAAGCCTACCTACCTATCAAAACTCTAGGCCTCATGGGCTATATCCCTGACCCTTGACACTATGCCTTCTCTTTTATGCCTTAGGCCTTCTGCCTTGTCTCAACCTACCTTTTTACCCTTTTTTACCCTAACACACCTTTTCACCATACCTTAGATATTTTTCATAGGCTTTAGAATCACTACATTTTCCTAAGACCCTAAACATGGCTATGTAGGTAGCACTCAGTCAACAAGGGGTCTTCTGAGGCTAACTCGACCATTAGGCTAGTTGACTACTTCCACTAGGGATCCAAACTGACCCTTTCTCCTATGTTTCTAGTTCTTCATAGTCATTGGCATTGACTTTAATGCTAACATTGATACTTTGTAGGCATCAATGTCAACTGCCATCCATAGACACCTATCGACCTCGGTGTTATATCAGCTAATGTTGGTGGACCTCACTAACATCAGTGACTGGTTTGGCCCTAAGGTCAAACGACCCAAACCCAAAACTATAAATTTAACGTAAAAACCTAACCCAAACTCCCCCCAATGTATCCTAAAACTACCCTACCCTATTTTTTACCCATATACTAACATTTTATATACCCCACCTATAAATTAGCCTAAAATCTACAAATACCCAAATCAAATTTCATAACAACTAGCAGAGACTCTTACCTCATCTCTCTATCTCCTCCTAACTAGCATAGCTATATCTTATGGTTGTGCATCTCTTGCCATGTCCCCTCCTTGATCTACCATCTCAATCACTCTCATAACTCTATTTGTCTCCAATCACAAGTTGAAAATGAGTTTGGTTAGCCACCAAACCCACTTTTATTAGGTTTGATCAACAATTGATGTTGGCATTCTTTACCTAATATGTTGACACTAGTTCTTATGCCTACCGACATCAACAACATTTCCCTAATGTACTAATGTCAGCACTATTTGTTATTGATATTAGCAAAGTCACCGATGTTGGCACCATTACAATATTTCCCCCCCCCCAAAAAAAAAGAAACCCCAACTTTTTAGACTTTTCCCATACTCTGGGGAAATTAGAGATCACATATATCTTCCCAACCATAACAAAATTCATTGGATATCACTTTAATATCCACCCTCTATGACTTTGTGTAGAGATCATGAATATCTCCTTGCTCATTAACCATTTTACACCAACCTTGCATTGTTTATCTTGATCGCTTATGTTATTTTACTATAGTTGGCTATTGTGCACACACATGTATATTAGGTGTTTTTTATGGAAACTAAGCTTGTCCTATCACTTTTAACCCATTTTTGTTTCCTAGGGGCACTTCCTACCTTAGATACCTATGACACATCAACCATTAGAGCTATAATTTTGATCATTTTAACCTATCAGCTATCACTTACAAGCTATACTTTGGTTATTTCTATCCAAGTCCTCCTCAACCTTGCATGTTCTTGACTTTATCGACTATAGATCATAGTAATATATGGATAGAATGATACTCAATTCTCTACCACTCACCCAATTACATTTTTATCAAACTTGTACTTGATTCTGATTTCTCCTCTGTCGATTCCCATTTTGAGTGGGGATATCTCATCCAATACTTGCAGCATCTAAATCCTATTTATTTCCTGTAACTTGTTAGTGCAAATTACAAGACAAAAATGGGAAAAGGTAGACACCAAAATTATGTAACACACATGTATGTAACTCCATGTGTTGAAACCCCCCTTAAGCTCATTTTCAATAATAACAATTACTCTCAACCCATGCTTTTATCCCTCACACATTTAATTAAGTTAAAATACTTAATTAAGTTAATTAAAATCCACCTTACCTAGACACTTCACCCTATGACTAATTCTCACCTAATGAGTCACCTCAACACTTGGTCTCCTCATCCTAACTACCCAAGACTTATTCTCACTTCAAAACTAAATTCCTAATCAACTACCTCCTTCTTAATCACTTATTTTTACCATTTTATAATAGGTTCCACACTTGTCATGAGAAATAACTAAAAATAGGCCAAAAATAGTAAGATTTACCTATTATAGGGCCATTGATGTCCATCAACCCATGACTAACATCGGCGAGATCACCGACATCAGTGATATAAGCCAAGCTCCAACATAAAGTTTAGGTCAACAAAAATCAAGAAAATTCATTATTACTTGCATTCAATCTCTTGGCATTCAAATTTTGACATCCTAACTTACTTTTATCTTGTGTAAGTCAATCATAATCAAGAACTAATCTCTTGAAGACTATTAGCACCTATTTGTTCTCTATGTTCAGGGCATCGGTTAAGACTACTTGATAGGAGCCATCAATTTGGTACTTATCATTTAGTCACCACTATAACTAAGTATAATCACTTATTCTATAGGTATTTTAAGCATTTAATTTTCTACCATTTCATACCTACCATTCATTGGTTTATACACTCCTGACCAAACCTCATGAGAGAGTTACAAAGTTTCCTTGATTGTTTCCCCCTTAACCTGACACACCAAACCTCAGACTAGATCTACCCAAAACATACTCTCTCTCTCTCTCTCTCTCTCTCTCTCTCTCTCTCTCTCTCTCTCTCTCTCTCTCTCTCTCTCTCTCTCTCTCTCTCTCTCTCTCTCTCTCTCTCTCTCTCTCTCTCTCTCTCTCTCTCTCTCTCATAACTCTTCCCAAACTCCTAGACTTGATCAAAACCATTTATCAGACCCAAAAAACCTTCTGCAAGCTCCTAGCCAATTATTGTCTCTATTGACCTCAACAGCCTAATCGACATTGATCACCTTCACCACCAACCTCATTAGTATAACTGATATTAGTAATTTACCTACCGACATCAGCGACTGTGGATTCCCTAACCTTTCTAAAACATACCCTAAAAACTTCTAAATATCAACAAAATACACTATCTTCACCTTATTAGTCTCTGTTGAATTCAGGTTATGAGTAATGATAATATTATCTCTTTTTCACTCCCTCTTTACCTCTCTTTCAAATATTTATTACTCTTTTGTCTCTGAAAAGTGGAATATCATATCTAACAAAGTTTCACACTTCTTAAAACAATCACTTAGCTTGGAAACCCACTCATTTATCTTCTAACAAACATCTTGTGGTATTTCTTTCCTACTTGCAGGTAGTCCTCCCTAGCCAAATAAGAGTGTTCACAACATTTGAATACGATGCACAAACCAATCCAAGTTCATCTAATCACTTATCCATTTCATCATTTCTATTTTCCTTTAGAATTGAAATAGACAAAATTTAACGAAATAGTAAGATTAGGATTGGACCTAGGGTATCTCTTTATCATAGCAAAGTCCAAAGATAACTCAACAAAATTAGCTTCCTTACCTTTTGATGAAGACCTTGTGACCACATTTGACATGATCCCTGATTGTAAATCTTCCAATAGAGTACTTAAAGCTCTTTTATCTCATCTAATATTGAAATTTCATGATCAAATCACTTGAATCCTCATCCCATTGGGCATCCCATAACTTTTAACTCTCCAAAATACACCTTTAAAAGAAGATTATTCATACCTCTCTAAGATTGAGGTAACATGGCATTAGTCCAAAGGATGTGGGTGACCTATAGGAGGACTAGACCTCTAGTTTATAGGGCTAGCTCCCTTGGTGCATCAATTTGAGCTCACTTCTTAATACCTACTAATTTTTTTGGGTGAAAAGAGATAGATAGATGTATGAAATTGAAACCTATACTACTGGAGGTGATGTATGAATATTAACTTATCCACTCTAATTGATCCTTAGTAAACACTTTGTGAACCAAGCAAAGAATAATGAATGAAAAAAGTTTTCAAAGGATATCCTATACATAATTAATTCATATGAAGGCTATGGTGGGTGTATGCCACTTGAAGGTAATAGATAAGAGTTCTGTTCAAGGAACTATCAACCAGATTACTCTTCAACACAACTACCAACACTTTGGCACATCACATGACTTGTATAGGATAACATTATAAAAACTAAGGTAAAGGGCCTAAAAATGAGAATGAAACTTCAAATTTATTCAAATTAACCAACACATAACACACTAAGCTAGTAAATAAATTTGAAAACAATCATTCTTTATTAATTCATGAGGCTTTCAAGATACAATTTGGGTAGAGTTTAATCATACCTAATTTAGGGATACACATAATTGACTTAGATCCTAAATTTATATAATAATAAAAAGGTAATGAATGATAATTAAAACTAGCCTCCACACTTCTCCAATGCATTGCCTTAGTGATGAGTGGCTTTTAATGATCATTTTTGGGTGTTGAAGTATATTTTTGGCAAAATTTGACCTCATACATAGGAAAGGAATTCCAACATATTCAATTATATCTCCTTACGATAGTTACAAATAATCAAAGTGGTTCAATTAGCCCCCCCCCTCCCCCCATAAAGCATTACGTAGCCACTTGCTTCTTGTATGTTGACTAGTCTCAATAAATTATTCTAATATTCCATAATGGCCATGTCAAGTATGCATGCTTTCCATCAAGGGAAATTTACATGCTATTCATGATCCTCAAATTAATCCGTAAGCATCCATCTTTGACATTATTCCCCCTTCATTGTTGACTATAAAGGCCTCTTAGGCAATTAGGCTTAGTGACTTGATGTTAACTATTTGGATGAATAGGAGACCTAAATAAAAGCTTTAAAAAAGGTGAATAAACAATTTACAAGTCTAAGAAATCAATTTCAATCTTGACTTGTGTATTTCAAATAGTATACACATTTAATTCATGTCTACCTAGGTGACTAGGTTACCATTCATAAGCATTTCTAGACTTCCCCTTTTGTACAAACTTGTATAAACCTTTCTAAAATGAATTGACACCATTTTTTTGTTTTGAAAAGGTGGAAAATGACTCACACTAACCTTAACCATGGTTTGAAACATTTCATATGACTCTGGATCTTAAAAAAGCCATTAAACCTTGAAAAAATAATGTTTCAAATGGGTTTGTACAACTATCCATAAAAACCAATGCCATGGATGGGATATCTTGGGAGTGAAGTATGAGCTCCAAGTGTCTACCAAGCCATCCTAATGAATTTTGATGCAAATTATTCAATATCTTCTCTATAAAGGTTAGGAATTCAACCTATGAACCATTGTCACTAATCTCTTCTAGATAAGACCACTCAACTTTACTAAAATTCTCAAAATCCCATGTAACAATTTTTTATAGTTATGAGCTCATCAAGTTGTTCCTCGGGTGAGAATTGTGCATTATATTCAATCTCAAGGCATTTTCGGCCACAGTGATCAATTTTGATCCTTCCTATAAAAACCAATATTGCTTACACATATAAAAATCCTTGGAAAACATCTCCATGATGATTTGACATGTTATCTAATCCCCTTTGTTCCTTTATTATAGTCTTCAAGTGGCATTGCCTTCAGAAAGGTGTTAGGCCTAAAGGCAAAGTTCTTGAGTTTTGACTCTAAAATGGATATATGAAGCATTGGATACCCTTTCTAATGTGAAATCCATCTTTAAGGACCTTTAGATCATTTGTGTTGTCTTGATTAACTCACTTACCACTTCTTTGCATGCACATAGTCTACTACCTAGGCACCTAGGCATGTTTACAAGTGACTATCAATATGGATGCCTATGTAGGGGGCCATTGTGTAGACTTTTGAGACCTATGGATCTATCTCCATCCTTAGAAACATATAGGGTACACATACCTCTTCCACTCTTTTGTATATAGGCTTGGAGTAGGTTTTTTAGGCCTAATCCATATACTACACACCTTGCACATGCCAACTAGTAGACTATTTGGGTGCCCACGTGACCTAGAAAGACCATTAAGACTATTTCAAGTCCCAAATATCTCATTTGGAAGAATTTAAGGGTGTAATTTTTTCATTGGATCTTAATTAGGGTTTAGAAAGGGTTTTAGTGACATACCATATTAATTATGGTTAATAGAGTACGGGCCCTAAAACTAAAACCTTTTAGCATGGATGTCTATCCCATAGACCCTTTTGAATCTCATAAATATCTCCTATTTCCATGAAAACTATGCAATGAGTAATGAGTGGAAGTATGTGACCTTTAGGCTCTTGTTAAGCATTCTAGGTGGGTTGATACTATTAGGGATTGTTCATAGACTTGGGCTCATGATTCCCACTCTTTCCTCCATGGATCTTGATTTCATATGGGTTCCCTACTCCCCATACTATCATTGAGCCTAAGTCATCATGACATGTGAGACATTAGTGCTTGAGTTGGGAGCTTGATATATTATCTTAGGACTATGAATCTCCAAAGGGGTGTTAAGACTAAATTTGAATATTTCATTGTATTCCTCTATTCCAAACACCTACTTTAGGACCTATATCAACATCATACATATTTTCATGAATTTAATTCTATTCAAGGTCTAGATATGTCAATAAGTTAGGGATGAGGCTCTGAGGAGCAAGGATGGCCTTAGGTCTTATAAGATTAGACTAACCTTTATGACCTTGAGTCACATGTAGGTAGTCACTAATGGCTTGAAGGTCACAATATATTCCCTTTCCTTCTTATGTATACTCTCTACATATTCCTTTAGTTGCCTTAACTATCATCTCAATCCCTCTCTCTCTAAAGTCTGTCATGACCATAATTGCTTAGTGTAAGTGCTTGAAATAGTTCTTGTTGGATACCTAAGTAGTCTATTATATCTCTCTATAATGATAAGGTTAAGGCTCAAGTAGCATATTTTCAAGATCCAACCATATCCTTTGAGGCTTGGCTTCCCCAACTCTATTATCAAATCTCACCTATATAGTCATGTACACAAGCCTCTGTGTCATGAGTGTTTATCCTAGAGTAGGTAGATGCTTAGCATGATCACAATCATAGGACATTGAAGAGGATGAACATAGTCAACAAAGATTATTTGAATATTTTTTACATCCCATCTACATCAATTAGGAATTATTATTAGCTAATAAAATTTGAATGAATTTACACCATTGCCCATGTTTGAGTAAGTTTGGTCATATTTTCAAAACTCATTATCCTTAGAAACATGATTTTTATGCTTTGATAACCATATCACTATGATTTCTCTCTCCCATGGCATATTAAATATCATATTCAAATTTGGAGGCATATCATTTGCATTTTTGAGCTTGGTGAAGTCTTAGTGTGTGATTATTAATGGAGCGTGACCACATGATGAATTGAGTAGAAGGAGAGCTTCCATATCAGGTTTGAGACCTAGTTGACATTTCCTTGAATCCAAATGAAATTATTTTAAGATATCCATATTCACAATATATGACCCTTATTTAAATTTTGAGACACCCTTTGAAGGTTGGCTCTAATTTGGGCTCCTAAACTTGATCATGCTTTCTCCATAGGACTTACACCTGAATAAACCCCCATTTTCATAATCTTAATGGCTCTTGATATAATTATAGATAATTCAATATAGTTTCCATGTTTTAGGCTTGGGAAGAAAGGCTTAAACCTATAGGTGGTATTTATAGGGATTTATGTAGTTTTCACTTAGAACTTCAAGCCTTTTATGAAGTGTGTTTGCTTGATAAAACCATCATATAACAGAAGTTCCTTGAGAAGTTAATATGGACCATTGATTCATAGTAAATATGACCTATGAAGTCCCTCAGTAATCCTACTAACATAATCAATAGGTAAATACATTTAGAGTTGGATACTTAGATATATGAAGGGAGGATTTAAAACCTAGGATTCTATGAAAAACATTAACTTCTACTAAATATGTGTATGAAGGTGGTGAGAAGCTAGTTAAAAGTTCCTTGGCATTAAGAGACATAATAGATCCTAATATTTATTAGAAGGATACTCTTATACATGCTTATATGATACCTCTATTGCTTTTATGGTGTTCTGATGACATCCAACAACCACCATCATGAAACACTCCATTCTCCCTTGCAATGAAGCTCAAATATGTAAGCAATCTCATTTGAAGACAATATATTGTGATAGTTGGAGGTCCATTGGTGATCAAGTGAACCATTAATTATGTTAAACTTAAATTTATCTCTTCAAAATCCATCATCATATTCAATAGGATTTCCTTGATGTATATCATACATTAAAAGTTCTAAAAATATCATGAAAACATGCTTGCAACATGTACATATAAATATATGGATATTTACTTTCTTCCACAACTTCACACATGTGAACTAGGGATGGATAATGAAATGTAAGTACATTGATGACTTGAATAAGACATGTATAATCATTAGTTTCATCAAACAAGCCAAAAATACACTGAAATCATTATTTATTGGACATTATATGGATGTACAAGGCTAGTCTAACTACCTTGAGTTCTTAACATTTGTTCATAAAGCACAAATCATTATTCTAAAAAGAAATTCCAAGGATGATAAGTAAATTAGACCCCCTTCCTTTATCCAAGATCTATGGTCATCATCTTTTCTCTCTTGTCTGCACAGTACAAGAACCTGAGGTACTATCCATGGCTGCCAAGGAGGATGATGGGAAGGAGGGGTTAGTTTTTGATCTTTCTTGGTTTGAAATTTCTATATTCTCTCACCTAATGCCTATAATTAATCCCCTTTGTATATAACTAACTCTTTTTTACCATCTCCATGCCATATAGATATGTACTTGCTTGAAAACTCATGAAAAACACTAGATTCATACATTTTCTCATGTTTTCAGACCCTAAAACATTATTTTTGGGTAGGAGGATGGAAAGTGGGGGTCAAAAAACATTTCATAACATGAATTGTAGATAGGTAAGTTTAAGATCCATTATTTCCCATGTGTGGGCCCCTTTAGTGGATAATAAGGCCTTTGAATTATGAAAAGACATCCCTTTGCATATAAAACTATTTGATCATGGTATTTTGGTAATCATGGAGGAATTTTAAGGCATTATTGATGGTATTACTGGTGTTTTGGGGTCAAACTAGCATCACTCTATGGTCACACACCCATTTTAGGAAATAAATATGATCTAAAGTGAAGGTTCAAAAAGAGATGTTCTTAATACCAATAAAAGGACCTTAAAATATGTTAAAAACATAAAAAAAGGTTACCCCACAATTCTTATAACACCCTTAATCCCTTTGATCCTACCCTATTTTGTAGACTCCCAATACACTAGATGGATTCATGACACGGCATGAGTTATAACATTGGGTCATCTTTCATATGAGTAAGTTTAGACTATTAGAAATACTCCAGAGCCTATTGTGGACCCTTATACATAACTAACATATATAGATCACATGACATAACCTCTATAGGTGTTAGTAGATTACCACCATGGTATTCCTTGACATGATGACCTATGATCCTCTTTTGGAATTACTTTAACACTTCAAGAAGCATGAGAGGGTGACCAAGGTGAGTTTAGGTTCTTATTATATAGGTTTCCTCATTTATATTCCTAAGATTAAAAATAAGTCAACACTAATATACAAATGATAAATTATATTAGAGAGCCGACAATTAGTCAATCCCTTGCCTAAATTACCCATTATGCCTTGATTTTTTATTGTAATATCTTCATAGTCATTATCATTTTTTTACATGGATGATTATTTGATAATTTATCTCAAAGAATCTAAAAAAAACCACTAGTGTTTGTTAGGGGGTACACAGGGTACTTAAACAAATAACTAGAAGGGTAGGAGGCTCAAGGCTTATGCAGGCTACAAGAGATCTATAGTGGCTATCCAGTTTGCCAACTTGCACCAAGCTATATATAGACTTATAAAATAGGTTAAGGATAGGATGATCAATCACACAAAGGATGAAGGTATCTCTAGTGGATCTAACCATCTTAATTCAAGTAGTTGAGACTATAAAATTATTTGCATACGAAGTTCAGAAATAACAATACTGAATAAAGAGAGCTAATAAATGGTATGTAAACGTAGAAGTAAATGTACTTTCAAGACAAAAGAAAGATATTTTAAGAAATAAATATGTTTTTAGATAAGGCTTTAAGAGAATTCCGAATCTAAGTTTGAGCTAACTCTTTATTTTTAACATTATTGTTCGTTAACAATGTAATTTCAAGTTTAGCAAGAAGAGAGATTATTTATGCAAATTGTATAGATTGTTTTAAGCATGTAATATCCTACTATAAAATGAGAAACATTTCAAATAAAATCATAACATGTAATGAAAGATATTTTAAATAGTGAATATATTCTTAACCACATACAAATGTAAGAAACTTCAAAAACTATCCTAGATAATGTCCCAAACAAGCTAAATCACTAAAACAATCAAACCATAACATGTATACTATATAAAACAAACATTAATTTAACTTTTCATAGAAAATTTCCCTCATATCAAACTCAAAAGAAGTGTGAAAACTTTCTACCAATTGATTATCCAAGATAGGAAGCAAGAGAGGAAGAAAATCAAGTTGTGTGTGAGTTGAGTCTAGACCAAGAGCCAAAAACTATGGAATGGGTGTAATATAAGCTATAAATATATGAGAGAGATAATGAAATGAGTACAAGAATAGGTGAAATGGAGTATTTAAGGATATATGAGCAACCCAAAACCTTTAGGAACATTTTAGAGAGCAATGTGAATCACCAAGATAAGTTACAAAATAGTAGGGCATCCCTGTCATGATGAAAGATAAGTGTGCCAAGCAAGAACCAAGAGAGATTCAAGAAGGTAGCCAAGTTTTGAGTGTGATGATCAAGTGGGAAAAACAAAACAAAAAATTTGGGAGAGAGAGAAGAGAGAGACTCAAATTAATGATAAATTGATATATATCTCAACCCTAATCTACCAAAAGACCAAAAACTAGCCATTTCTAGCCATTTAGGCCCAAACAAAGGCATTTTTTGCATGTTATACCTAGGTTTTATCCTTAGCCACATATTTTTGAAGGAAAAATGTATCCTAGGTGATGATTTTCATTCTTAATCTATGGACTAGGTCAAATGGGTATTTTGGGTAGTTAATAAGCCTCCAAAAGAGCCTCAGGGGGTGCTTAAAGAGCTAGTCTGACATGTAAAAAGTCTATAAGTTGATAAGGATGTATAGGGGATTATAGTATGATGAAATAAAGGTATAGGTAAGAATAAAATGCCTTGAGTTAGGATAACTATGGTTGGCAGTCTACACATGAGCTAATGTGTAATCATAGGGAGGAGTAGGGTCATGGGAAGTATGATTACATATACCCTCGAGGTACAAGAAGTCAATGTTCAAAAGAACAATGACTATTTTGGAGTACCTAAAATTCACCTAAAATAAATGGAAAACAAGAACTAGAAAGATAAAAGAGAATATTACCTTCACTTACTAGATAAGGATGGTGGTGGAAGAAAGTCAACGACATGATCCACATGTGAGAGTGTAAATGCTACGTAATCGAAATCTAACTTTAGTTCTAGGTCTACCTCTAGCTCCTATGAATAAGGGACATAAGTTATATCAATCAAATCATACAATTGATAATGAAATTCACTAAGTCATCAACCCTAGTATTCTCCCTATGTGGTATATGGGTGACCTGGACATCCTCAAAGAAGGAAAGCAAATCATGTGTTACATCAAATAAGGGGAATAACTTAGAACTAAGGAAAACATATGCACTAGTGAGTTGATACATAGTTAAGAGTGAGTCATTGATTAACTACACATAGTGCATACCTAAATCATGGGAGTTAGTTAAGGAACCAATGATTGCATGATATTCAATGGCATTTTTTGTATCAATGGTAAGGAAGAAACCATCTTAAATAAACTCAAGGCCCCGTTGATCATCAATAACCCAAGACATATCAGTAGGTCTTGGGTTGCCCTAATAGCCATCATTTGTGTAAATCACTATTATGAGGTTCATCATGATAGGGGTCAAGGATGCAATATGGGTAACTATAAAAAAAGGTAATCTTAAATCAAGGTAGGACAAGATCCTTGCATGAGGAAAATAAATAATGAAACCAAGTCACAATCAAGGGGAAAATACCAACACTAACTATGGGATAAAGTTATGAAGGGTGGTATGATGTCCATGAAGGGACTAAGACCGATTGGTGAAGACTAAAGCAAGTCATAGAGAAACTAAAATAATGAACCCATACCTACAAGAACCATAGTGAAAGAGGGAGAGGGATTCAATACGAATCATCTACGAATGAGTTGAGAAACTACTGGCTATAAGAATAAGAGAGATCAACTTCTATCCCAAAGTGTACCCCAATAAGGAGTACATGGGCTTGATAGGATAGAGGACTTGGGGTCCAAGAGACTAGAATGGTCCTAAAACACACCCAAAGAGGCTTCAAAGAGAGTAATAGACCTGATAATTACATATAAAATCGGCCAAAACCCTTAAGATGAAGGTTTGGTGGTTCCAAGAGTAACAATAGGATGACAAAAAGGCTAGGAGAGGGAAAAGAGAAGGCACCTAGCCTAGGTTGTGACATGCCTGGGTAAACCCATAGCTTATACCACTACTAAGCTATGGGGGCTACATCTTTTCCCATTGTCAGGATGTGAGTGCCATGGCCTATCCCACTACCAGGCCATGGCTTAACCTAAAAACCCATGTTTTGGGCTAAAAAGGGCTAAAAATAGGCCTGGGGAGCTCGTCAGGGCCTATAACATACCCAAAAAGGAATGAGAGGGGGAAGACAATAAAAACATGTCAATTGAACATATTTGTCTCATTTCAATGCACACATGACTAATCTAGGGTTACATTTATCTCTCATGCAAATGTGAGGAGTCAACATTCTAGAGGCAAGAAAGGCATCTCAGCTAGTAGAGGCACTACCATTATACAGGGGACTATTAGGAAAGATTGTCTCAATGCTAACCATAATAAAAGGCAAGGAATGGTGGTAGGAGGCATGTGATACATGAATACTAGAACAAGTTTTAAGCTACCATAACCACTAACCCACACCACCTACAAGAAGTACGAAGAAGGATAGAGGGAGTCGGTATAGGGCTAGCTACTAGCAAGTAGTAGGTTGACCAACTAAAAGAAATAAAAGACTCTACTTCCATCCTCAGGTTTATCCAAAGAAGAGAGTAAAAGTTAGATGGATAAGGAGACCTATAAGTTTTGATGATGGATACCAAAAGAGGGTAAATCCAATGAATAGGGGCCTAGGGAGGGTTTTTGAGTAAGCTTTGATGATCACCAAAGCACCATAGGCCCAAGCCCAAGCCTACCCCCAAGGATAAGCCACCACTTCACCCTAACTAGAGGCTTACCCCTGAGGTAAGCCACTGCTTAGCCTATGAAGAGGCCAAACAATAGGGAAAAGGTTGGAAGAAGGAGATGGAGAATTCATATCCTTTGGTTCACTAGTCATGACTTGAAACATAGGAGTGTCAAAGGTAGGGCCATTATTGGTGAATAAGACCTTTAAACCCAAATAATTAAGAGGATGGAAGAACATATGATGCATTAGCATGACATTATTTTAATTTCTCCTCTCATTGGTTAGTTGCATGGTATACCATGGATGAAATAACACTCTAAGTCAAACTTAGTGACTCTATCAATCTATATAGGAGATGCATTGAGAGAGATGATACTCTAATAGGAGAAGTGTGACAAGAGGGGAAGATAAACATTCAAGGAAACATATTGAAAGAGGTATCAAAGAAGGGAAGAGCCAACCTAGTGTTGTAGAGTTAGAGAGGGAGTCAGTCGATGTGTGATAAACTCTAAAGGATTAAACATTGATCGATACTCACATGGATCAAAATGTTCATCCTTGCGAAAATGAGACTCAGAATTAAGGGGTGTGTGGGAGTCCACAGATCCATGTTAGGAGATAGCTAAAGCCTAATCTGAGGGATTTTTTTCATAAATTAATGCCCAAGAATTTGGGTCAGCCTTCATGGTATGAACCTTACCTTCATGCACAAACTAAATCATGTGAAACATGATCGATGTGATGGCCTGCATGTAGTGGTCTAAGGATGGCTAAAAATCATATTATATGAAATATCAAAATCTAACAAATAAACTCAATCCTGACTATCTTGGGTCCAAACTTGATTTGGATCTTTTCATTTCCCACCAACATAATTGTGTCAATGTTGAAACCAACATAGTTATGGTGAGAATCAGAGAGTTTCTTCTGAATAATCCTAAAATCATTGAACACATGCAAGGGCATGATATTCAACATAACTCTTTTATTAATGATGCATCTCTTAACATGGTAGTTGTTAATAGAGGTCTCAATATAGAGGGGGAATTGATCCCTCTTTCCTATAACTAAAGCATTTGGGAAAGAGGTGGGGTTGAAAGAGAGGATGGGTCAATGAGGGTGATTGGATACATCAAAGTTGAAAAAAACTTTAACATCATCCTGTACTGACCCCTCACGAGAGAGACCAAACTCATCAAAGATGAGGCCCCTTTATTTAGGGCAAAGGTGAAGAAGGTCCCAAATGGAGATCCTAGATGAGAGGCCCTAAAACTCCTCTATTATTGAATAAGGATATTGCCTATCCTAGGGAGAGATGTTTCATCAAAATTCAACCTTGACTTTGGGATTTCCTACCCCCATGGGATGAAGAGGATGCCTAACACAACTAGTCTCTCCAATGGGGTTAGTGACCCAAACTAAATGCATGTTAACAAAGTGCTCATATCCATTAGAGGCTATGTCAATAGAATAAATGACCTTAATACTTTCTCACTTAGCTTTCCATCTCAAGTCAACCTAGGAAAAGGAGTAAGAAGAGGTAGAATAACAAGAAGGGGAATGAGAGGCCTTAACATTTGAGTTCTTCTTTTTCTTCTTCTTTTCCTTGTCATGGTCAGGCAAACGCTCCTTAAACACATTCAATTTATGTTTAAGTTCTATAAGTGGATAACTTTATATGGAGGCAAGGCTTGTACACAAAAATTTTGGTATCACAATTGGCATCATCATGGCCCTTCATCTAATATAAATTTTAAAACTTGGTGGGGTCATAAGGAAATACCATCCATTAGTTTTTTGTGCTTGATTCAAAAGCCTACTTTTTATTTGGCTTCTTACTCAAATAATTCACCTTGTGGTTGTCCTTCTTATTGGGAGGAGAATCAATGATACCATCACTGATTGTATTTTGATTTTGATCACATGAAGAGGATAATTTTTGGGTTGACACAAGCCACATGCTTGCATGTTCCTCAAAGACTTCAATCTTAAGACACTTGTTAATAGCTTCACCATATGAGGTGGGCTCATGCTTGAGGACCTCAAGGTGAACCTCTTACCTCAATGTTCATGTTAAAATTTCATAAATTTGATCATTTAATAACCTTGTTATGCATGTATGGATGACTGAATACCACCTACACATAAAATCAAATTTTAGCTCACCCTTAGCCTACACCATAGAGTTGAATGATTGGATCTAAGGTTAAATGGTTTGTAGATATCAAAGTACTAGAGGAATTCATCTTGAAGGATTTGGAAACTAGAGAGAGAATATATTAGCAGATTTTGAAACAAAATAAGAGCTTCAACTTATAGATAATGAGTGAAGATCTTCAATGTCATGCCTTTGTCTTGTTCCCAATCCATACATACCATCATGAATACTATAATATGCTCTGTGGGCCTGGAATCCTGAGTCCCATCAAACTTAGGCAGTTCAAGGATAGGAGTAGTAAGAGGGATATCATGTACCCAAGGGGATAGAATATTTGTACCAAGATCCTCATAGACACGATTGATAGTAGGTTAGATATGAGCTCTAGGATGGGGTTCATGATGGTAATGATGTTGCCTATGCCAATAAACATCATAATAACCTTGATCAAGGAGAAGATGATGTTGAGGTAGCTCCTAGTATAGAAGATGCTCATGCTAGAAATCATCCCTACCATGGGGTTGGGAATGACCATGATAAGGATAACACTCCCTACAAGGATGATGGGATGATGTGGCATACTCATAGAAATGGTCATGATGACCTAATCCTCCATGATGATGGTCATGTGCGATTAGATGAGGGTTAACTTGAGGGTTTTGATGTTTAGGATAGGCATTTTACATATCTTTAGTCCATAGGTGGTGATAAATATTAGAATGGTCATCTAAAACACTAAGGGATATACTAGGAGGATGGGAGGAATCCTCAGGATGGATATACATCATCGAGTTGGATTACCTATGACTCATAACATAGAGATGAGGAGGTTCTTATTGTAGAGTATCCTACCAAGAGAGAGGTAGGGAACTCATAAGAGAACTGGTTGAGGCACTCAAAATTGAATGGGTGTATGCTCTGTCTCTAGAGGAAGCAAGTTTCTTACTCTTAAGGGAGAATGGTACACTTTATTCACCTAAAGGCATCTACAAAAATCATCAATGACTACACATAGCTCATTAGGTCTCAGTCATGTAAGGAGATCATCATCACCTTGAATGGGTGAATGATTGATCTAGGGGATTATCACCCCATGATTTTGACCAATATTGACAATATTTAATTATTTTTATGAATGTATGTGGGGCATTATCTAGCCAATAATACCACACCTCCACCCACAATGTTTATAATTAATTTTGAAAAATTGCTACCAATAGAATATACTTTAATAACATTATTATTTACTAATAAATATATTTTTACTAAACTATTTAATTAAAAATTTATATATTTTAATATGTTTATTAAAAATTAATAAATATATATTTTTAATTAAATATTTATTCTAGTTTAAAATAAAAAATAAAAGAAATCCATACCATTGCATTAAGTCTTGAAAAGAAAAGGTAGTAGTCTTTATTAAGATTACATGTAATTAAAGTCTTTGTTAAAAAAGTTTAAGTGGCATTAAGTTTCATGTGGGTTAATATTCTTTAAAATAATGTGGCGTTAAGATTCATATGGACATGTTGACATATATATGCATGTCAAACTTTAAAGGTATGTGTGTTGGATTTTTGGATAAACATAGAACTCCAAGCGTTGCATGTTAGTTGATGAATTGCATGGTAATCTTGATTTACCGTGAATTAAATTATTGTTTATGGAATCTTGATTCTTGTTTTATCTTGTTCTAATCTTGAATTAATCAAGAAATACAAATCTTGTTTTCTTGATCTTGACGGCAAGATAGTATGGTGTTGAATATTGACTGCAACACATTGTTTTTGGGAATAATTATTATAATTACTAAGTTGGAAAATATGTGGCAATATATTATTTAAAGTTTCTTGAAGATTATTGATAGGTGTTATATACGAAAGCATTGATAGTAAAGGGATTATAGCTAGCAAAGATTTTTCAATAGATTACCTATTAATATGTGGGTAAGTATAATTATTTTCTATTTATGATAGTGTGGATCAGCTTTGACACTAATTCTATGCCATTATCCACTCTCAGCGATATGCCAATGATGTTGAATTTTATTTTGGAATTTTTGGTTTTGATCAGTTGTAGAGCAAAACTGAATACAGGTAGCAATAAATCCCAGAGAGCCCACTCCATGCTATAAAAATAGGGAAAATCCCAATTCAAGAAAATTATTAATACCTCAGGGAAAGTTTTATTTCCCATTGAGAAATATATAACTATGAGTTATTTTATAGAGGCAGTAACATGATTTTGGTAGAGAAGCAGTGGATTTACATAGAGGAAATTATAGATAGAGATATCTAGATATAGAGGCAGTAGAACCTCTAGGAGGTTTATTTTGCTACACAAATAGATATTTGGTATGAAAATAAATAATTTACTTAGAGATATTTTTTTAATCAGTCTCAAAAAGTTTTAATAATATTGGAACACTCATAGAGTGGACTCAAGGATGTAGCCATTTGTTGAACCTCGTAGATAAATCTTTTGTGTTATATTTTGTTTCTAATTTCCTCTATGTGATCAGAAATCCTTTCAATTTCCTTTATTAAATTACAGAAGTTTTATAAATTAATTTTTTGGATTTATTAAAAGGGGAAATTGGAAATTAAAATATTCTATTTGAATTTAAATATGATCCAAGCAAATTGTAAAGATTTTTATAACTTGGATTTATCGATCAATGAAACGTAATATGAGGTTAAGGGGAAACATCCTCAAATGAATGAAGCTCATAATGGTGAAATGGGACTGATTCCATTGGTTATAGACCTACCAATCTTGTACCACTAGTTTAAAACTCTTGTATTAGGGAGTTAACCAAATATTCCAAGTTAGTGATAGAATGGGATTTTATTTGATTGTACCAATATAAAGCATCTCTTGAGAGTGTTTTAGCTATTTATTGGTATCAAAAAAGTTATTAAGTTTGACCTAATACTTATATAGATTACCAAATGTTTTAAATGTAATGTGAGATTGGTAGACTTGTTATAACTGATGATAGGTGTGATAGATATTAGGTCAATATTAGAAATTTGGAGTACAAGAGGTTCATTTTGGATATTTTTGATCATTTTATTAATGAGGGGTGATTTATAAATGAGGTTACCATGGGAATCCCTAAGGGGAGTAGGGGAATTTTGATTTTGTGCTCCCCATGAAACCTATTGGGGTTGTTTTAAATGTGAAAAATATGGTTTTTCATCTACATCATTTGATTTCCATTATTGGTTTCAAAAAAAATCATTTGATTGAATGTTTATAGTAAAATTTGAAGATTTTGGGTTGTATTTTGTTAGTGTGTGAAACAAGCATGGCATTGGTATTCGTATTAGTGGCTTAGGTTACACTATGAGTGGTAGCATGTGCTTCACTAGTGATGTGAGAAGAAGTAATAGAAAAGGAATCACTAGTATAATTATCAATATTTGAAGCAATATATTCACTAGTGGAATGGTTAAGCAGGAGCGTCTTTGGAAAAGGCACACTAGAGGTTGAACCTGCCATGTTAGTGGAGATACTTGGCAGAGAGGTTAAAGAGGTCATATAAGAAGAAGCGATGGTGTGAGAAGGAGTCAAAATATAAGGGAAAGGTTGATAAGCAAAGAAATTTTCAGCCCCAAATCCATGAGAGAATGTAGGGGAGGGTGAAAGAGGTTCGTATACTTGAGCACCTATCATCGGATTATAGATGGTTGAAGGGTCATTTTTTCTATATTGAGTAGATTTATTAATGAATAAAATAATTTTAGGTGTGTAATATAATTCATTCTCATCTTCTAAGGATAATAGATGATTAAGAACTCATGATGAATGAGGATGATTCTCATAATTGGTAGTGTGAGTGGAAATGTGAACATTGCTATCATTTAGAGTGGAAGCCACAAGATATTTTTAGGAAAACTATTATGATGGGTAAGAATAATTATGTTTGTTGGATTCAAATTTTTATTATCCTCAAATAGGAAATTAATCATGAGAAAAAGAGGCAAAAGAAGTGATGAAAAGAAAAATCAGGAAACAGTATATAGAATCAAATCAATAGAATCTAAACAGTCTATAAGAGACTATGTCGATAGGGATGATAATGTTTTGAAGGTAGAGAAAGTTTTTGAAAAAGAATATCTAATAAAATAAAATTAAGCACACAATAAATTCGATCAATGTGATTGATCCAATTGGAACACATAACACAAACCTTGCACCAATGTTGGCTAATACAAGTTTTACAATACAAAATACAATGATCAAAGAGAAAGCAGTAACTTGAATATAAGTGATAATTATTGGTCATTCCTAAGTGTTTTTTAGGTTATAATGAAGTTTAAATTTAATTTTATTGGAAGTTAGTTGTAACAAGGAACTAAAAATCAATCTAAAGATGGTTTTAGGAATTTTAGGTTGAAAGGGATTTGTATTGGTGATGGTATTGGCTTGGTATTTGGGTCTACTAATTTAAATCAAAATATCAAAGTGATAAGGGTGTTAGGTGATTTTTCAATATATACCATCAACCATGTGTTTATATTTGACCAAAAAATCAAGTCAATTTCCCCCTTAGTGATGAAATCCAACCAGATAGACCTTGGGAAAACAAATATTTAATTATTTTTTTGTTTAAAGTTATTTTTAAGTGTATGTAAATAATAAAAAATAATTTGACCAAATCAGTAATTTAAAAAAATACTTAATTAATCTATGTTTGTTACTCTAAGCATGCAAGCAAATGAAAGGAAAGATGAATTAATTACTAGGAAAAAGAGGTCAATTTCTTTGATTGTGAAGAGTACAGAGTCAATTTAGGTGACACTATATGCAAACAATGTAGAACAAAGTTTACTAGGTTTATACTATTCTACAGAAGCAAGATCTAGAATAACGTAGTCAAACAGGTCAACTATGTCTTCTAAATAAAAAATAGGCTATAAAACTATATCGAACTAGTCGACCTAGTTAGTTTTAGGGATATAGTTTTATAGACTAAAAACTTATGAAAAATAGTACCAAAAAAGAAAAACTAAAATTAAAGAGAAGGTAAAAATGAACCTTGGGGGGCTTGAAAATATTTATATTAAAAAAATTGATGTTGTGATGCTTAAGTGGTGATTCAAAAATTATGCTAATAGACTCGACTAGCTCAATAGAGTTTAAAAAACCTATGTGCTGAAAAAGAAGTTACAAACAAAGTTGACTAGCTTAACCATGTTTGCAGACTTGTATGCTAAAAGAGGATAATTGTGAATAGAGTCAACTAGCTTGACTATATTTGTAGACCTATATGCTGAAAGAGGATAATTATGAACATATTCGATTGGTTCGACTATATATGCAAATATGGAATAGAATAATAAGACTATGCCAAACTAATCAATCCAGTCTCTTATATTTAGAGAAGACATGCATAGATATAACAAAGTCATTTTTGAGTGACTATGTGTTAAATCTACACTTAATATTTTATGACTATACCAACAAGTTCGGTATATTACTGCAATAATAAAAATATATAATATAAAGATACATGAAAGAATGAAATAAAACCTATAATAGTTTGATTCACATTAGGTTCACCAAAGTGTATACAAATGTAAATGAAATTTATTTATTAATCAGCCCTAACTCAAAGAGGATAAAACATACTTACACTTTTGATTGTTGATACATTAGATATTCATGGTCATGACCAATATGGATCTACTAGACCTAACTAAGGGATATCTTACCACATTAACATCACTAGAGGGGTTTCCACAACTTCTAGTCAAGCAACACCATGTAATAACCTTATCTAGGTCATATGTTTTCATAGACACAAAGTAAATGCAAATAAATGTAAAGTCTACTCTAGTTTTCACCAAATATTTTGGCACAAAGTTGGGGTAATAAACATAAAAAAATAAACACGCATAAAATATCTATACTCACATCAATTCATAGGAAATCCTAATGTATGGGAGAGAAGCACAAATGTTAATCTATATTATCTTACAAAGTAGGAACAAAGTTAAGAATACTCACTTTTGAACATGAACCCATTGAGCCTTAGTTTTTCCCTTGTCCAAGGTTCTTCAAAAGAGGTTATTGTAATATGTAAGGATAACAAAGATAAGTCAAATCTATACTATACAACTTCTCTATTCATTCAAAAGACTTTTCCACAAGACAAAATTTGTATATTCAAATAATGATTGAAACTCTAAGCTATGCTCCTCGAGTAGAATGGTGGATAAATAAATGTACAATATATTATTTTTATTCTTTTTTTCTTATCTCAAATGATGGAAATGAATGTGTATACATAATTGAATCTAACCCTAAACCTTTCCAAAATTTTAGCTGACAGGATCAACCCAATTGACTAAGTTAAATCCTAGTCTAAGTTAGCCAGAGTTGACCTAAACCCATAATGTGCTCTTAAAAATTAGTATTCATGGTAAAATGAGGTTTATAGTGTAATTCAAACAATAAAAAGGGTTTTAGTCTTAGGTAGGTGCTAATAAAGGTAGTGAAAATCTTGTATGAGTGTGCAAGAGAAGAGTCAAGACATAGGGAAGTACATAGGAAAAGGTTGGATTGATATCAAGTGGTGGTATATAAGATAATAATCTTGTGAAGTACCAATGGTCTTCCCACCCATTTTTTATTATACCCTTTAACGTACATACTTAGAGAGATTGAGACTAGATGGGTTCCTACAAGAGAGAAATAATTAGTAATTGATAAAGTTTAAAAATATTGTGTATACAGGATGCAACATGTGAACCTCCAATTGGATGCTTTCTTTGAGGCCACCCAAAAATAAGTTAGTTATATTTTCCTTAGTCATGTCAACCACATGCAAGGAGAGATTCTAAAATTGATGAATGTAATCCTTTACCATCCCAGTTTAGCACAACTTGGCTAGTTGGCTAAAGTAATTTTCTAAGACATTATTGTGATAATGGAGCTGAATCTCTTAAAAAAATATAAACCAATAAACTAAGAGAACCTTATTTTTATTTTGAATACACAACCAATGATACCAAATAAACTGCTCTAGTTCCAGATACAAAGAAACCATGACCACATTTTGTGAACATGCAATCTGATGTAGATCAAATCAATTTTTAATTTAAGCTATCCATGTTAGTAGATCATTACCATCAAACTTTCATAGGTCCAATTTTGGTAACAATGACTTTGTATCATGGTTGGTGTTATGATTTTTTGGAGGAGAAGAACCAAAATGGAGTGGTGGTGGGTTATTTTGTAATTACTAAGCTAAAAAGTTGGCCAATTTTCTAGTGATTTATTGCAATTTGATCCTAAAAGCTATTGAGGTCCCATCTTAAGCCTATGATATCCTCGTTAACAACATCAAGATCAAGTTTTTACACCACACACTATAACTCAGACTTATGTTGTTGAACTATCTCTAAAATACTCAAATTAGGAGTTTCTAAATCCATGTTATCTTCATGAGTATTTGTAGGTGTTTCATGCCCTTTCACATGACCACGAGTGTTATGCCATACCATGCAAAAACCCTAGGAGTGTTGTGATCCCAAAAATGTATTATAAAATGATATTGTTATGATCACCTCACAAAGATGAATTCAATGACTAGTAATGTGCACAAGGGTAAAACATTTTGGCCTGAAAAAGTGTATTTGTAGAATATATGTTTTTGATTATCTTGTAGAGATGAATCCAAAGATCGATAACTTGTACAAGGTAAAAAAATCAAGATTTTTTTAATAAAAAAACCTCATGAACAAAACTACAGTGATAAAATATACAATTCCTTCCAAATCAAAAGATATATTTTTTTGGACTTATAGTGCTTAGAACACTAGACCTAAAAAAAGTATGTCATAGAAACTTTCGCAAATCAAAGTTATGATACCACTTGTAATGAAATTACTTAGATGATTCACAATAGTAGAATTATATATCACAAAATTAAGATCAGAATAAATAGATCCACAATAACAATTGGCAAAAAAGCAAAATACTTGAATATTATGACTGAGCCACGTCAAGGGGGAAACCTCCATAAAAATGGAATAAGAAAAAAATTCACAACTATGATGATAAAAGGCTAACCACTACCTCCTATAGATAATCTACTTAGCCAAAGTTATTTCATAGGTCGACCATAGTAAGAACATAGAGAGATGTAACAAGATAATATGAAGGTGTGTAAGCCACAAGTCGTCCACAAGTATCCCTATATGGACTATACATTAAGGGCATAACATTTATAGAATAAATGACTAGTTTATTTGATATAGTCTTGATACTTGATTATGTAAAATTTAGTGAACTATAAATGAATGAAATATTGGGAAGAGGCAGACCACCTATGAAAATCTAGTTGATCAAATTTTAGAGTTACAGAACATTCATATACTATGTAGACATCATATAAAATATATGGCCTTATATCACTCCAAAAATTTGTTGTTTTAAATTATATGAGATGATCTCTCCTAGGGAAAGAATATGAGTTCGATTCATAATGGGACCCAGATTTTATTCGCATGCATAATGTATGAGGTACCATTTAGTCTATTTAGGAGCTTCATTTTGATCCTAACCCATTGTCTAAAAAATATGACTGGGCATCTATTAACATCTTTTGTGTTGACCCAATTATCTATATCTTTTACCTAATGTTTAATATCTTCCCTAAGGTTATGTTTATCAAGTGACTCTAGGGATACTTCCTAATTATATATGATTGTGGGAAGTGGAATTTTTAAAAAAAAAATCAAGGTTAATTCTAGCTATAATAGTTACCTTATATTTTGAATTGGAAAAATATATTATATTCTCTCTACATGTTGACTTAGTGGAAAAAGTGAATATGAGATCAATACACAGGAAAACCTCAAGATTGGTTTTTGCTTTGTGAAGACCTATGTTTCTAATAATAATGAGGTCTTTTCAATAATCAATGTCACCCTCAACAATTTTTGCATAATTTAGGATTACTCAAATTTATCCCACTACTAGTCATATAACATTGTAGTGTTTGAAACCTATAAATTTTGATATGAAATTTGTATCTCTATCTTCTTGACTTGGACCTACAAAAGAATAAGAAGACATGGTAAATTTTTTACATTTATAACTAGAATAAAATGCTTGAGAAAGGATTTTACCGTTAATTTCAAATGCATCAATCTAGGATGATATATGCAATGTGGAATGCTATGAACTCTTTTTATGTGAATGAATAAAGGTGATGACTATGGAAAATGAATAGATTATTATGTCACAATCCTTTGAATTTTGTAATTTAAGCTTTAAGTATGGCCTTATCCATGTCATATATGTAAATTAATTGAAAAAGGTGGCCTTTCTCATATATATAAATTTTATTTCTCATTTTAATTTTATTTCATATAGTTATGTAAATTTCTTATAATATAAATGTTTGTTATCCATGAGTCAAAATCCCACAACCTAAAGTGTGTGAAGTCTTATTTATTATATGATACATAAAATTAGTCAAATTTATAGTTGTTAATATTTAAGTGTGAGTATCTGTGAGTTTGACACCTATCTTTCATATAGTAATAGGTTTATGACATGTTTTTAATTTAAAAATACCCCATTCATTAATCTCTACTATTTTCATAACTAATTAAAAATTTATGTGTGGGATCCTTAAAGTGCATTATTTAGATCTTATTTCAATTGTTTAGTCAATAGTAGTGAAAAAAGTGGCATGATATGATTGTTTTGTAGTGTACTAAACTTCATATACTTATTTAGGATTTTTTCAACAAAATGTGTGACAAATTACATTATGACACATGGCCAATTTTTATTGACTCAAAGTCACATTGTGTATAAATATTCATGGATATATTTCAAATTTTCCATGGTGAAATGTGTGATTAGGATATTTTTTGGATTTTCTTGCGCAGAGGTAATAAGTCATTTGTACAAAGAATCTATGGTAAAAAAGATGAAACAGTAAAGACACATTTAATTAGAAAAAGACAAGGATGGGGAGACTAATTAAATTCTTCCATTAATGTCCAGGTTACAAGGTTATGAAACATAAATAGGCACACACGCTTTCATTGAATAATTACCATTCAAACTACAAAGATTTGGTTCATGCATTAAATCACGTCGGAAATACAATTCAATCTTGCCACGAATTGCCTTAGTTGGTACATAAAATTATGGAGGAACAATTAATACCACTCCTAAACTTAGAAAAAAATTCTACCTTCACATTGGCAGCATTATAGACCTCTAGGGACCAAAAAGAATGAAATCAAATCATATAGTTTTGTTTTGCTCTGAGTTTTCCAGTCGAGCCCCATCCGAATGAATATCCTTTTTCTTGTATGGGCGAATTCCATGACCCATGGTATTCCACAAATGGTTCCCCTTCCTTCCCAGGTGTTGCCATGTTGAAACAACACAAGGAAAGGATAAAACACATTTTCACCTACAGTTGGTTGTAAACTGCTTTAGACAATAAAACAAAGGAAAATGAACATTGTTTTTGAAAACCACAACCCTGTCAAATTTCCCAGGCACTTTACAATTATTTCAAGACGTAGCTGGGCGTTTCAAAGTCATGCATCATATTGTCAGGTTTGAGTCTACCATTTCCATTTAGGAAAAGACTGGCTTGAGCGAAGATGACTGCAGGTATCACATTCTCGAACACCACTGAATAAAACTTGCTTCCACCATGATACTTTCTAGTTTCAATTTATTGCATACACAGTGAGGGAAGCTTGACTTGGGCAGAGAACATTTTGAGAATTATTTGGAACACTAAAACTTTTGTTTTAATGAACTAAACCCAATCGGGTCTCACCTTTCTTTATAGACTATGAACACCAATGAATCTTCTACTCTAATCTTTAGACAAAACACTAATTATACCAACATTCTATACAAGAATGTCGATAGACCCAATCAGGTAAGAAGTGGCGAATACAACAACAAACACGATTCAGTAATTACTTAGACCAAATCGGTAGAATTTTTTGGAATAGCAAAGGGAAAGGCACACCAGTTTCTCCGATACCAAAGGCATGAATTTACACCAAAACCATTGACCCAACCAAAAAACAATACCTGCATAAAACTGAGCTCGATGTCAACAACAATCTTAGACAGTAGGTACTGTCCAACACTACCTACATACTCTTTCCATCAAATGTTGAAGTCTACTGAAGACTAAAATGTAACTTGGAACCCGATTACCTTTGGAGATAGGCATTGCTTCCAATGAGAGCAAGACTTATTTCCATTTTGGGACGTGGCAGTCTGAATACAACTAAGGACCTACAAATTTAAAGATGAAGTCTTTGTCCTCAAATACATAGGCAACTAATCACATTTGAGATGAATGATGCAAGTATGGTGTGATGTCGTCATCACAAATAGGGCAAGTGCGAACACAATATGGTAGGAATCTGAGAAAATTCTTCCAAACATAACACAACTAAAACCGAGACAAAGTAAAACAAACAACTGAAAGATGAATGCACACTCTATTTTCAGGAATGTAAGATTGTTCTAGACCTTGGATGCTCCTACATCACAAATAGCACTTGATGAATAGTAATAGAATTAAAATATATATTTGGAGTACTTGAAATTTAATTAGTTGATGTCTATGAAAGCACATAACTTCGAACCACCCACATAACATACAAAAGAGAAAAAATGTGTGAAAGAAGTATTGAGATTTAAATAAAGTGTGAATCAAATACACCAATGACCTTGCATGACGCAATGATGAGAACCATCACCTAAGGGTTTTTAATATAATCTGGAGCACAAATCTTAGTAAATGTTTTTTTTTTTTTTTGTTTTTTTTGGTTTTTTTTTCAAATTTTGTCAGTAATAATTGATATTTAAAAGCTCAGATGGATACTTAGTGATACAAATTCATGATTAAAAATGGACTATGTTATAGACAAATTGGGTGTGCAATGTACCATGAGGACAACTCAAGGAAGATCAAGAAATATAAATAGATTATCCTATTCCACTTTTCAATATAATTTAAAAGTGTGTTATATTTTTGAAAAGGTGTGGATTTCATTTATTAAAATAAATGGAAATTGTGTTGGTCACAATAATATTATCTGATTTTAATGTATAGCTATGTATAACCATGGATTATTTCACTTACACATGTAAAACACTTCTAATATAAAGTCACTTGTGGTCTTGTTCACTGAACCCTTTTTAATATTCCTTCCTTTCAAACTCTAATTTCAATTTTGACACAAGGTGTCTTTGAAAAAATGGGTTATAAATGTGAGTTGGATAGCCCAATCCACTCCCTACTAAATGATTCAACATTTCTTATGTTCCAATATAATAAATAGAGCTCAAACTACATTAGGTTCTCACACCAAAATGTGTGTGCACCATTGTGATCATGAAATAATTTGATGTAATGTTTTGATTATAATACTTGATAATGTGAAACTTTAACCTCTAAATTTATTTAGACATGGATTTGGGATTGCTCCTTTCAAGGGATTTCATATGCATATCCCTTTCTGATAATGTTCCATGAGAGTGAAAATTTATTTTTCAATATGATTTTTATGTAATTACTTAGTTAACAAGTGAGTATGACCTTAGGATTTATTTGTATTTATAGATTTTTTTTTTATATTTCCCACCATGACCAACATATAAAACATGTCTAGATTAACTTAGTGAGATGTCCCAATTTTTAAAATAACCAATGAGGGTTCTTGGACACTACCAATTTTATATATTAAAAAATGGTATTAGTCACATGTAAATGTCAATCTTTACCTAACTTCACCTTACATGAATTTTTCATACATATATGACTTATGCACTTCCTTATTTCACATTCACATGCTTTTCATGGGCCTGACATCCAATTCTGTATCAAAAACCTATAGTAATTCCATAAAATATGTCTAATATGTTCAAGACCATATTCATAGAATCTAAAGTTCATTAAATTAGGATTCTTTCCTTATTTTTTTTATTAGAGTAAGACACCTATATAATTTTGCAAGTGTCCAAATCTAACAAACTTATTGCATGCCAAACAATAGTCATTTTTCAAATTCAAAATTATATTCATGGAAACATCCATATAATTCACATGTAAGTGGTGAGATAAAGAACCCAAGGTGTCCCAAATAAATATATAATAAGTCTAAGACTATTCCCTATCTATAACTCATCAAAGATACATTTATACAATTTTGAACGTTCAAAAGGATTACTCTATTATTTATAATTTAAAAATCACTCACAAGAACCAAGTCATAGCAAAGTATGAATCATGTTAAGCCATGTCAAAATTTTGATTTTTCAATTGTAAAAAGCTAGATCACAAGTTGCTTTATTTAAAGGAGAACCATTGCATGCCTACAAAAAAATAGGAAAAATACATGTGGCTTGACTTCACTCTTTAGAGAATTTGATATGTAGGTAGTGATCAACAATTCACATAGGAATGGTTTAGGTTAGCTCACTCCATGTTTTTACAATTTTTTAGTTTAACGTAGTGTTGAAAGTGAATGTAGGTTTTTGAAGAAAGGAGAAGAAAATAAGTATCATTGGAGAGGTTTGGAGAGCGTATTTACATCTAAAAAACATAGACAAAAGTATCTAATAAGTTTCAAGGCATAATATTCTTAGGTAAAAATAATTTTAATACAGACATCTCCATATTTTATATAGTGTCCAAGTTTCCTATAGTGTCTACAAACTTTGAAGAGTATGTTTTTTATTGGACAAGTTGGTGACACAAGGATAAGCATTTATATACCATATTCAAACCTTTATGACTAATAACTATAAAATAAAAGATAATTACATATATATCATATATTTTTTAGGTCTATTATGTATGCACAAGTTAGAATGACCTATAATAATCCTTCTTGTCTCAATAGACAAGGATATAAATGAGGTGATAAAAATAGAGCCTGTGTATACTTGAAATAATGGGTGGGGACATCGAATAAAAATAGACATATAAGATGGTTATCCCCACTCAAATGTCATGATAATAGGGTGACAAAGTCTAATACTATGACATGGGGTATATCTTTCAATAGACCTCAAGATAATAAATTATTGTAGTAATGATTGTAAAGGGGTGTACCAATGATATAATAAGGTTAATGAATGAAATGAACTGATGGAAAAGGTTAAAATAGAACCATTATAATAATATATAATAAACAAATAATGATATAAGTTGTGCAAGGGTTAACTATTAGCAGTCTATGCAATTAAATGTGATAAATGGAAATCATAATAAAATGCCAGAATAAGTGAGAAAATTTAAATGCATACATTTTGCACCTTTTTTAAAGGGAATTATGAGTGGATGAAGTAAAATGAGTAATGGTCTTTCAAAGAATAAAGACACTCATCGATAAATGCTAGTAAATGTTGTTATTAGATATAGTTACCCTTCAAGGGGACATATAGATAAGAATGAGATGGATGGCCACTTGAAAGAGGAAATGAGGTGTGGGATGTGAAAATAAATAAGGGGTTGGAATGTTAGATTGGGGATTGATGATGAATAAAATTAACATGACTTGAGTAGTGAGTTATAAAGTGATGATGCCCTTGGAAAAGACCTATACAAAAGGTTTGAAATGACTATGTCACAGTTATCAACACATTCCAAAGGGAAATCAACCATAACATGAAATGATAAGACATAAATATGTAAAATTTTAATGTATCCCAGGCAAGGACACATGTAAGGGAGAGTTGTAGACCAAGATGATAAAGGCCACGAGCTTTCAACATATCCTAAGCAAGGATGTATGCTGGGAGAGCATTGTTACAAATTAAGATAATAATTTGATAAGATTAATGATAAGTGTAGCTCAAATCCTAAATCAAGTGATATGGTGAAGGAGATGAGAGAGAAAAATCTATATGAATTAGTGATCAAAGGGGAGAATTGAATTGCAATGCTTTGACTCAATGAGCCACAATGTGATTGATAGTAATGATGCCCTTATGCAAGGGAGTGAGGGATAATAACAAAGTTATAGTACTAGTCATGCTCTAATTAGAGAAGGAAATTATAAACTTAAAATGGTGAATTGACCAATCGGTGATAATGGATGACATATAGAATAAAATATGGATGTTGTCATTTTTTTATCCCAATCGACAAGTGCAAGTTATTGACTAAAAGATTAGGGAGATGATTTTAGGGATGGTGACTGATCAATTTATTGATTTATTAAATATTGATATTATAAATCAAGGATTTGATTGATTCAATACTTGGGGATGATGAAGGACAATAATTTGTGACAATAAATGATGGGGAAAGAGGAGAGAGTGGTCAAGCTGACCTTAGACATGTTATGTGCTTAATCTATGCCTACATAATATAAAAATACCTTATACCAATGTAGTTAAGACTAAATTAGATAATGACAATGATGGATTAGAATATGATGATGATGATGATGATGATGATTAGACATGTTAGTTTCTAGATTGGGGATGATTTGATTTAGATGTTAGATATGAAAATAGAAGACTAGGATAAATGATTGGATATGAGATGTTAGATGTTGATGTGTTGATTAATAGAGATATGATGGATGAGTAACTAGAAAGACAAGATGATAAATGTCTTGGAGGAATGATTGTATATTATATGAGGGGACTAAGATGATCAACTAGATGATAGGATTAAGATGATTAGACATTTAGACATGTGAGAGATAATAAGAGAATTGATGAATGTAGTCCATTTTAAAGCCATATTTGTTGTAATATGTCTCATAATAGTCTAATTAATCCAATGTAAATATAACACTAGTTAGTATGCCCCATGATATAAGTATGACCAAGAGGACATTGTGCCAAAGTACAGGGTTTATAAAAAGGGAAAAGGATCAACTCTACATCATCGAGGGGATCTCAAAGCATCATTATATCTTTTTATGTCATCATAGCATCCTAGTTCCTTACCCAATATACAAAAATATACACAATTAAATACTAAAAATAAACTTAGAGAAATAAACAAAACATAAAACAATCATATATGATACAAGCAAATAAAGTCAAAAAAAATAATAGACAAGTAACATACACAAATATATACATGTAGTGTTATTGTGTCTTGTCTAATTATCCTAATGAGAGTTAATGGGATGAGTGATTAGGTGATGAGTTAGACTAAGTTGGTGGTGATGATGTGAATTTGGATTAAGGTTAAAAATTTTTACAAGGTATAGACTTCAAGTAGATTAGGGATTTATGATTAGGATAAGACTATAGAAGACATAAGACAAGATGACCAAAATGATAATACTGTTAAGAAATGAGATAAGTTAGAATGAGAATGAGATGGAAAACATAGGACACAATATGAGATGAGTGGGATACTCAAGATATAAGATAAGACAACTTATAGGATTTTAGATTTTGTGTATTTTATAAATTTTAGGATTTTTGGAATATTTTAATTTTTAGATCCTTCAAGAATATGTATATATACTATACAAATGGGGTTACTAGAAAATATAATACCAAGCCTAGAAACAAGGATAAATATGGATTTAATAATGGATGGGATGACAAAAGGATGAGGATGATGTTAAAATGGGGATGAGGACCAAGGAAGAAATTACTAGGGATTTCTAATGACCACATTGTGAAAGAACAAGATATCTAGTTTCCTGAGTGTCTATCAAAGGACAGACCAAGATGATTCTAAAACATTTCTCAAGACAAGTTTCACTCCTTTATGAAGGTAACGACTAAAATAAATGATGGACATAATAGGATGTATGATATGATACCAGATGATAGACAAAGGGATAAGATATATAAGGATGAGATTGACAAGGGATGGATTTTCCCCTAAGTGTTGAGGTATAATGTGTATAATAGACTATTTTACCATGATGCTATAAATTGGTTTTATTCATGGTACTTGTTGAAGGTTCCATAATATTGGTTTTCACCATTAGATGGATGATTTATTTTTGACTTTTTTAACTTTTGACATCTCGATTTATTAGATATGGGTATTAGATGAAATAATGCTAACACTTTCATGATTTTTAGCCAACACCTATTCTATAAATATGTGATATTAGGATAATTTTGTCTATGAAATATGTATTGGTGTCTTTGTGACCTTTTTTGATTCTTGAGTGAGATCCATATGGACATTTAGACTAGGTGTCTTCATCACCCCTACAAAAGATAATATTTCCTAGGTTTGTGAGGTGTGGAATGGATGGGTTTAGGGTTTGTATTTGTTGGTGGAGTATATGGCTTGATTGGATGATGGTATCATTATAGTAAGGTGTGATGGATAAATGGTAAGTGGGACTAGGAGTTACAGACATTGTTGGAGGTGTTGGATGTTTTGTATTTGAGTGGTGTCATATGAAAAAAGACTTTAAGATATCTAAGACATTTTGAATTTGTGTTTTAACTTTGATCTGATTATTTTAAGGATCATATTCCATCTTGATACTACTTTTGAGATTATTATGATTTTTAGACATGATTATAACTTGACTTCCTCTTGGTCCTTGACCTTTAGCTTCACCAGAGGAGATTAATCTTTGACTTGATTGATGATGATTATTTTCACTTTGGTGGTCACCTAGTGCATCAAATAGGGTTTTTCTAAGGAAAGGCACTTTTTGACTAGGTTGGTTATTTGATTTTTCTTGATTTTGACTTGTTGGATCAAAGATGATTTGATCATTATGAATGAATTTTATAACATGGTATTCAACCTTTGTATTTTAATCACATGTTATATTACTTGAGGAAGATTCTAATGAAGTATGTTCCAATTAATGTCTATGGAGGGTTCTAATTAAATGATTATTGATACATAGAAAGGGTTTTTTAAGGATTAAGGTAGGGGAGATGGTATAATGAGGTTAATGAGTCATGATGGGGTAGTTTGGTCTTCATAGGGTTTCTAAAGAGACCTAGTTTCAACATTAGAGAAAATATCCTCTAGATCAGTAAAAGGATAACTAAGACTACACGCATCTCATGTAAGATCAAATCTAATTTGACTATATTCAATAGATAAATATTATAAAAACTTAGTTATGACTTCATCATCCTAGCTAGGATAAAAAGATATGCCTTGTGACTGGTTGACATTTGGATTAGAGGTATCCTCAAAAAGGTAAGCATGGTTATGATATATAACATAAATCAAGGATGATGATTCAGAAAAAATATCTGATTTGGATAATGATGTTAAACATGATCCAAATGTAGATAAGATTTTTTTTACTCTGATTATGTCTCTAATGTACATGATGTGATGATACTAGTATACAATTTGTTATACACAAATGAACTCTCCAAATGGGGTCTTTGATATGATGGGTGAGAGGAAGATGATGAAGGTACAATTATTTAAACAAAGAGACGTCCATGGAATAAGGACTTATGACAAAAGGAGAACTAAGTTTATGGTAAATGGACTCGTCATTGATGGAGGATTTATCAAAGATCGGGGGACCATGGGAGATGAATATAATGTCTTGAACTTGGCTTAGAAATGGAAGGGATTGATCATGATCGGGAGAGGAATCTCAACTTTCCTCTTCTTGTTTACCCTTGGATGTATTATGAATTTAAATTTCACCATGGTCAATGAGGTCTTGGACATAGTTTTATAAAATATGACATTGATTAATTATATGCCCCTAGGTTTGGTGATACACATAGAAATGGTTAGATTTATACCAAGAGGGCTAAGGCTTGGCAAGATCAAGATGTTGTATGGGTGGATACACCATCATTTATATGGTAACAACTTTATGGAAGAGGGATTCTAAGGATAGAGTAAGAGGAGTACAGGGATGCTCTTTAATTCATGACTTAGATGTGGAAACATTAAACTTTAAATAAAATGGTTATTGATGTGACTAAGTGGGTAGACTAGTAATAGATGAAGTAACTATGATAGGATTCCATTTGCTAGTATAGGAAGGGGAAGATGAATGGCTATGACTTATGGATGGAGTATTTAAATTAGATTAGGTGGTATGAAGACTAGGATTTAATTGAAAAAAAATGGTGTAGATTAGAGGTAATGTTGGGTAGCTGGGTTTGAAGTATGTAGGATATGGAGTGCTTATCTCAATGAGGTGGGGAAGGAGTACATCCCTACTGAAAATAAGTCATTATTAAATTAGGGTGTTAAAAATTTATTTGGAATCCATGGATCAATATAAGAGAAAGTAAAGATGATGTGGTTCATTATCCCTAATTGGTAGGTGTGGGGGATTGAATGGAAAGGTTAAGGGATAAAGATGGGATTCGTGGAATAATTCTAGATAAAAGGCTTGATTTAGTCTTAGTATCAAGTTTGATTGGATATTTTTTCATGATGTGATGTTCGATGAAGAAAGAAAATATTATGTAGACCAAAATAGTATGTGAGCTAGACCTTGAAGATTTTGATTAGATTCGACTGGGTGAGCTATGAGAAGCTCTAATATTTGATAGGGGATAAACTAGACCAAAAGATTTATTTTGATTAGGGGTTGGTTGGATTAAGACTATATCAAGAACAAAATGATCAACTCAAATAGGGTGAGATGATTTTATTTATAGGTTGATATGATTATTATTATGACTCAAACTTTATTAGGCATAAGAAAGATTATAATTAGGACCCTAATGTGGGAATAATTGTTTTCCAATGCAGATGAGGACTAATGTATGACTAAAGAATTGACAAGATGACTAGTATAGGCAGGGGGATGATAAATCAAGGCTGAATTAGACTATTATAAGGTTAGGTTTCAAGGGGTAAAGTGTGGACAAGGTGATTATTCTATATAAGATCAAGATAAATGATCAGTTTGGACTAGGACCTTGAGGATAAGTAAGACAAAACAAGGTTATGTGAGGATATGGTGACAAAAAGGATAAGGATGTGATCAATATTAATTATAAATAAGGTGGATTTAGTCTTAAATATGACACTAGGTATGATTAGTGCTAAGGTTAAGTGAATAATATGAGGTTAAACAAGACTTGATTAAGGTATTTAAGTGATGGGAGTATGACTATAAAAGATGAAATGACAAGATGAGGGTGAGTGATAATTATGGTATAGGAACATATAATAAATATGTATACGATGAATAATACAAGTATGTTTATATAATATGATCAATATTATATAAAATGTGGATATATAAAGAAGTCAATATGGTATAAATATGAAAAAATATGATTAGGATGAAGGATTAGGTTTTTGTGATAAGATGTAATGTAAGGATGACTAGGGATCAGTATAATTAGTCAAGATCAGTTTTGGATATATAAGTCCAAGTTAGGACAAAACTATATAGGTCTAAGAATAATAATTAATGAGGGATATGACTAGTTCTATATGGATGAGACTAGATAGGATGTGGCTAAGATGAGAGGGGTGAGGAGAGATAAGACAAGATGAAATATGAGACAATATAAAATGATGTACATAAACATACATAGAAAATATGAACAAGAGGATGTACAAGATGATATGATGATGAGACAAGGATTTAAAATATGATGATAAATGAAGGATAACTAGATAGGTGTGTATAGGGTTGGATAAAAGATTGAACCAGATCACAAATAACACCGGTCTAACACAACACTCATGAAGTCAAGAAAATCACAAACATATAACTAATAAATTGATCTAAGAGTGTAACTTGAAAATTTCACCGTCTAATGGATTCACGAGTGAGGGTATAAGTTGGTGACCTATTATGGAATCTTCCAATCCCTCTCAACCCTATTTTCACATAATTATCACTTGGGAGCTGATATTGACTCTAGTTGTAAGTCACATGTTATAGTTGAAGGTCTCATTCTAGGTTATACATGGTCACTAGGGGAGTCCCCAATATATCTAAGTACATGGGGCCCAACCCTATATAGGGTGTATTCTAATTCTTGGGTTAGAGATTTAACTCTTTCCCTTCATGAAATACTTGTATGGGGTCAACCACATGGCCTAACAACATTTATCCCTAATTTTTATACTCTATCAGAACATGTAGTATGGTTGAATGTGCAGTGATGAAATCCACATCACCAATCTCTAACATTATAACAAGAGCATGGGCATCACTTTTATGTCATGTTTCCCCCTAAAAAAATAAAAATGGTAGGGTTTGTTAGTGATTTTTCATCCTCTAATACTCACCACTAGGATGGAAGGAGGAGAACATACACCACTATAGCCCTTAGATGACACTCAAGCAATCAAAAAGATTTATTACATGATTAATTAAGTGTGATATATACAAATATATATACAAGATGATTTTTAAAATACCAAAATATTTAACAAGCATCATGTAAAGAAAGTGATTAGTAGTTTTAATTTGGAAATCTTAAGGGTAAACCTAAAAGACAAGATGTTAGACAAAGATAAAATGTGACCTATAAGATAAGTGGTTACTAGTCTTAGGAGAGAAAAAATTTCTACTAATTTCATATGAATAAAATATCAGTTATATAAGCCTCATTAAAACATGGAGAAAAAATCATGATTTTATACTATAACTTTTTTTTGAATGAGGGGACATGATGTGGGGGTATGGGGGTGTTATCCCCCAATAGGGTCAAGGGGCATCACCCCTTATGGGGTTAAGGGGTCAGTGACCTTTACGGGTTCAAGGGGAAGTAATTTGGGACTTATAGGATGCTCATAATGATTGAAAATGCATAGAAAATTATCCTAAAATGCACTAAAAAGGATAGTTTTAAATAAAAAATGAATGAAAAATTTCTACTATATTAATAAAAATTGTAGATACATAGTGTTTTACAAAATCACATACAAAGAGTAGATTTTGACAAGTAATTTTACAAACTGTAAGCAAATTATCACAGTTACTGGGTGGTTAATTAGATTAAAATCACTTATAGAACCTAAAAAATCACATATAACATGTCAAAAATACAAATACAAAGAAATAATATTGCCAAGATGGTTAGTCATACTTCTAGTGGTTAGGGCAAAACCTTTATTGGAAGAGGAAAAATCGAAACGTCAAATCAAAATCATGACTAAGTATAAGCAATTTTGGAGATTTAACAAAAATAGAGATATTTATATATTTATAAAAGACTAAAGGATTTACATATTGATTTTATGAGATTTTGATTTTTTATAGTGATTTTAAGAAGCTTACAAGATTAAAATATGATTATATTGAGTTTGATTCAAGATCACAAGTGATCGGTTGTGGTATTATTTTAGAGTAGATTTTTGGTTCAATCCTAAAAAATAAAAGTTAAAAATGGAGAAATTTTTTTTTAGATAATTAGTGACGTTTAAATATAAAAATTACTCAAATTATATATTAAAAATCTTAAAATTTTACTATTATTCCAAATGACAACTGAGCATGTCAAAATCACAAATAGATATCATAATCTTAACTACATATTCAAAATCAAAATCGTAATTGTATATTCAAAATAAAATATAGAATTAAATATAATATATTATGATAAGTGATTTTTATTAAAATAAAAAAATATCTAAGTTACCCTCATAGCTAATAGTTAGGTTGGTAGTTTATGTCAAAATCACCACTATCGAAGGTAAAATCACAAGGGCAAAATCACCTTTCACAAGGAGGATGATATTTTTAAAATTTTGAGCCTTAATATTTTCCTAAATATTTATTGTAATCTTCAAAATCACACTTCACACACAATATTAACAAAAAGGAGGGTTGCCACTGTGGTCTCCAAATGTGAGATGATAAATTTAAACAATTGATTTAGATATGCAAATTATATCCAAAACACCCAAATCTACAATCTACCATTAAAATTAGAAACCATTAGATCAAAATGAAATATTATAAACATTTAAAACAAAATTTTAATCTAATTCCAATTTTTTCTAATCAAGATTCCAAAAAAAAAAAAAAAAACTAAATATTATAGATGGAGATTGCTTAAAAATAGACTCAAAATTTCAGCACGATATTATCTTGATCAAGACTTGGATTGCATGGATTAGTTTGATCCAAGACTAAGATGATAACATGAGATGATTTCTCATGGATTTTTCTCATTTTTTTTAATGGAGGGAGTCATGAAATTAAATAGGCCATTTAGAGATATTTTCCAATGAATTAAAAATTCATTGGAAGCCTCTAGAGAAGAAAACTCTAGATAAGGAGGGAATTCTAAGGAATTTAAAATTATTTAGAATTACCTAAATATAAATCTCTATATAAGGATAAGGGTGGTGGAGATTTCAATTTTCCATTAAATAATATAATTGTTATTAGGGGAGGATTAAACTAAGTTAATAAACTGATGATGGAATGGCTAGTGGGTAAGCTTCTAAAGAAGCCTAGGAATATGTGTCATTTTGTGAATTTAAAATTCAAAAGTGAGCATAAGAGGGATTTAGGTGAAAAATATGATGTTAATAAGATTAAAAAGTTAATTAATATTGGATGGTAAATATGAATGTTAGTAAAGATATATAAAGGGGATTAAATTATTGACTAGGAGGAATAGGCAATCCCAAATGAAATAATGATGGAAGGGATTAATTAGAGAATCATTAAGTAGAACTAGCAACACAATTATAAATACAAAATAGTCAAGAAAATTTATATGCATATATTTACTATCAACATTGAACATAAATTATATGAAAGGTAATATTAAAATATAATCATATGAGGCTAGACTAATAGTATTAAAGGTATGCCACAATATAAGGTAATCATCTCTTGCAAAGTACCATAAGACAATCCCACCCCATTATTGATGCACCCTTTAGTGTGTTAACTCAAGGATATTGATGCATTTATAACCCCATGTAAGTTAAACCATCTATAAAGTGATAAATCTAAAAAATAATAGTTGTATACATGCTCATTATAGTTCATAATAGCATAACATAGGATGGTGATTTGCGATAGATCTATAACAACACAAAATATCATAATTGAAAAGATATGTTGAATGAAATGAATGTAACTAAAAGTAAATAGATAAAACTACATAACTTAAATTACCTTATTATTGAATAAATGATTATGTATGTTCTCCAACTGAAGGAAGGTGCAATTTATATAGTACATGCGCAGACCTCAAAAAGAAAAGAAAAATCCAAATTTTTGCAAATTATTTTCATTAGCTTCTAAAATTTCTTGATTTTCCAAAATCCTAATGATTCTTTAAGTTATTTAAATTGACATATGTAAAAAAAGGGGAAAAATATAAATTCATGTAGTAAATAATTATATTTTTCAAAATTTGAATCTTTTATTATAAATAGATGCAAAGAGTTTCATTCATCCAATTTGTATTTTTTAAAAATTGTAGATATATTTATTTAATTTGACCATAAATAAATATGGTGGACATATTATTAAAAGGTGCACATGAAGGAGGTCACCTAGTATCTTTTCCAATACATGTAGGTAGGTGATGTCTTAATTACTTTGTTTGTTAAATTTGAATAGATAGGATAGATTTACGAAATCTAGGCATTAATGAAAATATATATAGAAAATGTTTCTCCAAAAAATATAAAAATGTAGAAAAAATTATGATATTAGATGGGTATAAAACTAAATGTAAAATTTAGGGCTATGGCTATTTATTAGCACTAAAATAATAAATCACCACCATTAAAAAATTATATCAATGAGGCCGATACAATTGGATGGAGGAAATTGTAAATATGGTTGATAATGCCATATATGGTTGAGATAGTTATGTAGGAAAACTACTAAAAAGGTCAATACCATAATAAATGGATGATATAATATAATAGGATAAATTGTTGGACAATATAGTAAAAAAAATCATGGTCAGTATCAAGTGGTATGGTTGATAAAGTATAAAATAGAAAAGCATGGTTGGTATAACATTTATGTGGCTAAAAAAATATTTAAAAATTGCATTGTTGATACAATATAGGTATGGATTATGTCGTATTTAAATGAGAAAATATGGTTGATTTAGTTGTTATGTGGCTAATGTCATAGATTAAAATTCGATGGTTGATATAATAGAAGTATGGATGAAATATTCAAATGAAAAATAAATGGTATGTATAATATAAACTATAATTGGTCAATGCAATAGGAAAATATTGAAAATTTGATGAAATGGTAGAGATAAAAATCATTTTAAATTTGATTCAAGTTTTTAGTTACATTTTAATTTAATTTCAGATTTTTCAATCACAAATCTAACTGGGTATTATTATTTTAAAAAAATCAAAAATTTAGGTGCCTCTAGAGGGTGATAGATGTGATTTAAATATAAAATATATTGTCCATGATTTCAAATCTGGATATATTGAACCAAGTCATCTTATAATTTGGAATAATCATGTCTGTGTGTCGAGTCCCTCTTAGTTTGGAGATTATAATTATGTTCGTTGATAACTAGGAGATGATAATTAAAATCATAGATGGGTGGTATATGGGGACATAATGGAGGTCACCATAACCTTATAGGATGTAAATTAAATATTAAGTTTTTGAATTAATTGAAAATTTATGACGTATGATGCACCATTCTCTATGGTATAGTGTTAGGAGATATCTTGATGAGATACATGGTCTAATGAGTAAAGTTAGGGAAAGTTGATTGTTAGACTCTTTTATATTTGTTTTTCTTGAACTCTAGATGTCCAAAAGGCCATCATCACTATTTTTAATACACATATGTTATGTCATAAGTATAATACGGCAATGCTATAGTATTTTTTTTTTCTCTACATTGTAGTAGGGCACAATATATGATATGGGAGTTACGATCTTAGTTAAGCTCCAACATGATTTTTATTGGATGATGAACAAGGGTTAGAACACTATGGGGGAAGTTACATTAATTATGTAATAGATATACAAGGGGTTCCTTATATATCAACCAGTATAACTTCCATACCAAATCTAGCACCACCTACCTCAAGTGAGGAGGTGGGATCATAACATATTAGTGAGGAAGGTCCCTTTGTAGTTATAACTTGAATCCCATTCATAGATACCATATTTTATGGAGGTCATACTAGGGCACAATGGATTATTGGGTATCATGGCCATCCACTAAATGGGTAGGGGTAAGAGCTTGAATTATTTTCCATTACACCTAGTTTATGGAGCCACACACATGTAACCATGTTCCTTGGAATTTATGACTAGCACAGCTAACAACACCACTATCCATCCCACCCTATTTGGTGAGATAATCATTGGATCTATAAGGAGTAGGAGGATAAGGTTTGGCTATTGATGTCTTAGTTTTTATACCTCATTGTGTCACACAACATGGGAAGTGATGTTGCTCACAATGGTAGAAGAGGGAAAATGATAAGATGGGACCTAATCTTGATGTTCTTGCAGACACCTAAATTTCACCATTTAGTGTTGAAATCCACTTTCACATGCTAACCCTTCTCCTTCACTAATTTGAAATCAAATTAACATTATTTTCCTCTGAATTGTCAATAATTAATAATGATTAATTAATTAATTAATTATGCACACCTATTTTCCTCCAAAAATTCATTAAATCCATATTTTCCACCCCATATAGACATCCACCATGTTTGTCTCAACCATATGTTGACCCACATAACCACCTTCATCAACTTACTCAACTATTGTGAATCATAATAGGATATTCCATCCTCTTTGATGACTCAACCAACTAACTTGACTCATTCTTGTTGACCCATTCAACCAAATCCTCTTTATTCTCAACCATCGAATTGGTCATTATCCTCATGAGTGAGGACTAATTCTCCATTGCTTATCATTATTACTATTAAAATAATTCAAATAATCATCAACCGTCTAATCAACCTCATGTAAGCCTATAAATTGATATGCAAACCATCACTTTCATCATCCACACTTTATGAAAATAAAGTGTTATCCAATTTTCAATTTAATATTAAGTGAATTGAAGCTATCAATATTCAACTCAAATCAAATGATTCCCAATTCCCCTTTACAATAGATAAAGGATTCAACAACTACATTCAAAGAGTAAGTCACTTTTAATCACAATGGAAGAGGCTCATGGTACTTCAATTATTTAAGTGTGTGTATTATTGTTTTATTTCATTTTTTATTATATCATGAGGTTGAATTGAGTTTAGAATAGGAATATTTGTGTTTTGTTCCTTATTTTAGTTTGCCTACTACATTTCCCTTCATACATTTATGGTATACCTAGTGTACCTTTCCATCATCTTTGTGCATCACAGGTATGATAGGTGCATTTAGGAGCATAAATCATTTATTTTTTATAGTTTTCCTTGTGCACATTTGTTTAATATTTATCTTGAAAGATGTTTTTTATAGATACAAAACATTTTATCACATTTTTAAGCCCATTATACATATACTTACATAACAATGAAATCGACAACTTCTTCAGTGAAATTGTAGTAGTAAATAGTGGAATCATTCCTTTGTTTTATTTTAATGTATTTTTATTAGTTTTATCCCTCCTAAAAATTTTCAATTTTTTATTATTTTTCTCCCTCCAAACAATGAAGACGGTATTAAATTCATTGAAATCATAGAAGTAATCAGTGAAATGATCTCTTTATTGATTTATAGTGACCTTTTGGCTATTTTATTCCACCTACCAGTTTTATGTGTTAATTTAACCCTATGATATATTTGTCTATTTAATTTCTATGTAATAGTGAAATTAGAAGTATTACCCACAAAATCGAAGAGTTCAGTAGTGAAGTCATTTTCAGTTAATTTCTAGAGAATTTTTGTGGCTTTTATTCCTCTTTGCATGCTTTTATTCTTGTCTAGCTTTATTTATGTTTTCCTATTTTTATGTTTTGAGTTTTTTCTTAGTAGTGAAATCATAGAAATTGTCAGTAGAAATCATTTGAGTCATTAGCCAAATAATTATTTAAGTAATTTTTGTTACTGTTTTACTATTTTATAACCTTTTATAGCTCTTTATGCTTGTTTCCCTTTGTAATCAACTCTCTATTTTGAATTACTTGTTTGCATTATCTTTTTTCTCTTCTATTTGTAGTAGTAAAAACATAGACATTTTCATTGAAATTGGTAAAAACTTTAGTTAAATCAGAGGTAGTATCAATGAAATCATTACACATAGTAGTGAAATCATCAAACATTTCAATGAAAGCATCAGAGGTAATAGTGAATTCATTTTTTTTTTCTATTTTATGGGTATTAATGAATCCACTATTTGATATGATTGTGTAACATTGAAATCATTCTAGAGGCTATTATTTTTGTTTTTTTTGTTCATTTTGATATCTTTTTACAATTTGCCTTGATTTTCAGCCATACACACAACTTCTAATAGTTTGTTTGCAGGCCACAAGTCAAAGACAAACCTATAAAGAGATTTTTAAAAAATAGATTTCTCTTTTTTTTTAGTAATTTTAATTTTTTTTTCAAATTTTTCTAACAATATTTTTCAATTTCATATTTTCCATTTTCCATAGTAATTAGTAAACATTTTGTTTTTCAAAGTTAATTAACATTTCTTTCCAATAATTTATGTGCTTTGATTTTATTGCATATGCTCTTCTATTAGTGTCACATTGGTGGTGATACTTGATAATCAAAAATAGTATTTTTAAGTTTTGTTATCCATGTCCCACTTGCATGCATGATCTTCTCTTAGCATCATGTTGGTGGTGATACCTGAGAATCAAATGCAAGTGTTAATATTTTTATTTTTCTTATCTTAGGGGATCTATCTACGATGGATTTCATTACCATGCAATAAGCCAAACCCTATGTAATAGTGGGGTATACAAATTGAATACACAATGTGATCTTTGCCTAAAAAATTATGTGTTTTAAGCACACCATGACGTGAGGGGCTTTCATGCTCCAATACCCAAGGTTTACATAGTGACTTCAAACTTTTATTTTTTTGACATCTACACACTTAAATATTATGGTTGAGTAGGTAACATTGGGATTAGATTTATCTTTGTATCTATTAAATTATATTATTCCATGGTTTTAGGCCTCATCAAACCAACATGTATATATAGGACTCCAATAGATAATATTGTTTATACCTTAATACTAAGAAATTCATTCTTACCATTTAATTCATAGTGAATCAATTAGTGGTTAGCATCAACAAGATAATTTCCATGCACCCTTATAATGGGGATTATTATACCATGATATTGGAAGGATATTCCATGGTTAGTGCCCTGAAATATTAGGCCAAAACTAATACAACATAAAACTAAGTGACACAGAAAGCCTACTAGTTATTCAAGTCCTTTTAGGTAGAATTTTTATCCCTTTTTGTGTAATTGCATGTGAGTTTATAATAGATTTTTTTTTATTCCCTTATGATATACCATATGATGAAATACTTGAATGAAAAAAAGGTACTTTTGAGTCTTGAAACTAGTTATAACCAACAAATATTTAAAATCACAAATCCCAAGCAAAACTAAAAATAACGTTGTTGTGAATCAACTTTTAGTCACTTTTGTCTTTTTTTAATAGTCTATTTTCAATTATTTTGTAATTTAAGTCCTTCCCTTATAAATTTATCCCATCACAAGGCACATGGCTATGTTGTATAATCCTAGGGTAAGGGATTTTCCTTTTGGAAGTGACCTCTCCAAATTTGGTAGTTAAGATGACCAAGGTCAACATCTTGAAATACATGAAATCCATGACCATTAAGAAGAAGAGGGAAGAGAATATTAATATGAGGGTAGATCCATGGCCATTTTGCTTCCTTATTTATTTAATTAATATAACATGACAATCAATAATGAAGTTTCGATTCAATATTTGAGATTAGGGACTAAATTTCCACCTAATTTTGATATCTAATTTTTTTGATATTTAATTACTAAAAAAAATTCTATATCACCCATTTCTAACCAATCCATATCACACTGATATTTAGAGGCTAGAAATGCTCTCATAGGTCTATATAATACCAATCCCTAAGTATCCCAAGACAAATGGAAAGTCATCCTTAATAAGGAATCATCCCAAGTAATTCATGGTTTTTTCATGGAATAACATACTCATAATACCAAGAGATTGGAAATCTCCAAGCCAACTGAACAAAGAATCCTCTGGTTCACCTTAGTTTCAATCCCAATCCAAATTTTAGTTTAAATTATAATTCACCCTCATTTATCAATCCATACGTCCTAAAATTTAATACTCATTCAATTTTACCAATCATCAACCCAACCAATCTAAACTTGAATATTCATTCAAGTTTACCAATTGTCAACCAATCCAACCCAAACTTAATTATTCATTCAATTTTATCAAACCTAAATAAATCCAATCCAAGCATGAAAATCCATTCAATTTTACCATTTTTAAACCAATCCAATCCATACATGAATTTTCATTCAATTTTACCAATCTATGATCAAACAAATTTGAACTTAAATACTTATTCAAGTTCTCTAATAAATCCAAATCTGAACCTTCATTGTTCACCAATCAAAAATATCAATACAAATTAAAATCTTAACTTGAATTCTTATTATAGTTCACCCATCAACCAATAAATTTCAAATCTAAAAATGAATGTTACTTCAACTTTACCTATCAATCCAAATCAAAAATTTACTTTAAGAACTTTACAAAATTAGTTTTCCAATCTAAGTTCTTTTGTAGGATTTATTCCATTAAATTCAAATAAAACACCAACTATCATCAATCCATTCAACACTAATTCAATTATTAACCAAACATTAAACCTTAACATCCATTAAAATCAAATGTTTAGTGCACATCATTTTCCAAATATACCTTATCTAACCAACCCTATTTCGTTTAACCAAGTCTATTCTAGCTTTAACACACACCCAAACCAAGACAATTATAAATTAAACACCAATCTAAACCAAACAAACTATTTTTTCTACCAATCAGAACATCTTTTCACAATCAAAATTTTTTATTACCTCCTTTAACACTCTTGCTAACCAATTCTTTAAAAAACCACTGTTTAACTAATTTTCACAAGCTAACACTAACACAAATCCATTCATGGGTCAAACTTATAACATGTTTACCTCTTAAATTCAAAATAATACATTATCACCACACTTTATTAAATATTTAAAAAATATGAAGGATAAATTCTATGTCTTGTAATATGGCACCCTTTCATGGCAAAAACAATATAAGTTTGAGTAAATTTGTTCTTATCTAAATGGCATAAACATTATGACAATAACTTTCCCAAAACATTTTTAATTCCCTAAATTTGACAAGTAAAAATTTAAGGAAGATCCTAGGCAACTTATTAAATAATTATATATGTCATGTGTTTATGTTTCCTATAATAATGAATACATACTGAGGCTCTTTTCATGAAGTCTATGGGGTCAATCCCTGGAATGGTTCTCACATTTACCTAAAGGATAAATATTCACATTTGAAGACATATCCAAAGTAAATTATGTTGGATAGTTTTAAATGATGTCATAATGATGTCATGGAGGTATCCAAGTGTGTGGATGAAGTGCCTTGATAGTCTAAGTGATAATGACAAAGTGTGCAATGTGTTTGTCTTAGTATGCTTGAAGGAGGCTTTGTTGATCTTTTGTTTTGGAATGGTTAGAGATTTTCAAGGATGAATATGGTTATTTGAGGATGTGAAATAGGCCCCATAAGATGTATTATATTCTTTTAGTTCATTTTTTACATGATTGGGATTCATCTTGTAGTCCAGAGTTTTCATCTAGACATTTTGGGTCCAGTGGCTGAAAATCTAAGTAGGCAATTTCATGATATCATAATTTTGATGTGTTTTTGTTTCAAGGGGAATTGGTCATATGGATATGATCAAATTAGTCCTAAGTTACTATAAACTAAATTTCAAGTCATGAAATTAAGTGAAACAAAATATATACAAGTGCAAAGTTGGGCTTCTAGGCATTTTAACAGTGTTTTCCCATACTTTGCCAAATTTGCTTGTAGGTAGAAAAGATAAGTAGGCATTTTTATGTAGTCATATTTCAAATGTTTAGAAGTTTAGAGAGAATTTTATAATATGGTTTTATTCAATTTTATTCCTAGTTTATATGTACTAAATTTTAGGTCATTTAATGAAGCACATCAAAACATATTCCAGGCAGTTCTAGGCATAGTTGGCTCTATGGAAAAACAACTGAGTGACCAAATTAATGGAATTATATATTAAACACACAAATTTTTTGAGAGTATATTGATATATGGATATATTATACTATATGGGGAGATAATATGGTCCAAATTTTAGATCATGCATCTAAGCAGTAAAAGATATGAAGGTGTAAAGTTGACTTTACAGACAGATTGTAATGGTAAGTAGATGTTGACCAAAAGTAAAGATATGAAGGTACAAAGTGTTCTAAGTTTAATGTTGACCAGAATTAAAGATAAATATTATTTTAAGATCAAATGGTAATTATATATTTGTACATATACAAATAAATGATGCATATTGAGTGAGATGATTCAAGGTGTCCAATGTTTAACACAAATAAAGACTAATCTACGTAAAGGAGATCGATGATGTGTATGTGGTCAAGATTGCTTGAGATGAGGTCAACTATTCAAATTTTAACACTTGGATATTGGTTCGCTATGATTTAAACTTCAAATAAAATTGATGGTGTGTATTTCATATAAGATGTGAGGGCATGAGATGCATTTTAAGTGACTGAAGTTTAATTGTGACCATTTGAATTTAAAAAAAGAAATACTAGTGTTTGGTATTTGGGCCATATCTTTTGATACAAGAATTATTTTTTCATGATTTAATAAAAAAAAAATTATAGTACTCCAAGGCACAATTTTCAATGTAGATTTGAATGTCTAAATGTGTGTATATTCAAAGTTATGAAGGTTAAAAGTTGATTATGTTATCATGTTTGCTCTGTAAGTAAATCGAGAAGGGTAATTGAGTCATGATTATTGGTATCTCAATTTTTAATGGTGAGATAGCTATTTGAGTATGTTTCAAAATACATGAGGACCATCTATGTGCCTTATGAAGGTTTGACCAATCATATGTTATATTATCAAAGGGTTAAAAGTTGATTATGTTTTCATTCATAATGATTATGTGTATAGAAAGATTTTTAAGCTAATTAAGTGTTAATATAAGGGTGTTGTTATGGATATCTAAACTTAATAAGAACCTATAGATCATTAGGCATGGTTCCATATACTTATAAAGTATTCTTGTGTTCTTAGTTTTCTCATAGAAGCATCAAAGAGGTGAATGGGTCTCCATAGGACCTAAAATGTGACATAGGCTTATTTGAAAGAGAATTGTGCTTAAATATGACCCATGTTAGATGTCTTAAGGGTGAAGGCATGTATTTTAAATGAAAAATAAATATTATGGAATCAGTAATTCTTGAGGGCTCTATAAAAGTTAAAATCAAAGATGGTGATTTATAGACTTTTTGAAATGATATGTATGAGAGACTTTTGAATAGGTGCTTGAAGTAGAGGCTTGTGTAGACTGGTGGAGTATGTGTTAAGATTTTTATATAGATATATTGGAGTAGAGTGAAGAAGATACATGTGTGATTATATCATGTGTTGAGGAGTGTAGAAGATAGAAGAAATACATAGGTCAGAGTGAGGACTATGTGTGTGATCATGGTCATGTTGTTGAGGTTGTGATAGAGTTGTTGTAGATTTTTTTATTGTTTATGAGTAGATAAGAGTGGACTGATCCATAATATGGTTTTTGAACTCATTGTTAGTATATTAATAAGTGAAGAAGGCTATGTTATTATAGGTCCATCATCAAGTGTTGAAGACATCAGTTCAAAGGTGGAGGTGTTCATTTCATAGGAGGTCATAAGGGCTTGATATTCCTTAGGGGAAGGTGCTCCTTATGAAATAAGTGTTTCACTAAAGGCCTTAGGTTAGAAGGACTTGATCAATGTTACCGGTTAGAAAGACTTGACTAAAAGGTGGTTAGAAGGACTTGATCATCTTAGAGGTAGGTGTTCCTTATGAAATTGATGTTTCACTAAATCTTGGTTAGAAGGACTTGATTAGTCTCTTGTTTGCAATCTCTTATAAGACAATTAGTCCATGTATTATAATCTTTAGAGTGGGTTTTATTCCCCATGAGGGTTTCCCATAGGAACTATGTGTCATGTGTTTGATCTTTTATATGCATTGAATGAATGAGCTCTCTTGTTAATGTTTCTTGATCAAGTTGATATATGATAATTGCTTAATAGTTTTAAAGCATTGGAATTGGAATTGATATATCTAGGTTCATTGATTTATCCTCAGTGATTTTACCTCTAACAATTGGTATCAAATTATGTCCTTCTTACAAGTTTAAACACTTGAAGGTGATCAAAGGTATAATGGTTGACAAAGAGGTTATGGCTTGTCTTCAAGATAAACTAGTATGTGCTTTATCAAATGTCAATTCAAGCATGGATGATGTGAAGATGTAAGTGAGAGATCTATAAGTAACAGTCAAGAATTTGTAGGTCATGATGGTTAAAGGTCTCAACTAAAGGGAGGAAAATTGGAAAATAAAGTCATGAATTACTCATATGTGCTTTTATCCAAGGATAAAATGGATTTAGCTCCACCAAAAGGGTCAAGAATGAAAATTTATGGATAGGTAATGATCAAGAGAAAGGAAGGTCAAATTTAAATGATATCTGTCAGGGAAACCCCCAGAACAATAAACATGCTCTGATCCCTACTGAGTCAGGATATTGCTCTACCAATTAGAACACATGTGATTACTTCTTGTATTAGCAACTAAACATGAAAATATACCAGAATCAATAAGTAACTAGAAATATGAAACAACACAGGAATTGAGAGACAATACACAATTGTATTAATAATCACTCAGAAGAATATACAATAAGGAAGATGCCACTTCTTCCTCCACCTCAAAGGTTTGCCACACCTCAAGACCTTCTTCCCTCTCTCTCTCGGTCCCAACAATCAACTCCAATATAGAATTGATGTTCACCTCTCCAACCAGTCAGTAACACACTGCCAGTTCACTAAGTACACAACTGTACTCCAAGTAGATCTCCTGCTCTCTGCTGCTACCTGCAAATCACTAGACCTTACTCACCATGTAGATATCTCTACACCCCTGAAGAACCCTTGTCCTTGCCTCACCAAGTCCATATGATTCTTCAACCAATACTCTAGTGGATCAACTCCTTGACCTTGCAGACCTTGCAACTCTCCCTGATCATACACACACAGCACCCCTTGGAACTAGGAGGAGCTACACTAGCTCTCTCTAAAAGCTCTATGGCTTTCTAGCACACTTTTACAATACAATCATGATTCCATATATAGATCTCATCCAAACAATAATTAGACAATAATACAATAATTAAATCTATAGCTCTCAGTTTAAGAATAGCTCTAAACATGCAAACACTTGGTTCGTCAACCAACTACCCGTAACATACTCGCAGCTTGAACCACAGGTGACCGACGCCGGTCCCTGACTGCCCGAGGGTGCCGACGTCGGCCGATCCATGACCGACGTCGGTTGCCTACCTATCTCCCTCCTACCATCATCGGTTTTCCTGACCGACGCCGGTGTCAGTGACACTCCGCAACTCATCTGCAACCTCCATAACTTCTCCTGTTTGCATCCTGGTGAAGCTTTTAGCTCCACAACCTAACAATCTCCCACTTGGAGATAAACAGTTGCACCTGAACCTGTATCTATAGCTCATCTAATCTGTTTCCTGGTTTGTATCCCTCTTCAAGATGAATCCTAAAGACCAACCACCACACAACTTGTGATGTTATACATGTCATTCAAGTAACCTGCCGCATCCAAACCTACACATCCATGTAGTGAAAAACTTGACCCTGCATAACAAGAATCTCTGCTGCTAGTCCCACTGAACTGCCCTCTAGTACTCCTTCCCCGAATTGGCTCCATAATTTCTGACAACCCCCACTGAATTGGGAAAACTCAGGTCTACAATAGACCTCATGTGATTTCAAACCATGTTTCAAGCTAAGCTTGAACTGTCTAGCCATTGGTGTGCTTACCGATTCTGCATCCTGCGTAATGAACCTCGCCAACACCGTCTTTACATCAGCTCCCACTGAAGATAAAATCTCCATGTCTCTTATGCCAAATAATTTCACTGCTCCAAATTCTTCATGACACACCTCTGAACTAACCTTACCTTTTAGCTCAGCAAATCCCTATATGTACAAACCTTACTAGCAAACCATCCACATACAATAACTGGATAATGTCGCGACTCATCATCCACCTGGTAAGAACAAAATCACAATAGTTACACTGACATTGACTGAAGCCATGCTTTGTCATCTACCTGTCAAAACATGTACCACTGTCTTACAACTTCCTCAAGACCATATGCCTTGGCCTTCTGTCTCATGTATCCATACACTCTCTTCTTTAAAACGGGAATCTATCTCTCTCAGTGCTTCCTTCCAGCTGACAACTCTACCAACAAATACCTATTTGGTTCTTCTCCAAGGACTCACACTCCTCATCCATGCCTAGCTCCCACTGTATCTGCACTCTACCTGCATTGCCTCTTCACATCCTCCTGGTTCTTGACCATCAGTAAGCAATATAAAGAGGGTGAACAATGAATATGAGGTTCACTTACCCTTTTTGACCTCCACATGAGCGTTTGAGACTTGTTGTCTGCCCAATATCCATTCCAGTGACCGATCTCAGCCATCTCCCAGTCTGCTCCCGACCGATGCCGGTTCCCTGCACTGACCCTAACTGCCGACGTCGTCTCCCTGGCCAATGCCGGTATCTTTTTTGCCGATGTCAGTTCCTTCATGACCAACATTGGTCTTCTTGTTGCTGACGTCGATTACTATGTGACCGATGCCGGTACCTGTGTTCATCTGTGAGTGATAACTTTTTACTCGTGAGCTCTCCATGGATCTAAATCCTAATCAAATCAACCCTGCTCTGCTCAGAATAATTCAGTTTCCCTCACCTGATCTCTGTCTGTCATCTCCTCCATGAACACCAAGGCTTTTCGGTTCTTTAGCTTGTCAAAAACATCTGTCTTTCACTTCAGAACCTGCATTCTCCTTCTACATATGTAACCAAGCCTACAAAGCCACATCTCTATAACAGAAGGTGAATCAACAATATAAGTAGATAGATAAAGGATACCTACTTTCTTACCACCGTCTAATTCAAGTGTAACCGCTATGAGAGTTACAGTGCATCTCTCATCACCCAAATTTCCTAAAGAATTAGACTCATCTCCAAGACTGGTACCTGCATGACTTCCTTCAACCACTGTGTGTCATCCATCTGCAATTTCAGCTTCACTTCCCCTTTGTTAATAATCTAACAAGTCTCTCCAATTCCTAAATAAATCTCTCCAAAGTCTCCAAAGACATACCCATGAAAAGATGCTCTATTTCAAACTGCATGGAAAGAGGCAAAAGAATCTGTGAACCAAGATTCTACTTTATCCAGAACATCCTGTGCAACACCACCTGCAACATCTGCTCCTCCCTATTGATCTGCAACCAACCAACAATCTTTATTTACCTGCTCTTTCTTTCCATCAATCAGACCATTCGTGCTATTCAGTTTCTCCATTCGTAGTTTACTTCCTTCTGCCATTGTTATACTCCCACTCAATCAGAAGCCCCTGTGAGTAACCTGTAATCAACAAACACTACCAGATCTGAAACCACCTGTTAGTAACCCAACCAAAAGCTCTGATACCACGTGTCAAGGAAACCCCCAGAATAATAAACATGCTCTGATCCCTACTGAGTTAGGATCTTGCTCTACCAATTAGAACACATGTGATTACTTCTTGTATTAGCAACTAAACACAGAAATATACCAGAATCAATAAGTAACTAGAAATATGAAACAACACAGGAATTGAGAGACAATACACAATTGTATTAATAATCACTCAGAAGAATATACAATAAGGAAGATGCCACTTCTTCCTCCACCTCAAAGGTTCGCCACACCTCAAGACCTTCTTCCCTCTCTCTCTCGGTCCCAACAATCAACTCCAATATAGAATTGATGTTCACCTCTCCAACCAGTCAGTAACACGCTGCCAGTTCACCAAGTACACAACTATACTCCAAGTAGATCTCTTGCTCTCTACTGCTACCTGCAAATCACTAGACCTTACTCACCATGTAGATATCTCTACACCCCTGAAGAACCCTTGTCCTTGCCTCACCAAGTCCTTATGATTCTTCAACCAGTACTTGAGTGGATCAGCTCCTTGACCTTGCAGACCTTGCAACTCTCCCTGATCATACACACTCAGCACCCCTTGGAACTAGGAGGAGCTACACTAGCTCTCTCTAAAAGCTCTATGGCTTTCTAGCACACTTTTACAATACAATCATGAGTCCATATATAGATCTCATCCAAACAATAATTAGACAATAATACAATAATTAAATCCGTAGCTCTCAGTCTAAGAATAGCTCTAAACATGCAAACACTTGGTTCGTCAACCAACTGCCCGTAACATACTCACAGCTCGAACCACAGGTGACCGACGCCGGTCCCTGACTGCCTGGGGGTGCCGACGCCGGCCGATCCATGACCGACGTTAATTGCCTACCTGTCTCCCTCCTGCCATCGTCGGTTGTCGTGACCGACGCCGGTGTCAGTGACACTCCGCAACTCATCTGCAACCTCCATAACTTCTCCTGTTTGCATCTTGGTGAAGCTTTTAGCTCCACAACCTAACAATATCCTCAATGGGTACTTCTTATCCTATAATAAATGTATTCATAGATATAGGTATTGTGATATCTCTCTAGAGATCAAGATGAATATTATATGCTATAATTGTAACCAATGAGGTCATTTAGCCAAAAATCTCTAAAGAGATTTTTGGAAAAATGATATAAAATTCATTGACACCATCAAATGGTTCAAGAACACTAAAGCTAAGACTAAACAAGAAAAGAAGCAAAAATTAAGAGGTCCACCAAAGGAAGAGTCAATGTTTATTAAAGCAACCTTACATACTCAATAATATGTGAACAAGAGATAGTTTGTAGATAGTGGATGCTCAAATCATATGATAGGAGACAAGAGCAAGGTTATCTATCTCAGGAAGATGAACCCTGGTTCAGTGAGATTTGTAGACAACAAATCTGCTAACATAGTTAGAAAAAGTAATTTGAGTTTAGATAATGGTCATTCTAGGACTAAGAATGTCTTATATGTAGAAGGTTTCAAAGATAATATTTTAAGTGTGACCCAAATTTGTAACAAAGGAAATTTTTTAACTTTTCATGATGATGTATGTGAAGTAAGAAAGGATGGAAAATTAGTTGAAAATGTTTATAAAATAGAAAATAACATATATATATTCCATGAATCCAATAAGGAGGAATGCTATATGAGTTAATTGGAAGAAATTAGGATTTGTCATAGAAATTTTGATAATAGGGTAAAGATAAATTCAAAGGGGTTTGGTAAGTCATATGCCTAAGATTTCTAATATTCCCCATTCTCTTTGAAAGGCATGTCTTCATGGGAAGCAAACCAAAACAAGATACAAATCCAAGGAGTTCTCTACTTCAAAGGCAATCAAGTTGATCCAAATTGATCTATGTGGACCTATGAGAACCCAAAGTATTCAAGGTAATAACTACTTCATTATTCTCATTGATGATTTTAGTAGGATGACTTGGATAATTTTTCTTAAAGAAAAATTAGAAGCTTTTGCAAAATTTATGGAATTCAAAGCACTTGTATAAAATGATAAAGGGTCAAGGATAAAGTTTGTAATATCAGATAGAGCAGGTGATTTTTGGTCTCATGAATTTGATGATTTTTTTAAATAAGGGATAAAGAGACAATATTATGCTGCTAAAACACCACAACAAAATGGTTTTATTGAAAGGAAGAATAGGACTATTCAAGAGATGAGTAAAATCATGCTTCAAGATTCTAAACTATCAGATGTTTATTAGGAAGAGAAATCTAACACTTTATTTTAGATCCTAAATAGGTTTCAAATCATATTAAATGGTGATAAGACTCCTTATGAGTTATGGAAGAATCGAGTAGTTAATTTCAAATAATTTAGAGTGTTTGGGAGTAGGTGCTTCATCAAAAGAGATGAAGATAATCTTGGAAAATGTGATTCAAGGTCTGATGAGTGAATCTTCTTAGGTTACTCTTCTATCATTAATTTCTATAGGTCCTTCAACAAGAGACTTCACAAGATTGTTTAAATTTCAAATGTAAGGGTAAATGAGACAAGCAGAGTCAAGAAGTCAAAATTGTAATTAAGTGACTCAATTCATAATTTTATTTCAAACAATTATGAGTTATTTATTCAAATAAATTATGAAGATGAAGATGTGGAAGAAACACAAGACTTTAAAGCTCCATATATAATATTTGTAAAGGTCATACAATCTCTCAATTTATTGGGAATGTTAGTGCAGGTTTGTAAACTAGAAGGAAAAAGTTGATCAATCAGAATCAACAAGACTTAGCTTTATTTTCCATGATTGAACCCAAAAAATTCATGGAAGATAGAAAACATGAAATTTGAATTGATGAATTGGATGAATAACTTGATCAAATTGTAAAAAATTTAAAATTTGGGATTTAGTTCCTAGGCCAAAAGATAAAAATATGATAGGTACCAAGTGGGTTTTCAAAAACACAATTAATGAAAAATGAGAAGTCATAAGGAACAAATCTATATTGGTGTATAAATGATATTCTTAGGTTAAAGGAATATATTTTGATGAAATTTTTTCTCATTTGGCAATAATGGAATCAATTAGACTCTTCTTGGCATATGCATGTTTCAAAGTTCTTAAGGTATAACAAATGGATGTGAAATTTGAATTATTGAATGCCAACTTAGAATAAGTCTAAATTAAGTTACTTGAAGGATAATTCATGTCAAATAATCAAGATTTTGTATGTAAATTGAAGAAGTCCCTTTATGATCTTAAACAATCTCCTAGATCTTTGTATGATATGTTAGATAAGTATCTTTTGAGTCAAGGTTTTAAAAAGGGGGTAGATGATAGTAATTTATACATTAAGACAAAAGGAAATCATCAATTGATAGTGGTTTTATATGTTCATGACATATTTTTTGGATTTAACAATAATAATATCAATAGAGAGTTTGAAGATACTATGAGGAATGAGTTTAAAATGTCAATGTTGGGAGAAATTTCTTTCTTCTTAGGATTGTAGATTAATTAACTTGATGCAAGGATATTAATTTCACAAGATAAATGCATCAAGGATATGATAAGTAAGTTTGACATGATGGATTTTAAACCAATGGGTACTCTAATGATCACATGATACAAGTTAAGTAAACTAGATGACTCACCAAAAGTTGATAAAACTTTGTATAGATCCATGATTGGAAGTATTTTATACTCTACTACTTTTAGGCCTCATATCATGCAAGCAGTTGGTCTTGTAGGAAGGTTTAAATCTGATCTAAGAGAATCTAACTTGAAATAAATCAAAAGGATCTTGAGGTATCTTAAAGGCACCATAGAGTATTATTTATGGTATCCTAGGAGTAAGGAATTTACTTTGAAATCATATATTGATGCAGATTGGGTAGGATGTGTGGATGATAGGAGGAGCCCCTGTGGTGGGGTCTTCTTCATTGGGGAATTCTTGGTATCTTGGCTAATCAAGAAGCAAGTCTCAGTGTCTCTATCAATTTATTCTTATTATAGACAAGTATTTTGGATGAAATAAACTTTGGAAGATTATAAGGTAAGACAAAATAAACCTTGTCCTATCTATTTTGACAACACTAGTGCAATCCGTATCTCAAAGAATCTTGTTATGAACTCAAAAATTAAGCAAGATCCTATTAGATATAATTTATTAAGAGAAAAATTGAGTAATAAATGTGTCAATTTGGATTATGTGCCTATAAAAGATCAAATTATAGATATTATGACCAAACTATTGTCAAAATATACATTTGAGTATCTAAGACAAAGTTTGGGTGTCATTTCTTTCTCTATGAATCAATAGGTCTTTTCGTTAAGGGGGAGAATCAAGTTCATGAGAATTTATCTAGAGGTGACTTGAGACAGAAGGTTAGTAAGCCTGTGTGGTAGTTATTTATGGTGTGTGAAGATCTAAAGATGATCAAGAGGTGAAATGGCTTAAATAAATTAGGGGGAGTCCCTCTCAAATGTTTCTTGAAGAGTTTCAATATCTTAGGTGAAGTCCCTCTCAGATGTTTCTTAACGATTTTAAATATATTAGGTGAAGTCCCTCTTAGATGTTTTTTGAGGAGTTTCATCAGATTATAGTGCATGGTTTAGAAGTATAAGATGAGCTAACTTAGATAACTTGAATGGCTTGGGGATCTTTGCATGATGTGAGTGGAATCATATGTGAGGTGATTCAGTGATATTGAGTATGTGGTGATATATATTAAAGATGAGATTTCAAGAAGGTAAGTATGATAACTTGATAAAACCTAGTCATAATTGTGTGTTCTTTATTTATTAGTTGTAGTGCTTTGTTAAAGAGTTTTGGCATGTAGCAACAGGAAATTTTCAAGGAAATTAAGAGGTAGGATCAAGGTAAAGGGGAGGTTTTATTATCTTTATAAGATGGTCCTATCCTATTTTTAGTCATTTCATGTCCTTAGTATTAGTTGGTACCCATTTTTTCATTGTGTCAAAGGGGGAGAAAGTTCCTATTGTGAGAGTGCTTGAAGAGAGAAGAAAGGTGAGTTTTATATTGATGAGTGTTTACATCAATGGAAAAGGGGGATATTGTTCAATATTTTTCAATGATTTCATGATTATGTCATGGATGTGTCTAGGTGATTGGATGAAGTGCCTTGATAGTCTAAGTTACAATGACAAAGTGTGCAATGTGCTTGTCCTAGTATGCTAGAAGGAGGATAGGTTGATATTTAGTTTTGGCATGGTTAGAGATGCTTAGGTATGAGTATATTTATTTGAGCATGTTAAATATGTCCCATAAGATGTCTTATATTATTTTATTAATTTTTTTCATGAGTGGGACTCATATATTAGTCCATAGTTTTCATCTAGATATTTTTGTGTCCAATCATAGAAAATCTGAGTAGGCAATTTAATGATGTCATAATTACCACATGTGTATGAGTGAAGGGGATTTGATAATATGTTTTTTATCACATTATTTTCAATTTTTTATTCACTAAACTTTAGGTCATGTGATGAAGCATGACAAAATATATTCAGTGCAAATATGGTTCCCAAGTATTTTGACAGTGTTTTCCCATAGCCAAATTTGCTTATGGAAATAAAGTTTGAGTAGGAATTTTTATGTAGTAATATTTAACACATGTTTTATTTTCAAGATAGCTTTATAATATGGGTTTTTTTTATTTTTTTACTTAGTTTATATGCCTTAAATTTTAGGTCATGCAATAAAACATATCAAAAGATATGCATGTGCAAAGTTGGCCTTTCAAGGAGTTCTAGGCATAGTTAGCTATATGGAAAAAAATTGAGTGAGAATATTAATGGAATTATATCTTTCACATAAAAAGGTTCTAGGATCATATTGATATATTTTTGGATTCTCCTATGTGAGATCATATGGTCCAAATTTTAGATCATGCATCTAAATGCAGGAAAAGATATGAAGGTGCAAAGTTATCCTTATAGATAGATTAAAAAGGTCTCATACTTAGTCAAATTTTCACAAGGTAAAGTTCAAAAAAAATCTTGAAGATATCGATGGAAAGAAGAAATGAGATGAGGACAAGTGTTTGAAGTTTAATGTTGACCAAAAGTAAAGATCAAGTTTCTTCTAAGATCTAAAGGTGAGTGGATGTTCATACATATACATATAAATGGTGCATATTGAGTGATATTATTTTAATGTTTCCAATGTTTTACATAGATAAATACTGAGCTATGTACATGAGATCAATGGTGTGTATGTTGTCAAGATTGCAAGATTGTTCCAGATGAGGTCAACTATTCAAAGTTTGTTGTTTGGGTAGTGGTGTACTATGAGTTAAAGTTCAAAGAATATTGATGATGTGTATTTAATATAATATTAGAGGGAATGAGATAAATTTTAAGGGATAAAAGTTTAACTATGATCATTTGAATTCAAATATTTGAATTTAACAAAGGAACGACTAGCGTCTAGTTTTTAGTCCATATCTTTTGATATTAGTAGAATTTTCTCATGGTGTAAAAATTGAATTTTTAGAAGAATACAAGGTGAATATATAAATATATATTTTAAGGTATAAAAATGTGTAAATTAAAATTTATTAAGGTTCAAATTTGACTAAGTTTTTTATTTTCTCTACAAGTAACCTGAGAAGGGTAATTGGGTTGTGCTTGTTGGTATGACTCCATAAGGACCATCTATATGCATTATAAAAGTTTGAAAAATGATATGTAGTATGATCAAAGGGTTAAAATTTGACTATGTTTTCGTTTATAATGATAATGTGTACACAAAAGTGTTTGAGCTAAGTAAGTGTTAATAAAAGGGTGATGTGATGTATAGGGACACTTAATAAGAACCTATAGATCATGAGGCATGGTTCCATGTACTTGGAAAGTGTTCCTATGTTCTTAGATTTCTCAAATAAGTATCAAAGAGGTGAATGGGTCTCTATATGACCTAAAAATTGACTTAGGCTTATTTGAAAGAGAGTTGTGCTTAAGTATGACCCATGTTAGATGCCTTAAAGGTGAAATAATGTCTTTTGGATGATAAGGAAATGTTGTGGACTTGATAATTTTTGAAGGCTCTATAAAAAGTATAATTAAAGACGGTGATTTCTAGACTTTCTAAGATGATACATATGAGAGACTTATGAGTATGTGCTTAAATTAGAGGCTTATGTAGACTAGTGGAGTATGTTTTAAGGTTTTAATAGAGATATATTGGATTATAGTGAAATAGATACATGTGTGATTAGAGCATGTGTTGAATAGTGTATAAGATAGAGGAAAGACATAGGTCAGAGTGAGGATTGTGTGTAAGATCATGGTCATGTTGTTAAGGTTGTGATAGAGTTGTTATAGGTTTGTTGATTTTATATGAGAAAAGAAGAGTGGAGTGATATATAAGATGGTTTTTTAATGTATTATGAATGATTGAATAAGTTAATGAGGTTGTGTTATCAAATTTCCATCATTATGTGTTGAAGACATTAGTTCAAAGGTGGAGGTGTTCATTTCATAGGAGGTCAAAAGGATATGATCTTCTTTAGGAGCAAGTGCTCCTTGTAAAATAAGTGTTTCACTAAAGTCCTTAGGTTAGAAGGAATTGATAAGGGCTATTGATTAGAAGGACTTGATCATCTTAGGGGTAGGTGCTCCTTGTGAAATTGATGTTTCACTAAATCATGGTCAAAAGGGCTTGATCAATCTCTTCTTTTAATCTATTATAGGACAAGTAGTCCATTTTTTTTAAACTTGAGATTGGGCTTTATTCTCCATGAGGGTTTCCCATAGGAATGATGTGTTGTGTGTTTGATCTTTTGTATGTATTGAATGAATGATCTCTCTTGTTAATGTTGCTTGATCAAGTTGATATATGTTGATTGTTTAATAGTTTGAAAGAATTATAATTGAAATTAAAATATTTGGGCTCACTGATTCAACACCCCCCCTCTCAGTGATTGTGTCCATAAAAAATAGTTTTTCATTTATCATATCATGTTGAAAATGAATTGACCACACTCAAATTAAATAACACTAAACAATTTAATGGTGAAACCTTTACCTCTTTCTTACCAACATGGCAGTCATTAGCAAGCCATTTTTCATGGTATTTTATTTAAACAAAGCTTATTATTATCTTCAATAATAATCTTAAATTATAATTGGGTCATCACTTGTGAATTTTTTGTCTATGTTCCTTTATTGAAATTATTGACAATTGAATTAAAATTGAACAAAATTTGTTTTCTAGAGGTGTTATCAAAATATTTAAATCTGACAATAATTCCCTGAACCAAACCAACAAGCCTAAGTTTTTCACCAAGAAAAAAACATTTTAGGTGATGATGTGATTGATGTGAATAAAATAAACAAATTAAAACAACATAAATATAACATATAATCCATCAACAATATCACCATCCCTGGTGGTCAATAAAGACCAAAAAATCTCAAGCATAAGTTAACCCAATTGGGATATTCTTACAAATCATTTTTTCTAAATTTTCCCTAAGAAAACATGGTTATTTGTCCTACCACCAATACCTTTGAAGACAATGTTCCTAAAACCAATTGGTACAATGAAGACAAATATTATGGTTACCATAAGATTAAGGGTCACTTAACTAATCAATGTATGAGACTTAAACACCATGTTCAATATCTCATAGATCATGGGGACATAACCATTGAAATTCAACTATCCACACCATATAATAATTAAAAGTTAGGAATATACAAAGACCTATTCCCAAAATACAATAAAATAAATGGCAAGCAAAAATAATAATAACCCCAAGTGAGTAATGCCAACCAAACCAATCACCCTTTTGACTCCATAGTTAGTTTTGTTTATTTCATTCGCCATCATATTCATGTCATTATTGTTCAATCCCAATATTGTGATGTTACAAAAAGGCATGCTGAGTTTAGAATTCTTAGTGCTTCATCATGAAATGCTAAACATAAATACCATATTATAGATCATCTTGAGAAGACACCTGCCAACATATACATTTTAGATATGATCAAAACCTACCATGTATGTAAATATACCTTTAATAAAGTCCTCCAAGTGTCAAGAGTCCTTGAATATATCAATCCATCAATTTTTAGAGTGTTAGTTGGAAATTTATAAACTAATAATAAAGTTATGTTCAATCGTTATGATGTCTCTCATATGGTATGTATACATAATCTACCATTGTATATATAAGTCATTATATCTAGACATAAAGTATAAAGGGTGTTTATAGACAATGTCTCAGCTTTAAATTTATGTAAATCAATATTAATAAAACATCTAGGATATCCTAAAACAAAATTATAATCAAATATAATTATAATTAAGGCTAATGATAGTAATGAGCATCAATCTATAGGTACTATATATCTTCCCTTAATGGTGGGGCATGTCATTTAAGAGACATTAATTCATGTGCTTGAATAGATTTACCTTTCAATTTGCTTATTTGGAATCCATATATCCATTCAATGAATGATATACCCTCCACTTTACACCAATGTTTCAAATTTTATCACGATGGCATGAAATTATTTATCCCTAATAATCCTCAGTCATTTAAATACTAAAAACTATTGGAAGGGCATTATTAAAAATCAAATCATCTCCCCATTATCAAAAACACATATTTTCATATTCAAGAAGCACCAAATATTCATAAATACATCTATCCTAATACATTTTTTCAACCAACTCCCCTTGGTAGATTGTTTAATACACCATCCATACCACTTCCATAGATACTCCATACGCAATCCAAACATCCAATTAACTACACACTTCCAACACCACACCATATCCTCCATCTCAATTCAAAATTATTGATAAATACATGATCAAGTATTAAATCCAAGATGATAACTACTTATCTACAATTCACATGTCTCCAAATAATCATGGCAGGCCCCATTATCGAAAAGACACTTAAGTGGTTTGTAGATTTAGAAAAACATCATTTGTAAAAGGTGGTCTTATTTCTGATAAATAAATTCAAGATTTGAGTTCATCCTATATTTGTTTTGATGAACTAGATACTTTATTCCTTAACAAAAAATATCCCATAGACAAGTTCATTATGTGTATAATAATAAACTATAAAGGCATGAGCCTTAGCCTTCATGAACAAGGATTAATAGAACTTATCATGCTTAAATCTAGTGAAGGTTTCCATGATATAGGGTTTAAACCACATAATATGAACACAATGAATTTCAAAAATGACTCTTTTAGTAAGTCTAAGGTAGACTCTTTAGACTCTAAAATGGGCTCCATCTACAACTATTTTGAATACCTATCTATAACTAATCTATTCCATGAAACTATTTTTTAAACATTTGAACTTACATACCCAAATTTAATATAATGGGACCCAAACTCAAAAATTATGCCTTTTCATATTAAAATTAATGAAACCATGTCCAAATTCTTATGCATAAGAAACCATATTGCATCAAGCAATCATAAGAATGGTTTTATCATCTAGTTAGATGATTATGCATATTTTCAGCAACTATTACCACATAATAAAATCAATACAACAACAACATCATCTTAATAATACCTTAAGTATGAACTCAACCTTCCTCAAACACCCTCAAAATATCTATACGAATCAACTCTCATAATTGAAGAGACCATTTTTTTCAACATTGGAAAAAAATAAAATCCAAAGATAGTCAATATTGTTACATCATTAACTCAAGAAGAACATGAAACATTCACTCTTTTTCTCAAAGACTTATATGAAGTGTTTGCATAATCTTATTTATACATTCTATGGATTGATCCTTCATTGATTTTACATCATCTTGTGGTTCATCTAGGTACAAAACATATAAATCAGAAACGTAGAAAAAATCATCCCAAGGTTGCACTCTTAGTGGAGGAACTAAAAACAAATTAGAGGTTTCTTTCATCCATCCCATAGACTATTCAAACTAGATATCTAATATTTTACCAGTATCAAAGAAATCATCAAGAATCAGAGTTTGTATATACTTCAAGGATATAAATAAGGCATGTCCCAAAGATGATTTTCCATTGCCAAACATAGACATGATTTTTCACTCTACCACTAGTCACCAAATGTTGTCTTTAATGGAGGGCTTCTCGAGTTATAAACAAATCAAAATAACTCATGAGGAAAAACACAAGACAACATTTAAAATGCCTTAGGGCACCTTTTGCTATCAATTAATTATTTTTAGTCTCATGAATGTTAGAGCCACATACTATAGAGAAATAATAATTATCTTTTGTGATATGCTTCATCACATCTTGGGGGAATATGTTGATGACATTCTTTCCATATCCAAATATAGATCAGATCATACTAAATTACTTTGTATAATTCAGGATAGAATGAGAGTACAAGATTTGATTGAACCCAAAGAAAAGTGTGTTCAGGAGACATGCAAAAAGTTATTGGGATTCATAGTTTCACATCACAATATAGAGGTTAATTTTTCCAAATTTTTAGCTATCATGAATATTCCTCCACCTAAAAATATCAAAAAACTCCATAGTTTCAAAGGAAAAATCCAATCAATGAGAAGTTTCATATATCAACTTACAAACACTTATTATTCATTTAGATTCTTGATTAATAAAGACACTCCATTGTCTTGGAATGAAGATTGTAACAGGGCATTTGACAATATTAAACAATATTTTTCCAACCCACCAGTTTTAATGCCACATAGTGCAAATAAGTTTTTCCTTTTGTACATATTAGTTACATAGTATGCAATGGGGTAATTATTGGAACATCAGGATGAGAGTGGATCAAAATGGGCAGTGTACTACCTAAGTAAAATTTGGTGTCACATGAGTTAAATTACTCTCCAATGGAAAAAATAATGTCTTGGGATTATTTTTTCTTCCTAATAACTTCACCATTACATTCTCAATAATCAAACAAAAATCATTCCAAAAATTGACCCTATTAAGTATCTCTTATCTAAAATAGATTTGATGGGTAGAATAGATAAGTATGTAAATAAAAAATAAATCAAAGGAAAAGTACTTTAAGATGCACTAGTGAAGGATCCTTTATAAGATCAAATAAATTTAATCACATATGTCCTAGATGAAACAATTATGGCAATTAATAAAACCTTGGTATGGTAGTTATATTTTAATGGATCTTTCATGAATCATGATTTTTGGGTCGGTATCCTAATGGTTACACCTGGTAGGGACTAAATTCCAAAATATTTTTGGATTGAGTTTTCTTGCACAAACAACATAGTTGAATATGAATCCCTCATAGCCGGTCTTACACTTGAAATATAATGGGGTATCCAAAATATTATTGTCTTTGGTGATTCAAAACTCATCATAAATCAAGTCACCAATGAATTCCAAGATCATGATGATATATTATTCCCATACAAGATGATTATGGATAGCCTCAATTTTTTATTTACATATATATAATTTAAACAAGTGACAAGGATTAATAATAGAGTAACTAATACCATGGCAATTATTTGTTTGTTAATTGACCTCAAAAATAAGCACAACAAATTCCTTGTAGAGTATTAAATGATATTATCATGTGATACTCTTGATTTTGAGATGGTTTGTGAGGTGGTTGGTCCTAATTCTCCTTGGTATACCAAAATTTATGAATATCTCCATAATAAAACCTTCCATCTAACATAACCCATAACCAATGTAAATTAATTATCCAACGAACATCCCATTACACTATCCTTGGTCATAAAAAATATCGAAGAGGTTATGATGGAACCCTATTATGGTATTTAACTTTAAAATATCCCACCTTGAATATTAGATAAGTTCATGAGGGAAATTGTGGTGCTCATTCTAGTGGTACGATCCTCATTAAAATGATCTTTTGTGTAGGTAATTATTGGCATAGAATGAAAACTAAATCTTGTGCTTATTTTTAAAAATACATGCTTTTCCAAAAGCATGATGATCTTATACATAGTCCTTTGTAATATTTTCATCCCATTAAAATACCTTGGCCATTTTACACATGGGAGGTATACCTCATTGTAAAAATCAATCCTAATTATTCATATGAACACAAGCACATTATTTCCACCATAAAATACTTTACCAAGTTGGTTAAATCTATACTGCTAACATATATCACTATATAATAAACCATATTATCTAACATTTTGGAATCTCATACACTATTATCTATAATAATGGAAAATAATTCAAGGCCCTTTTAATTACTTACAACATTAAACACAAATACTCCACTAATACTACCCACAATTTAATAACCAAGCAAAGGTAATGAATAAAATCATTCTCGAATTACTTAAACATATTTTCAACATAGTTGGTCATGACTAGAATACATATTTTATCCCATTGTCTGGGCATATTTCACTATCATAAGCACACCCACAGGGGTAGACCCATATTCCCTTATCTATGGAAGTGAGTCCATTATACCTATAGAAGTTGAGATTCCATGTTTACACATATCCTTACAAAATATAATTGATGATGACTCATATTGATTCAAACCACCTTTAAGTCTACCAAAAACACCTTCATCATATCTATAATAAATGGATTAAATATAAGGAATTATAAATTGGACATCTTGTTCTCAAATAAAACTAATGTTGAATGGGATAAGAAAGGAAAATTTGAACCAAATTGGTTGGGCCCATACGTAATCATTGCCAAGTATGGATTTGGAGCTTATAGGTTGGTTATTGAAGATAGAGATGAGATTGATGAGTTTATGAACATCATGCACATTAAAATATTTTATGCCTAAGTATTTATAATGTTATTGTGTGTGTGTGTGTGTGTGTGTGTGTGTGTGTGTGTGTGTGTGTGTGTGTGTGTGTGTGTGTGTGTGTGTGTGTGTCTATATATATATATATATATATATATATATATATATATATAGTTAAAAAAATAAAGAAAAAATCAAGAAAAAGAAAAATAGAACATCTAAAAGTGAAAAATAGTTTATTGGTACTTTGGGAAAGTACCATGGTGAAAACCAATTTTTGGCACCATGTGTAAACCATTGTCTATATCCAATCTAGTTACTTGGGGACATCCATCACATTCATCATTTGTATATTACCACTTAGTCACTTGTTTTTTTATTTATTTCACAACATATTAGATTAGGTTTTGATCTATCTACTTACATAACCATGTACTTGTTCATGTTTATAGGGATGTCTTATATCTGACTATTAATATCACATATGTATCCATGCACAATTTATCTCAAACATTCTAATAACCCAAAAACTTCACCTATCTACATGTATACCAAATTATCTATCATTCAATAATATTTTTGTTCACATTCTCACTTTATTGGGAGTGAAATAATTCATGTATTCATCCACACTTTACATAATCAACACCTTTTATAATCAATTCTTGTATGGGATAACTACATCTAGGTTGATATCCCCAAATAGATTCTATCCAAGATAGATTATGTAGATAGTGCTTAGAGAAATGGGGTATTTAGGGTTAGAGTAATCATCACCCATATAATCCCATCATCTCAAAATTGAGTTCACCTTTTCACATCCCCATAAAAACCCATATGGTTATCTTAGGGATTACTCATCAACCATTCAATGTTGTCAAGGTTATTGGCTACCAAAGGTTTTCACCATAGCCTAGGATGTTTTTAAATTTAATTGACTCATTTAGGTATCATTTTCTTCTTTTTTTTATTTCTCTTGTGTTTAGTCTTCAATTGATTATTATTATATGTCTTGTCATTTACTTAATTTTGCATGCTTGAATATTTTCTTCATCTTTTTATATGATATTTTTCTTTTAGTATGTGTTTTTCACTTTACACAGTTTCTCTTACTTAAAAGTCTTTTTTTTAGTGTCTTATAAATGGTATGATTGTGATTTATCATATCATGATGCACATAGTTTTTCATAAATAAATATTTAAAGTATTTACATGTACAACACAATAATCATGGTTATTTCACATCATTGGTGAATATTATTTTACCCTATATTAAAAAATTAGGTTTCTCAATTATTACTCAGGTATTTGTGTTGTAATATAATGTAGAAAAAAAATAAAAAATGAAACTATCTAACCATGCATAGACACATTTTTTTTTTCATTCCATTTTATACCATAATAAAAGATGAAAGGATTAACATGTGCAATATCATTTATCAAAATTACGTGAGCTATCGCTACACCAAATCATCTACCATATATGAAAAATTAAAACACATACATAATTATAAAGCATATCCATATCCATAACATAATTATAATTCCAAAAATAAATCATGTACACACACACACACACACACACACACACACAAACACACACACACACACACACACACACACACACACACACACACACACACACACACACACACACACACACACACACACACACACACATAATGTGTCATAGTACATCAATATAGATAATTATCAAAAATATGTATACATAAATGCATCATATACATCATTTGATGCATCTCCATAGACCTTAGATGAGGCATATATAGTTGGACTCAGGTCACGTCACCATGGTGTACTCCTAGGAGGATGTATTGCACACTATGATGCCTATCCTACATATCTCTTGGGTGTTATTAGATGCACTAATCTCCTTGACAAAGACTTCCTAGTAGAGGAATCTCTAAATTAAGGTGTTCATTATGCCTATATAACTGCTCCCTCATATAAAATATTATAATATGTCACCTGATCCATCTCTCTCATGTCCTTATATAATTCTAAAAACTATCAAAATCTCTCCCACCTTAGCCAACTCAATCCATAAAGTGCCTCTCTATATCTTATATCTCTATGTTAGATCTATTTCATCAGGAGTCTATGTGATTACATAATATGTATATATGCCTAATCCTATACCATACCCCTCTCCCTTAAGTCTATCCACCTCATCCTATAATATGTCATCATCTCCATGTAGTATTATGATATTTATCTCTCTTGGACCTAGTTTATTCTCCATATTGTCCACATCCCCCTATAATATTATTTTCTCACTATCAAGAGCCTTGATCTTCTCACACAAACTATCAAAATCCATGTGATCCTTTAGTGACCTCATTGTCCCTAAGGTCCCTACTCCATATCCCCCCTTTATATGCATCTCTATCATAGGATGCATCTCTACATCTCCTCCATTTATCTTCTCATCACTATCAATAACCAATAAAGGAGTCTCTCCTCCTCTTAATTTATCCTTTGTAATTAGTCTCATCATTGTATCATATTCCAAATCCACTATAATATCCTCTCTAATCTTGACATCCTATAAATATGTCTAATTCCTCCTATGTCTCCTCTATCCATTACCTACCTTTCCTATATATCATATTTGCCTACCTCCTCTCTTTTCTCATAGATCTCCTAATCTAGCACCCAATATTTTTCCTCATGGATGCCTTGCCAAAATCAAAATAGTTTCTATCTCCATGTCCTTGAAGGAGCATATGGCACTATCAATATTGTAGGCCATTATCTATCCCACCAATAATTATAGGCATATATTATCCCTACATCCACTACATCCATCCTCTATACAACTATCACTATCCAAAAACATGTCCAACTATGCTTTTCAATCCCTAGGTCAATATATAACCTCGCTATAAACTCTCTCTTATAGACCTTGAAAACACAATTAGTCTTGCTAGAGTATGTTTTCTAACACCAAATTATTGTAACACACTATCTAACCTATATCACTCAATAGCATACTCATGAATACCCATGATATAACATTTTGTCATCATGTACTCCATATAATCCCCATCATGTGCCCATTAAAAACCATTCCTATTATATGGTCTCCATCTAATCTAATCATGTCCAAGTTCATCTATGGCTCTCTTATTCTAGTCTAATTCACCCAAATGTGGTCTATGTACACCTATGATCACATGCCATACTTATTCATTTAGATATAATTTCACACCAATGTGACCTACAAGATGATCCATCATAATGTGATCCTATGCCCATACTTATAAGAATGTTAAAATTCTAATCTCTCTCTCATCTATATATAAATCATGGTGAAAATATCTATATAAGTATGTTAATACATAGAGATCCAATGAAAATATCTCACCCATCTCAATCATGTCATGAATCATATCTAATATTCCAATAGGACATAGTCTCCCACAATTTTCAAGTATCATAATTTAACTGAAAACATCCATGAGTACCATAGTCAATGCATTTATCTCCTAATTGATACATATGTCAATGTCAACCCCACCTCTATTGATCAAAATTAGATCCTCTCCAAATATACCATATAATATAGTTTCCTATGATTCATTACCCTAATAAACATGTCTCTTTTATATCGATTCCTTAAGGTCCTCCATATGTCCTTTAACATCATAGTCATTTCACCCACTATAAGGTGAAATATACTAGTCTCATTATGTATCTCTATATCAATTTTGTTAGTAAAGACCCATCCACCTGAATCTATGGCATATCAATAATATAAGATAGTCTCATCACCTCTAGTACTATGTAATCATACTCTATTAATCTCTCAATCCATGTTAGTGCTCTCAATCTCTACTCTCATGTGGAAAAAAATGTAATAACTCTTGCACATACGTGCATTAGCATAATGTTAATCCTCAAATTAGCTATCTTCTTTAAAAAGTTCATTAATATCTCATCGTACACCTTGAAGCATGTAAATTTACTAATTAATCCTCTTCATAATGTCTCCTAATGAGTTTACCATTTCACACAATGAATTCACCGTGACTAATAATGATGTAATTATATCCTTCAATGATTTATCTTATACATGCAATGAATTCATTGTTCACCATTTTACACCTAACCCTAATGAAATTGTTATTGTATTCAATAATTTCACTATAGCCTTCAATAATTTCACCACTATAGTCAATGAATTCATTGATCCTATTTTATAATTCCAAACTAACAATTTTTCTATAGCATTTGATTATTTCCCTACAGTATTTTATAATTTTATTGTTCACTACAACAAATTCACCACTTTCAGTATGAAATTCACTGAAGTGAAAATCCTGAAATCATTTAAGTTAATTATATTATGAAATAAATTCCCTAGAAACATTAATTCAATTCTTGAAATCATACTTAGTAGGTACCTACTCCTCTCTAGGGAATCAATACATGAATGTGATAATTTCGCTCACATTCATACATGATTTCCTATGTGAAAACTCAAGGGGGGATCATCACATTCATTTTAAATCACTTGGCGTAACATTTTATCCACAATAATTAATTATCTACATTGTTTACTATTACTTGAAATAATCTTGCTTCACAACATCAATTTAAAGAGGGGTAAATGTAGATAGCTTTATTTCAACATTTAGTGTTGAAATTCACTTTAAGACACTAACCCTTATCCTTCACTAATTTAAATTTAAACTAACATTGTTTCCTTCCAAATTCCTAATAATTGATTAATTCTTAATTATTTAATTATGCACACCTATTTCCCTCCAAAAAATTATTAAATCTAGAGTTTCCACATAATACAGACATCCTCCACATTTGTATCAACCATATGTTGACTAATCTAACAACAATTTTCAATTTATTCAACTACCTTGTGATTCACCTTAGAACATTTCATCCTCCTTGATGACTCAACCAAATAAATTTATTGGTTCTTGCTAACTCACTCAACCAAATAGTCTTTCTTCTCAACCCATGAAATTCGTCGCCATTCTCATGGATGAGGATGAATTACCCACCATTGATTATCATTATTATTATTATTATTATTATTATTATTAGTCAAAAATTAAAATAATATTCAACTATCTGATCAACCTCTAGTAAGCTTATTAATTGATGTGTAATAAATCACTTTCATCATCCACCTTTATGCTAATGAAGTGCTTTAAATTTTTCAAGTTAATCTCAAGTGAATCAAAGCTATCAAGATTCAATTAAAATTTAATGATGCCCAATACCCCTTTGCATTGTAAAAATTATTGATTAACCACATTCAAAGAGAAATTCACTTTTAATCATAATAACTTTTAATTAAATTTTAATCTTTAATACACTATATATGTCACTACCATAAAGTTGTAGTTGTGGGCTCCTTAATGAGTATGGTTCCTCACCAACCATGATGGGATGAAAGAAGATAATAGATCTAGTAATATATATATATATATATATAAAATTTTATACACATAAATATATATCATTTCCTATTTTATATATGGACTTATTATTTTTATTCCTACACATATATAGTTATAATATCATTATATGAAAAGCATTACTATTTAATGTATATTTTATTATTTTCTAGAAAATGTGGGGAATTGCATGGTCAGAAACAAAAAATAGTAAAGTATGAAAATGGACATCTTAAGTGAATAGATTAATAAAAATAATAAATAAAAGATAACAATAAATAAAATTAATAAATTAATTAAAAACATACAAAATGTAAGTAAGATGCATATATTAATGGAACATAATATATGTAAAACATTGTAAGAAAAAAATCGTTAATTATATCAATATGAAAGACAAATAAAAACATAAGATGTGAAATTTTTAAAAAAAATATATATCCAATTAAATAAAATGTGAAAGACAATAGAACATAGACATAATAAATATTTTAAAGTTGTCATCTAGTGTAAGATAAATAAGACTTAAATTAGTCAAAATGAAGTTTTAAGGCATTTATAGATAAATCTAATGTAATATAAGTGCTTGTGATAAATTAATTTATTGGAAAATGTGACCATATAGAGACATGACTATGATGATAGAGATGGGTGTTAATGAATGGTGATGGTAATTTTTGATGAAGCCCTAGTTGATTCCCTAGGTTTTATAGAGCAAATTTTAAAATAAAAATCCAAGAGGCATGTAAATGAAAGATAATAGTCAAATATGAAAAAAAATGGGATATAAAGAAGAGGGATATCATTAGATAAAATTAATATCCATCAAGGGGATATCTAGAAAGATATGATTTAAATATAATGAAATGAGTTGCTACAAGGGTGATCTATAAATCCTTAGAAGAGACAAGACACTTTAATATAGTGGATAGGCCTAACAAATATCAACATCAATAAACTAAAAAAATACACCTAAAAATTGTATGATTGAGCTAAAAATTTAAGTATATATCACATTGTTAATCCTAGATACATGAAAAATATAAATGATCCCATGTTCTCATAACTTGTTCTCCACTCTTCATGACTTCATATAGAGATGTTAATATACTATGAATATTGGTTAATTATATGATAAATTATGTGGCATTAGAATATAATATGATATTTAATGATATAATGACACCTCATAGCCTAGTATACTATCCTATTATAGCCTACTCAATTTTAGCTCTATCATTATGCTAACTATGGAATTTGAGCTTAATAGGAGATCTACCAAAAATATCACATATTTTGGTGTGATATAACTTTTAAGATATTATTTTCATTTTAAATTTTCCTTTTTTTATGATATGAATTTTAACACTTTTTAATTATTTTATTTTCTTCTTTTATAAAAAAACAATAATTAGTAATAAATATGACAATCACAAGAGAGCATACATCTAACTGCTAGAGAAGAGAAATTAAAGAAAAAGGGGCCTAAATATTCATAAAATTACACCTTAGAATAGAATTGATATTTAAACCAATCCAAATGTGTCTCGGGCAAAAAGAGAGCAAACTATGGGGATATTTTAAGATCCATCCATGCACATAAGGTGATATAATGAGAATTTGATATTAGTTGGCCACAAGAAGCAAGAGTGTTTCATCAAAAGTGGACTAATAAAAAGGAGGGATATGAAAATTACACTAAATTGCAAGTAAATTCATATAATGGAAAACCTTAATAATACAAATTATACGAGAGATGATAATCACGTCACTATATAATCCATACTAAACTACAAAACATCTATAACAAGAACTAATAAGAGAAATTATCCCAAAATTGGGAGAGGTAGAAAGATATTAGAGAAACATAATGAAACTATATTTGATTGTAAGGTTCTATAAATTTTTAAAATTAAACATGAATATGTTAGCTAGTATCCACAATGGAAACTAAGGTTTTATATAAATCATTCCAAAAGAGGGAGAAATTAAAATACTAAACATAAAACCTAGAGGTGCTACCTAATATCCATAGGGGAAACTAAGGCCAACTATAAATCATCCAAAATAGGGGAGAATAAAATGGTTAAAAATAAAACCTAGAGGTGCCACCAAATATCCAAAAAAGAAACTAAGGTGAATTGTAAATCATTTGAAAAGATGGGGAACATAAAATTCATAAAAATAAAAATTGAAGGTGCTACCAAAAATTTAAAGTGGAAACTACGGAAAACTATAAATCATTCCAAAACATGGGGAAATAAAAAGATACCAAATAGCCTAAAATAAAAAAAAAATGGCTGATAGTAAGGTGTCATAAAAGGATGTAAAGTAGAGAATATGATAAAAATAAAATGTTTTAAATCAAAGGTCATTGTATGAAAAATATATATAAATAATGAGTGTCACATATGATAAAGATAATAATATGAGATGAAATCATGTAGAAAAGTGAAATAAATGATATGAAATAATGAAATATTTTTCTCAAAAATGGCATGAAATAACTCTACACACATCATCAATAACATCCCTCAGATCTCAATGTAATTGATATCTAACTCGAACCATAATATATTATACCTTTTTTGAGATTCATGAAAATACTTCATTATGAATGAACTTTATATAAATTTTATGAACCCTAGAAGGAGGAGTATGTGGATAATTTTTATGATAAAAACATATGTGAAGAAGATGAAATTCCATTTGGTAAATAATGGGACACACACTATTTGATATAATAAGTGGTTTTGGTTGTAAGGGAGGTTACTCATCTATAATAAATTGGCCATGGGAAGTTCACTGATGATCTTAAGACATAGGTTTCAATTTTTTTCTAAAATGTTTCTAAACAACTCTACACTTATTTGTAGAATGTGTGGAAATCTTGTGCAAAAGAAAATAAACCTGCCCATTTTAGGGGATATATGTAGGTATGATCAAGAGAGGTATTATATTGAATTTAAGACAAAAATTAAAAACCTTGATATGAATTAAATATGAATAATATTGAATAGTTAAATAAGTAGCTGATGAATGTGTAGTTATCCCATGAAAACAATAAGAGCACCTAGGAGTATAATGAGGTGATTGACTATCTATGGTAGAATCTTTGCATTGTTTCTTCAATTATGCTATAAATATTTGGTAATATCTCCACTCCTAAGTTTAATTATTTTAGACTTTTTGTAACTCACAAAATGGTTCATCATTTTTAGTTGGTAGGCATAGTTGTAAAGCATCCCTAAGAGAATAGACATATCATAGTCTATTAGGAATGAAATAACCTAGGTCATCAAAATATTCAAATGGAATGGAATGTGTCTTATATGGATATTTTCATGTATTATATTAATTATCAACATGATTTTAGTTAGTCTTAATTGGTCATATGAGTAAATCAAACATATCTAGAGGAAGCATGTTGGAAAGATTTTAATATCTATAAAAATGATAAGGTCTTTTCATATATCTATCATTAATCATGCTTTGAAGAGGATTAAAAATGACTATAACTACAATTATAAAATAAATTATCTCCTTCTTAAATCTAGCAACAATAACCAAAGAAATATTAATGTCTAGGAAATCTAAAGTAACAATAACACTAGGTCTAATAATATCAACTATATTAATGTTATAAATTGAACATTGATTATTGGAGTGATAAATACAGGAATGGTTACATAGGATTTATGCATCCTTAGCCTAAAAAATACATAATTAAGGGCCATCTAAGGGTTATCCATCATCATATTTAGGAGTGGTGATATCCACATGAATGGATTCAACCACTATGTCACTATAAGATCCATTAGTATAAGTATTTTTATGGATAACCTCAAAATAAATAAACTCATCAATTAGATTTTTGTGAGAACATGATCACAAAGTAGACTGCAACTGATCTATAATTCTAAGAAGAAGGTCTCTCTTTTTTTATTCTCATGAAAATATTATAGTTATACACCTACAAAAACTTGAAATATTGGTGGTTTCCATTAGTGTCATTGTGCAAAGTGAAGGTATGAAAATTATGGGACCCATGAACATGTGACTATGATGTGATTTCCTATATGTGGACCTCTCCATTACTATGTTAAAATTCCCCATTTTGTATATTTTTTATAAACCCTTTATGTTTCTTGGCTAACCAAAACATTCCATTAAAAAGGGGCTATTATTTTAGTTTGGGATAACCCCAACTATTCCATGGTAAATGGATGAGTGTTAACTATGTTATAATATTTTGAAGATTTATAAAATTACATTAATTTCTCCTAATTATGATCATGTGTAACATATTGATAAATCTAGAATGTCATATTCTTTTGATTTTTGATTTTTCGCACTATGAAAATTTGAATTTGTGTGTTTATATTTATTTCTATAGATTAATTTATGTTTTTTCCTTATAATTATGATATGTGTTTATTAATTTTTATAATTTTAAAAGGGAATGGTAGGTGATTTCTCAATGTTTCTAAAAAATCCAAGTGAGTGATAACCTTAAGGGTGATTTGTATTCATAGATGAATCTCGATTAATTTCCTACTATGACTGGCCCATAAAACATGTTTAGGTCAAGATTATGGAGACTTATAAAATTTAAATATAGTCATTAAGGGATATTTGGCATTGATGGCAAAAGAGACTACTTTAGTAACACTATAAAAGTTTATCGATATTTTATTAGAATTAAGAAACAAGGATATGAAATATGGATAATGTTTTTTTTAGGATTTTGAAGGCTTCTAGTATTGATCTTGGCAAATTTGGGTCATTAGATCATATTTAACATTACCAATATTGCATATCCAACTTTGTGTTAACATCAACAACACTAGTGGAAGGTTATGAACCAATGTGACAATTTGTTTTATCCATTGCCACTTTTGTGCTACCACACAACTCATACAATGTCAATACTATATCTTGTAGCCTATCAAGAACAATAAGAAATAATGTCACCATATTATCTGGTTATGAAGTGGTTTTTACCAACTATTGTAATTGTTTAAGTGATTTTTCATCTTCATTCATTGTATAATAGTTTAAAATTCCATTATTTTTAGATTATATACATAAAATAAATAAGTTATAGATTACATATACACCAGACATTTGATATCTTATATATTATACAAAATTTAGCATAATACAACTTTGATATTACATTTGAATATCAGTTGTCATCCCTTTATTTATTTCTTTGTTATTTTAACATAATACAGATCAATATTCTCTATAATTCATAAATTTTATTTTATTAATAATCCTCTTAAATATGTTTAATTAGGTTATCCACTAGATCTCCCTTAGGCACCAAATCAGTGGCATTAGAGAATAAATGCTTCATATCATTTCCATGTGATATCACGGTGTATTCGAAAGTCATTATTGTTTGTATTCCCACTCATTCAAGGTCTAAATAAATGAAGTTAGAGATTAAGACTCATGACCCTTCATCATACCTTTACGTCCTCAAATGGGAGATAAATATTCAATGATGACAACTTCATAAATATTCCACAAGATGATAGAATATGCATTTCAAAGACAATGATAAGAATTGGAAGAAAATCATGCATGTGAATGAGAAATTATTTATTATCACTTCTTGCTAATTCTCAAGTAGAATATCCTATCCAACACCTTTCATTCTCATCAACCATGTAGACAAACCCCATAAATGGCACTATTCAATTTACGTGTCCCTATGTTCGAAGGTAGAATATATCTAGATGAAATAAATAATTGGTGAAACCTCATATTCTCATATCATGTAATTAATCAATTCTCTAACCAATAAAATTTTACATTCTCTCTTCTAAAATTTTCTTTATCATTAAAAAATGGTGGGAGTATTATTTCACTTCAAATGAAAATTGTGAAGATAAAGTTAACTTAGACACATCTATATGCACATGGAACAGATTCATAGAAGAACTCAAATAAACCTATTATCTAGTTAGAAACTATGATGAATTTTACATCAATATATCTTATCTACACAAAGTAAAGGAACAATTCATGTATTATTACACATATATTTTTCATAATTTAGTTTCCATATTTGGGTTTTATGATTCAGGTAAGTGCACCAACTTGGGGGACAAAAAAAGTCCTACCTATGGACATGATTCTTCTAAAATTTCAAAAATGTGACCTTATATAGCTAATATGAGATGGATACACTAAAAATTTGAAGATGTTATAAAATAAATGAATCATATAATTTTGAGTCTAGTTTCCAAAAAACTATGTTTTTTGAAAAATGGTTAAATATAAATACGTCAAACATCTAAAATTTGAAGAGGACCTCTTATTCTCTTAAGAAAACATATTAGATAGATGATCGTGCATTCCACCATTTTTTGAGAATCATTAAATATTGTTTGAAACCCTATGGTGAATATTTTTATAATATCTTATAGTGTGTTACTATTTTTTTTTTGATAAATATGTTTTTAATTAATTTTGCAATTATGTAGATCCTAAAAATTAGCAAAAAAGGTATATATGGCCATGCGACCCACCCTAACTACCTCAAAAAACCAAAAAATGATTTTATTAATTTTTTAATGTGTGTAGAATTAGGCCTAGTTTGTTACCATATAATCATTTTGCACTTGTATCAACGAAAAACAAATTAGATAAACATGAATAGGTATGTATAGGTGCGGCATGTAGTGGCCTAAAAAAGGTGTTATTAAAAATAAATATAGTTTGAACCCTTAAAATAGCCCAAAAATTATAAAAATAATATATTAATAAAAATGGAAACATGCTTTTCATGATGGTAATAATTTTTATTGATGTTGAAATCCATAGCATATTTGGCGATTGAAGTAGAAATTTGTTGGTTTTTTTCAAAACTCTCAGTATTGGCTACAAATACATAATCACAAGCCATTGGTTCAAAAATCTAAGCCATTTTTGAGCCTAAAGGCTTGGTTTTCAATTCAAATTCAAATAACATTTACACGTTGCATACACATATGCATTGATTTATTATAAGATGAAAACTATCTCCACAAACATGTGGGAGTTGCAAGTGAAGCCAACTTTAGCCATAAGCTTATATTTACTACTCTAATGTAAAAATATAAATGTAACCTTATAATTTAAATTAATTTTATTAAATATAATAAATTAGTGTCACTCAACATCTAATTGAGTTAGTCTCATATTCGCATGCCTTACAATGTGGATAATAGTTTTTTAAAATACAATCAGGTTGGTACTTAGTCATTTTCAGGGTCTAAGTATTAAACCTATGGATTTTAGGACATTATTTTTGAAATTTATATCCATTTTTAGTAAACATATAGTAATTTTTAGGTTTTTGTGCCTTTTATATTGATTCATATCATTTCTAAGAGTCTTAAGTTTGTCAAAATTGAAATTTTCAAAACACACATTTTCAAATTGATGTAAAGTTGTATTATTAGGGTATCATAAGCCACATTAATGACTTACACATATAAAACAACCACATTACATGTTAAATTCACTTGATCATCATCCCTCCCTCATCCTTGATCACTTTCTAGTCATCCTTCATTACCCATAATCACTCTCTCATCATTCTTCATTGTCCCTAATCACTCCCTCATTATCCCTCATTATCCCTAGTCATCTCTAACCAGTTCCTTATCATCCATAATCACCCCTTCATTGACCCTCACTATCCCTCATCATCCATAATCACTCACTCCCCATCCTTTGTCATCCCTAATCAAATTTTCCTCATCCCTCTTCATACCTAATAACTTCCTCATCCCTCCTACTCACTCCTTCATTGACCTTAATTATCTATCATCATCTTTAATCACTCAAGATTATCATCCATAATCACTCATTCACTTATTATCACAATCCATCATCATCCCCAATCACTCACTTTTCATCCCTCATAATCCCTAATCAATCTTTCTTCATCCCTCATCATCACTAATCGGTCCCTCATTGACCCTCGCCATCCTTCATCACTCCATCATTGACCCTAACCATCCCTTACCATCCCTAATCACTCCCTCATCATCTATCATAATTATGCACTCTAAATATATATTTGATTCCAATCATATATTTTTTAATCCATTATAATATAAATTAACTCTTTTGTAGGACTTGTGTTGTCAATACCCATTTGTGATAGTCAATTTTATTATTGAATGAATTGAATGATCTTCCAAATTTATAGTCAAATAACATAAGTATTAACAAAAAATAGATTCTAAATTTTTATTTCATTAAATTTCCTTTATTTTGTATCTAATTAAATGAGACTTTATTTCACTTCCACCTTTGGCAGTTTGGTTTAAAATAAAAAAAATTAAACACAAATCTCTTGTATAATTTTCTAATTCTAAGAAGATTCAAATCAGGTGCAAAGTTATTTAGTGTTTTCCATTTTTATATGACTTTAATGTTTGGTAGGTTCACACATTAACTCATTTTGTGTGTAATTTATCCCAAATATTTTATCTCTTGCATGAAAAATGAACATTTATTCATGTTATCACAAAAATATGCTTCTGCAAAATGTGAAACACTAGTTTAACATGGTGTAGATGTTCATCGCATGTTTTCTAAAGATTAATATGTCATCAAGATAGATTTAAAAAATTACATATGTAAAGGGCTCGAGGATGTATTTCAACATCTTGAAATGAATGATTTTATTATATGAGTTAACCTAAAAGGCTTAACCAAATAGTCAATCAAACCTTCCTTTATTTTTAAGACTATATTCCAAATGTCTATAGGTTTAACATGAATATGATGATACCCAAACTTAAGATAAATTTTTGAAAATAATTCTACACCATAAATATGGAATAAAAATGCCTTAATATTTAAATTAGGATAATATTTCTTCACTTTAATCTTTTTAATATCTTTTTAATTGATTTACAACTTTGGCATAAACACAATTGGGGTTTTTTAAGGTAATGATTTGGCCATGATCTGTCTATTATCCATGATTTCATGGATATACCACTTGATATATTCATTCTCTAGAAATGATATTTTTTATAAAGAGGTTTGAGGTAGAGATAGTTAAGGGATCAAATCAATAGTATTGTTTAGTGTGTAGTATGCAGGAAATTATTTAGGTGATTGAAAGATATCCTTGTATTCATCTAGTTTATGGTTCAATTACTTTATCTTTGTTGTTATTGGATAAAACACACTATGATATGGTGATATAAGGATGTGATTAAAAATTTACATCTTACCATTAAAATTATACTTCGTACTAGGACTGACAATATTCTTGCACTTCCTGGCACTAATGACTAAAAGCTTATAAACTAACTACGATATATGGTATTTTAGATCATGACGATCTATCACAACAATTCAAGGATTTACTTCATAGACTTTATTTCAATGGTGAATACATGGTTGACCACATGTAAAACATCACAAACCTATAATAGTGAGATGTCACAAAGGATTACATCTTTAAAAAATTTGATTTTGTACACTAAGTGACACTACTAGGTGATCCATTTCTCAAGACCTACACTAGCATATGGTTATGGATGATGTATAAATTTCAAGTTAAATTTTTTTAAAATTATATTTAGGAGAAATTAAATTCTTCTGAATTCCATTATAAATTATGAAGTGTATTATCTCACCATTGATCTACATTTGTTAATGAAATAATATTTTAAATTCATATAAGTTTTTGTATGTATATTAATTGATTAAGGATTAATCAATATACATACAAATATAAAGCCTTAAATATAATTATTCAAATCATAAAATGTCCTCATGTGGAAATCAATTCATTAGTTTTAAGAAATCACATAGCTTGGTGATCCTCATATATTTACTACCCATTTTTCATTTTATGGTGGTTTTACTTGCTTCTCTTTTTCTGGTGGATTCTCAATTTTGAATTACATCATTTCTAATAGGCCCATATTTTTTCATCGGTGTTAAATATTTATGTTTCAAATCTACCTCTACATCATTTTGATCACTATGTATTATATTTTATACTATCACTCAACTCTCAAATTATACATTGTAACATTTTTTAACCCCAAAAAAATACCACCATCAAGGTATTGGATGGAGTGATTAAGGATGAGGAGGGATGAGGAAGATATGAGTAGACATGATGAGGGAGTTAATAGGGATGATGAGTGATAGTGAGGGTCAATAAGGGATTGATTAGGGATGATGTGTGATGGTGAGGATTAATGAGAGAGTGATTAGGGGATATTAGGGATGAGTAATGAGCGATTATAGATGATGAGGTATGATGAAGCTACTCAATATAAATAGTGATCTAGTTTACATATTTTAAGTCTTTATAAGGTGTTCAAGGTCATAATAATTACATATGATTATTTCTAAGTTTCTATTTTTGTGTCAATTTTTAGTTAGAGTTGTATTGGACTTTCCCATTAAATCTTTCATTTGAATTTTTGAACTTTCATATAGACTTCAATCTTGTTTCAAGAAGTCCAACATTGAATTTGGTGTGGTTACACTTTATATAGGATTTTAGGATGTTAAAAAACATATAAATAAACTCATATTTGATAAATATGTTAGTATTTAAACTAGTTGAGGACACTCTCAACATACAAAAGAAGTTAGAATTCAATTGATGGTTATTTGGTAATAACAGTCATGTCCATGTCTTATTTTGTATTCAAAGTCATATTCAAGAGAGTTGGATGGGTAGGATTTTAAAGGATGAATGTAAATAACCTTAAATAAGTGAAGAAAGACAAGTTTTGATTATTTGTAGAGAAGAAAAAAATAGACCCTGCATCTTCTTGAATATGTGAAATGATAGTTGACAGTGTGCATGATCATGAAAAGGCATATGAATGTATTTGAGTGAACATTAAAATATATATGTTGCTGATTTTATTATAATATTATAATTAATTATTATATTCTTTCAATTAGCTTTCATATATTTAGATCATAAAAAATAAAACTAACACAGTCTTGCAGTCAACAAGAAACCTAACATAGTCAAAGTGGTGTCTCATGGAAATTGGAAAATTGAGTGTTCTAGATATAAGGAACTAATTTTTTTAAGTGTGTAAACATTGTACAGAGGATTTTCAACCTTCGTGTTTATTTATAACCTTTTTTGGAATGAATTATAACAAATAAACTGTTCTCAAATTACTACAGAACTATGATTGAGTACACAGTCTATTCAAATTTGGTTAAGTCAATCTACTGTAGCTTAAAAAAGGAAATATAACACTTGAAAAATGTGAATATGGTCAGATCACACCTAATATAATATAAAAAGTCATTATAAATGCCTTTTGAAGATTAAAATCTAATTTTGACCATTCTCAAGTTCTTAAAACTAGTCCAAACCTTGTATTAGGGTTCCTACTTTCAAAGTGAGTTTTTAGGAGTTGTAACCATCAATAATTCATGAAATTTGGTTGAGTTAGACATGCAGAAATATAATATAGTGTTTTTAAATTGTGTAAGTATGGATAATTATGGATGGGGGAGGACTGTGTGGTAGATAGGGTAGAAGGAAACCTAAATACCTAATATGAGATTAGAAAAAGCCAAAAGAAGTAATCAAGTAGTTGAACCAAAGCTTGGATCTTTGTGAAGAGATGGGATATGTTATAGGGTATCCATAAATGAGGTTGATTTGATGATTTGAATTTGTACAATAAAATTTTATGATAGATTAAGAGGTATTGTATGATATGAGGATTATGTTGAGATGTTAAGTAGGGTTGAGTGGAAGGAAGTTTGCTAGAGCTCTATTAAATCTTACAGAACCAAAGAGAAGATTTTATCTAATTTTTTATAAAGCATAAAGACTAGTAATGTGGATAGTCTCAAATAAGAGAGATTGAATGCATGGAGTAAGGAGAATAGAATGAATTTTTTAGTGAGACCATCTAAAGAATGGTGGAGAATAAATGAAATGAATAAAATGTAGATGTGAATTTGAAATGTATGCAGAGTCTAAAGAAATAAATCAAGCAATAAAAGATATATTGAAAGATAAGTGTATATTATTAAAGATCTTGGACAAGCAGAATATGCAATAGGGTTTTGAATCATGAGGGATAGTGAGGGGCAATGAGGGAGTGATTATAAATGATAAATAATGGTGAGGTTCAATAAGGGAGTGATTATAGATGAGGAGGGAGTGATTAGGGATGATGAAGAGATGATTAGGGATGGTAAAAGCCAATGAAGGAGTAATTAGGGATGATGAGTGATGATGAGATCCAATGAGGGAGTGATTAAGGATGATGAGGGAGTGATCAAAGATGATGAGGGATGGTGAGGGTCAATGAGGGAGTAATGAGGGATGGGGATGGACAATCAGTGAGTTATAAGGGATGATGAGGCATAGTGAGGGTCAATGAGGGAGTAATCAAGGATCATGAGGGAGTGATTAGAGATGACTAAGGATAGTAAGGGTCAATGAGGGATTATTTAGAGACAATTAATTAGCGGTGATGAGGCATGAGTAGAAAGTGATCAAGGATAAGGGAGGGATGATGAGCAAGTGAAATTAACACAAAGTGATTTTTTGATGTGTGGGGGTCATCAATGTGACCTATGCTACCTGAATCACACTAATTTACATCAATTTCAAAGTGAGTAGTTTTTAAAATTCAATTTTTAAAAACCTAAGACTTCTAAAAATGCCAAGAATAATTGGAAGGTAATAAAACCTTAAAAATGACTATATGTTTACCAAAAATGGATATTAATTACAAATGTTATGTCCTAAAATCCTTAGGTTTAATACTTAAACCCTAAAAATTCCCCCGTACTAACCTAGTTGGATTTTGAAAAACTATTTTCCATGTCGTAAGGCATGTAACTATGAGACCAACACTATCAAATGCTAAGTGACACTAATTTCTTATATTTACAAAAATAAATTTAATAGTAAATATAAGGCTATGACCAAATGTGGCTCCACGTGAAACTTCCACATGCCTATGGAGATGGTTTTCATCTTATAAAAAATCAATGCATACACATTATATAATGCAAATGCATTATATAATGCATTATACAATGCGTATGTGTTATACAATACATACAAGTTATTTGAATTTACACTAATGCATAGAAATTATTATTTTCTAAATAAAGCAACCATGTTATGGCTTAGTAATTAAAAATCCATAATTTAAATAACATGATCACATTAATTAAATAAAGTGATCACAGTATTTAATAACATGATTGTGTTACCTAAAATTTCCACTAAATTACCCCCCAACTTAGAACACATACCCATTCAGAGAAAAATATTATATTGAATTATAGGTTAGGATTGAAACCTCATATCCATTTTGAAATGAATTTATTTAAAATATATTCAATCAAGGGATCCTATATATTTTATTACAATTTTAAAGTGAAGGCCAAGCCCAACACTAAGATAGAATATTCAAAATCTCAAACCAATCAACAATCTAAATCTTCCAATAAAAATTCCTAGTTAGGGAGTTGATCAAAATAAACTCTACATAGGAAATAATAATTTTTAAATGATTAGAATAAAAATTCCAAGACTAATAAGTGGTGTTTTGTTCACAATTCAAATATTTGTTACAATGAAGAATGATGTTCTAGGAAGAATCTACTTGCACAACATAAAGCAACAAGTAAAAATAAAACATCAATGGAAAAAGGTAAGGATATCATGGATTCTAAGACTATAACCATGGTGGGTACCAAAAATATATCTCATAAACCCATAGAAATAGAGGAGTATAAAAATTATTTAATTTTGAAATGGGGATCAATGTTTAACTAGTACACTTCATTATTGAAAATAGAACTCAAAGGAACATGATTTATTTCAAATCAATTAATAGATTGAAATTATCAGTGAATCCTCACCCTCAACCCTACTCCATTGGATATTTTAGTGAAGTTTCTATTAAACACATCACTCAATAATGTCAATTGGTGTACAACATCAACCTTTTTCAAGATATAGTTCTTTATGGTGTCAATCCATTAGTGGTATCTGATTTTTAACTTATTCAACCATATGTTTACTATTGACATGTAGTATATGAGATAAATCCTATAATTTTTTTCATAGATGTTGGTGATAAGAGATACTACATATAATAAGTAGTCCCTAAGTTATCACTAATTATCACTAAGTAGTATAAAAATCTAGTCACATATAGTAAAAAATCTATGCTCTTTATGGTAAGATATGATTGAAATAAATTCTTTATATCATTAATTCATACCACAATTCCTCTAGTAATAGAAAAAAATGCCTCAGAATTGAATCTCAAGTTGGAATAATAAAAGGGTTTATTCCACCTACAAAATGTAGTGCCTACACATTACTTGGTGAATCCATTAACTACATCTACCTAATGCTTATTTACTACATAGATCATTTCTAGAAAATTAATAAATTAAGTGTTGGATTCATTAACTTGTGGTAATGGACATATTAGGCCTAGCTCATCACATTGTGGTAACTTTATTTTAATTGTTCCAATGAAGGTCAACACATTTAAGTTATTCATCAATTATAGAGATCTCAAAAATATCATAATTAATAACCATTATCCTCTTATTAAGATTGAAGACCTATTAGACTAGTTCCATAATGCAATATACTTCACTACAATTGATCTTAAGTCTAGGTATCATTAGATTCTTATTGAACATATAGATGTATGGATAATATCCTTTAATTCCAAATAAGGTTTGTTTAATGGTTAGTCATTCCATTTGTTTTAAAAAATTCAATAGCTACACTCATGCCAATGAGGAATGCCATTTTTAATCCATTCACCACTTATTTTTTGTAGTCTGCCTTGATAACATCCTAATCTTAAGTAAAACATAGAATGGACATCTGTTATATATAGAGAAAGTGCCTGAAGTTTTTCAAAACATAATTTTTATTCAAACATGAAGAAATGTTAATTTTATATGAAGTATATACATTATATGGTATTCTTATTATATCTGTAAGGAGTGCATATAGCCCTAGATAAGATTCAAGTCATCCAAAAATAGCCACAACCAAATAATCTCATAGAACTTTATAACTTCTTGGGATTTGAAAATTTATATATGAGATTTGTACATGGTTTTTCTCATGTGACTTGGCCTCTATAAAAATTTACCAAAGGTGTCACTAGATAAAATTTCACTTTAGAATTCATATATTACAAAGCATTCAGAGAATCCAAATGCATAATACTTTCTATAAAAACACTTTCTTGACCAACCTTTAACAACCATTTGATATTGATATAGATGAATTTTAATTTTCAATTGGATTAGTCTTAACTTAACTTTTTTGTCTAATTGAATATCATAACAAAATGTTCACTACAGCAATAAAAAATTACCCAACATATGATCATGAGTTTTATGTTATTATTCAAACATGTAAGAATTAAAAGCATTATATTTTTGGAAAGGAGACTATGATCCCACAAAATTCACAGTCCAATTTAGTTATTTTAGATTAAAAAATCAATAAGAGTGACACAAAAATGATATTTTTATTTTCAAAAGTTCCATATGAACATCAAACATAAGAATGAAAGTGCCAATCTAGTCATAAAATTTTTGAATGGTCTGCGAGCACAATCTCTCCTTTTTATTCTTAAAACATGTGGACATTAATTTAACACATAATCAAAAGTTTATCCATCTCAAATTGATTTTTCATATATATATCATAATTTTCTTTATAGTACTTTAGTTCTAAATTTATACTTCAAGGACAGACTTCTATATCACCATGGGCAATTGTGTATTCCACATGATGTACAGAGACCAAAGATAATATGGAGGCTTGTTTAATCAATATTAAAGGATATTTTTTGGAGTTAAAAAGACTCTTATGGTTTTTCATAAGTATTTATTATAGCTATATCTTAGGGATGATGTATCCAAATATATCAAAATTTATATTGTATATACAATTTCTAAGCCAGTTAAAAATAATAAAGGTTTTATGAATTTCTAAGATAAATCTTAAGTACTTTTAAAACTCTCATCTTAAAAATGTATGGAATATAACCCATTTTCATATTATATGGGGGATTTGAGGAGCAATAAATAACAAAATATTTAGGGATAAGAAGTATAATAGCAAGGATATATCTGAAAAAATATTTATGTATATCAAAGAAAACTATAGGTCAATACAAATCAAAAAATCCAAAAAAATGTTATTTCATGAACTTATCCCATCTAAAAATTTCCAAATAGATACTTCAAGCTTATCAAAACTAGACCCTAAAGATGAAATAAGAAAAATAACAAAGTGAAAACATCCACCTGAAGATTGGATGAATATCAACTTTGATGGAGCTTCAAATGGAAATCCAAGAGTAGCAGGGGTGGGGGTATCATCAAAAATTATGAAGGAAAGATGTTTGTTATGCGAGAGATATGGATCTAAAAATAAATCACTATCCCAAAGATTTAGTGTAAAATTGGCAAATAGACACTTTAGAATTATGGAAACTAGACCTTAAAGATGAAATAATAAAAATAATGAAGTTGAAACTTGCACTTGAGGATTGGATGAACCTTAAATTTTATGGATCTCCAAATGGAAATCCAAGAGTAGCATAAGTGGGGGTATCATAATTTTTTTAAGGAAATATACTTACTACTTATGTGATAGATATGGGTATAAAAACAAATCATTTGGCTTAAGCTTTGGTGTCACTATAAGGGATCAAATTGGCAAAGAAAATAAATGCATAAAATATTTTGTTGGAGGGTGACTCCCTAAACATTATAAATTGTTTAAATGGTAAAAGTCACATAAGATGGTCTATCAAACATGTCATTATTGAATCCATAGACATTTTGAATTCATTCCATTAGGTATGTATCCAATATATGTATAGAGAAAGGAATGGGATTTCTGACTAGTTTGTAAATAAGGGAGTAAACAATGTTGGTTTCAAAACTTTTTTTGGCCATGAAAACCTCCCTAGGGAGTTTATTTTAAAACTTACCAATGAAGGTAAAAATCATGTTAATAATGCTATGCATATGGATGCTTTCCCTAATGCTTATTGGGGTCATAAATTAGTACGTTAGGAATTGGGGAATTAGACCCCACGAGCCTAACTTCAGTTATTCTATTGAGAAGCATCGAGAAGGGTAAAAGAGTCCTGAATAAGACCAAAACTATATGCATGGTTACAACCCTAATTGGATGGACTATGAGCATAGAGATATTAGGATTGAGTGGAGTGTAGACAAGAGGATTTCAATGCACCTACCAAATAATATATAACCTAACCTCCAACCAAAAGTTATAAATAATGAAAGAGTTTGGAATGCCTTGCAAGTAGGGGGATTCATGGGTTTCATGGAGATAGTTGAAGGGTTTGAAAGACATCTCTCTATCTAGTTTGAAAATGCTTGGGAAGAGACGTTTGTTATCATCAATGGTGTCACACTTGACATCACAAAAGATATTATATCTCATGTGAGAAGGATTGAAATTGAGGATACCAAGAGATACTATAACCCTAGATAGTTCAAACCATATAAAGAGGCTTTTTTGGAAGACAACGAAGAGTTGGAGTAGCTGCATAATGGTTTTCATAGGGAATCCCTTCCCAAGTTGTTCACTATGGTAGATTTTCATCTTATTCAATATATTAATTTAGAGGGTAGATATCTTGTGGTGAAATGGTCTATGTTTATAATTCTCAATTAGTTTAGGCATGGGATGTCTTTTATCCTTCCTTTCTTTATTCTCAAATCTATGAGAAATTTAAGAATGGGAATTATTCTGCTCTGAGACACGAGGGGGTAATTTTCATTATCTTCAAATATTTTAAAGATATGAACCAGATCATGCCTTAGATACCTCAAAACCATCAAGAGAGTCCAAAATATGGGTTGATGTCTATAAGGAAGATCAATTTTTTTTTGATAAGTATCTAGGTAGCTCGAGTAGGTCATCTAGAAGTAAGAAAAAATATGTCAATAAGGAATTAGACAAGAAATTGAAATCTATATTTAAAGAATAGGATAACATAAAAAATCACCTTATAATTTCTTATAAAACCACTGATCACTAAAAAGATAAATAGGTGAAATAGGGGTACATGAGCTTTTAGGATATGCAAGACAAGAGATGGTTTGAGAAAGTCATTAATCTGGATAGAGCTAGAGTGGAATTGAAAGATATTAGTTATGAGGGAGAGAAGAATAGAGATCAAGATCAAATATATACAATTCCTTATAAAAAATAAAAAGAAGAAGGGGAATGCAACTCTGGAGAAAGGGGAGACATCTCAAATTTAAAAGGACAAAAATGTGTATTTCAATCCTCTGGTCGATTATCCCAAAGGAAAGGAAAACCTATATAAAATATTAGAATAACTCAACCTCCATAAATATATAATGAGGTGGTTCATGCATGAAATTATGATTCTTAAGAGTATGTTGAATGTGCTTCAATAGGAAAATGTTATATTGTCTAAAACCTTGGCAGAGAGAGAGAAAGAAAGGATGGCATCCAGATTTAGTGCATGAACTTCATAAATGGACAAACACCATAAATGATACAATTCAATTTATGAATCCCTATATTTGAAGTTAGAATATATTTGGATGTAATTTATAATTGGTGAAACCTTAAATTCTCATACTATGTAATTAATCAATTATCTAACCAAGAAATTATTATATTCTCTCTTCTAAATTTTCTTTATCAATAAAAAATGATGAGAATATTATTTCACTTCAAATGAAAATTGTGATGTTAAATTTAGCTTTGACACATTTGTATACACATGGAATAGATTCATAGAAGTACTCAAATAAACCTTGTGTCTTGTTAGAAACTATGATGACCTGTACACCAAGATCTCTTAGTTGCACCAAGGTAAGGAACAATTCATGTAGTAGTACACATATTTTTCATAATTTGGTGTCCAAAATTGGGTTTTATGATTTAGAGAAAAATATATTTTTAAATATAGGTTATGGTTGAGACCTCATATCCATTTTGAAATAGATTTATTAAAAATATCTTCAATCAATGGATCTTATAGATTTTATTACAAGTTTGAAGCAAAGGCCAAGGCCAAGACTAAGATAGAAGATTCAACATATAGACTAATCAATAGTCTAAATCTTCAAATAAAAATTCCAAGTTAGGGAGTATCTCAAAATACCTTCTATATAAGAATCAATATTCATCAAATGATAAGAATATGAAATCCAAGAGTGAAAAGTGGTATTTTTTTCATAATTCAAATATTCAATCCAATGAAGAATGATATGTTAGGAAGAATCTACTTGGACAACTTAAAGAAACAAGTACAAATAAAAACTCATTGCATAAAGGTAAGGTTATCATGGATTTTAAGACTATAACCATGGTTAGTACCATAAATATATCTCATATCCCCATAGAAATAGAGGAAGTATAAAAATTATTGCATTTTAAAATGGGGATCGATGTTCAACTAGTACACTTCATTATCATGAATGGAAGTCAAAGGAAAATAATTTATTTCAAATAAGTTCATAGATTGAAACTGCCACGAAATCCTCACCCTCAACCATAATTGATTGAATATTTTAATGTAGTATCTATTGAACATATCACTCAATAATGTCAATTGGTGAAAAACATCAACACTTTTCAGTATATAGTCCTTTACGATGTTACTCCATTAGTGGTATCTAATTTTTAACTTATTTATCCATATGTTTACCATTGACATGTAGTAAATGAGGTAATTTCTATAAATGTTTTCATATATGTTGGTGATAATAGATTCTACATATACTTATTAGGCCCTATGTTATCACTCATTAGCACCAAGCAGTGTAAGAATCTAGTCACATATAGTAAATTTTTTTTGCTTTTGATGGTAAGATATGAATGAAATAAATTCTTTATGGCACTAATTTATACCATAGTTCCTATAGTAATAATAGAAAAGGCCTAGAGTTGGAGCTCAAGTTGGAAGAATACAATGGTTTATTACAGCTACCAAAGGTAATGCTTACACATTGTTTTGTGAATACATTAACTACCTCTACCAAATGCTTATTTATTACATAGACACTTTCTAGAGAATTAATTAATTAAGTGGTGGATATATGAATTTGTGGAAATGGACATATAAGACCTAGCTCATCACCTTTTGGTAACTTGATTGTGCTTACTCCAATGAAAGACAACACACTTAAGTTGTGAATAAATTATAAAGATCTCAAAAATATCATAGTGAATAACCATTATCCTCTTCTAAAGATTGAATACCTATTGGACCAGTTCCATAGTGCAATATACTTCACTAAAATTTATCATAAGTTTAGGTATCATCAGATTCTTATTAAGCATACAAATGTATGGATATTATCCTTCAATTCCAAATAACATTTGTTTAATGGTTAGTCATGCAATTTATTTTGACAAATTCAATAGATACATTCATGCCAATGATAAATTCCATTTTCAATCCATTCACTACTTTTTTGTAGTCTACCTTGGTAACATCCTAATCTTAAGTAAAACTTGGAATGGACATCTACTATATATAGAGCAAGTTCACGACACTTTTTGAAAACACAAGTTGTATTCAAAAATGAATAAATATTAATTTTATATGTAGTATATAAACTATATGAGATTCATAGTAGATGCACAAGGAGTGCATGTAGACCTAGATAAGATTCAAGTCATCCAAGAATGGCCACAACCAAATAATCTCATAAAACTTTATAGATTATTGGGATTTGAAAATTTTTATATGAGATTTCTACATGATTTTTATCATGTGACTTGGCCTCTATAAAAAGTTACCAAAGGTGTAACTAGATAAAATTTCACTTTGGAATTTGTATATTACAAAGCATTCAAAAAATTCAAATGCATAATAGTTTCTACACCAACACTTTCTTGACCAACCTTCAACAACCATTTGATCTTGATATAGATGCCTTTAAATTTTCACTTGGATTAGTCTTCACTAAAATTATTCATCTAATTTTATATCATAATAAAATGTTTAATACACCAATAAGAAACTACTCAGCATATGATCATGAGTTTTATGCTATTATTCAAACATGTAAGCATTAAAAGCAATATATTTTGGAAAAGGAGACTATGATCCCACAAAAATCATAATCCACTTTAGTTCTCATAGAAAAAAATCAATAAGAGTGTAATAAAAATGGTTTTTTTTTTTAAATAGTTCCATCTAAACATCAAACATAAGAATGGAACTGCCAATCTAGTCATAAAATTTTTGATCTGTCTACTAGCCCAAGCTCTCCTTTTTGTAATTGACACATGTGGACATTAAGCTAACACATAGTCAAAAGTGTATCCATATCACATGGATTTTACATACATCTATCAAAATTTTCTCTAGGGTACTTTAATTTTAGATTTATTCTTCAATGACAAACTTCTATATCACCTTCAGAACTTGTGTATTCCACATGATGTAGAGAGACCAAAGCTAATATGGAGGCTCATTTTATCAATATTAAAGGATATTTTGGAGTTTAAAAGAGTCTTATGGTGTTTCATACATATTTATTATAGCCAGATATTAGGTTCAATGTATCCAAATATATCAAATTTTATATTATATATATAATTTCTAAGCCAGTTAAAAATAATAAAGGTTTTAGGGATTTCTAAGCTAGATCTTAGGTCCTTTCAAAAAATATCATCTAAAATATCTATGAAATATAATCCTATATCATATTATATGGGGTATTTGGGGAGAAATAAGTCAAAAAATAATCAAGGATAAGAAGTGTAATAGTAAGGATATATCTGAAAGAATCTTTATGTATATTAGAGAAAACTATAGGTCAATACAAATCAAGAAATCCAAATATCTGCTCTTTCATGAATTTATTCAAGCTAAAAATTGGAAAATATACACTTTAGACTTAGGAAAATGAGACCTTAAAGATAGAATAAGAAAAATAATGAAGTGGAAACCTCTACCCAAGTATTGGATGAATCTCAACTTTGATGGAGCCTCAAAGGGAAATCTAGGAGTAGCATGGGGTGGGGGTATCATCAAAAAATTTGAAGGAAATTTAATTTTTAATTATACAATAGATATAGATCTAAAAATGAATTATTGGGCTGAAGATTTGATGTTGAATTGGAAAATAGACACTTCAAACTTAGGGAAACTAGACCCTAAAGATGAAATAAGTAAAATAATAAAGTGGAAACATCCACCAAAGGATTGGATGAGGCTCAACTTTGATGGATCTTCAAAGGGAAATATGGGAGTAGCAGGGGGTGGGGTATCATCAAAATTATAAATGAAAGTTATTTTTTGTTTATGTGAGAGATATGGGTCTAAAAATGAATCATTGGGCTAAAACTTTGGTGTCACTATGGGGGATCAGATTGGTAAAGGATATAAATGCACAAAATATTTTGGTAGAGGGTGACTCCCTAAACATTGTAAATTATTTAAATGGTAAAAATCCCATAAGTTGGTCTATCAAGAATTTCATTGATGAATCCATAGATATTTTCGATTCTTTCTATTAGGTATGTATCCATCATATGTATAGAGAAGGGAATGGGATTTTTAACTAGTTTGAAAATAGGGGAGTTAAAAATGTTGGTTTTAAAACTCAGTTTGGCCATCAAGACCTCCCTAAGGAGTTGATTTTAAAATTCACCAATGAAGGTAAAAATCATGTTAATAATGATATGCATATAAATGCTTTCCCTAATATTTAGGTGGGATGTAGATTAGTATGTTAGGAATTGGGTAATTATGCCCCATGATCCTAGCTTCAGCTATTCTATGGAGAAGCATCTATAAGGGAAAAAGAGTCTTGAAGAAATCCAAAACAATATACATGGATACAACCCTAATTAGATGGTATGTGATCACATAGATGGTAGGAGTTATTGGAGTGTAGATAAGAGGATTTCAATGGGCCTACCAAACTAGATCGAACCTAAGCTCCAACCGAAAGTTAGAAAGAATGAAAGAGATTTTAATGCCCTATAGGTAGTAGGATTCTGGGTTTTAGGAAGATAATTGAAGGTTTAGATAGACATCTCTCTATCTAGTTTACAAATGCTTGGGAAGAGAGGTATGTTACCATCAGTGGTGTCACACTTTACATTATAGAATATCTTATCTCTCATGTGAGATGGCTTGAAATTTAGGATACCAAGGGCTACTATAACTCTAGAGAATTTAAACCATATAAATAGGATTTTTTGGAATATGACAAGGAGTTGGAGGAGTTACAAAATGGTTTCAATAGGGAAGGTATTCCCAAGCCATTCATTGAGGTAGATTTTCATATTTTTTAGTATATTACTTTAGAGGGTAGAAATAATGTGGCAAGATTACCTATGTTTAGAATTCTTAATTAATTTAAGCATGGGTTTTCTTTCAACCTTCCTTTCTTTATTCTCAAATCCATGGAGACCTCTATTCTAAAATTTAAGAATGGGAATTATTCCCCTCTAAGACCTGAGGTGGTAACTTTCATTCTCTTCAAATATTTTAAATATATTAACCAAATCATGCCTAAAATACCTCAAAACCATCAAAATAATTTGGAGGATGGGTTGGGGGTTATAAGGAAGATCAAAAAAGTCTCGATTAAATATCCACATAGCCTAAGTAGGTCATCTAGAAGTAATAAAAATATGTAGAGAAGTAATTAGACAAGAAAGTGAAATATATATATTTAAAGAATAGGACAACATAAAAAATAAATCTATAAGTTCTTCTAAAACCACTGATCATAGCAAAAAAAAATAGGTTAAATAGGGGTACAAGAGATTTTAGGATACGCAGGACAAGAAAGGGTTTGAGAACCTCATTGACATTGATAGAGCTAGTGTGAAATTGGAAGATATTAGTAATGATAGAGATAAGAATAGTGATAAAGATAAGATATATAAAATGCTTGATAAAACTAAAGAGAATGGGAATAAAACTGTAGAGAAAGGGGAGACATCTCAGATTCAAAAGGATAAAAATGTGGGTTTAAATCATCTATTCACTTCTCTCAAAGCCAAGGAAAACATAGATAAAATATTTAAAAATTTGACCTCTATAAATCTCTAATGAGGTGGTTCATGCATGAAATTATGACTCTTAAGAGTAAGTTGAATGTGCTTTAGCAAGAGAATGCTATATTGTCTGAAACCTTGGAAAAGAGAGAGGAGGACATCTAAAATCAGTGCTTGAACTTCATAAATGGGCAAACACCATAAATGGTAAAATTAAACTTAGGCATCCCTATTTTTGAAGGTATAATAGATTTAGATGTAATATATAATTGGTGAAACCTTATATTCTCATACTATGTAATTAATCAATTCTCTAACCAAAAACCAATATTCCATTCTCTCTTCTAAAAGTTTCTTTATCATTAAAAAAATGGTGGGAATATTATTTAACTTCAAATGAAAATTGTGAAGATAAAGTTAACTTAGACACATCTATATACACATGGAACAAATTCATAGAATCACTCAAATAAATATATTGTCCTATTAGAAACTATGATGACCTATACATCAAGATCTCTTAGTTGCACCAAGACAAGGAATAATTCATGTAGTAGTACACATATATTTTTCATAATATGGTTTCCAAACATGGTTTTTATGATTCAAAGAAAAATATTATTTTAAAATATAGATTAGTATTGAGACCTCATATCCATTTTGAAATGGATTTATTAAAAATATCTTCAATCGATGGATCCTCTAGATTTTCTTAAAAGTCTTAAGCAAAGGTCAAGGCCAAGACTAAGAAAGAAGATTCAAAATATCAGACCAATCAATAATCTAAATCTTCAAATAAAAATTCCAAGTTATGGAGTAACTCAAAATACCTTGTACATAAGAAACAATAATTATCAAATGATAAGAATAAGAAATCCAATACTGACAAGTGGTGTTTTATTCACAATTTAAATATTCATTCTAATGAATAATGATGTGATAGGAAGAATCTATTTTCCTAACTTAAAGAAAAAATTAAAAACAAAACATCATTGGAAAAAGGTAAGTACATCATGGATTCTAAGACTATAACCATGGTGGGTACCACAAATATATCTCATGCCCCCATAAAAAAAGTGGAAGTATAAAAAATATTGTATATTGAAATGGGAATCAATGTACAATCAATACACTTCATTATTTAAAATGGGAGTCAAAGGAACATGATTTATTTTAAGTCAGTTCATAGATTGAAATTATCACTAAATCCCCACCCTCAACTGTACTCTATTGGATATTTTAGTGTAGTATCTATGAAACACTTCACTTAATAATGTCAATTGGTGTACAACATCAACCTTTTTCAATATATAGTCCTTTACGATGTCACTCCATTAGTGGTATCTAATTTTTAAATTATTCAACCATATTTTAATCGACATGTAGTATATGAGGCAAATCCTATATAATTTTTAATAGATGTTAGTGATAAGAGATACTACCTATAATAAGTGGTCCCTAAGCTATCACTCACTAGCACCAAGTAGTGTAAGAATCCAATCACATATAGTAAAAAAAAATTTCTTTTGATTGTAAGATATGAATGAAATAAACTAGTTGTGGCACTAATTCATATGACACTTCCTCTATTATTAATAGAAAAGGCATCATAGTTGAAGCTCATGTTGGAATAATAAAAGGGTTTATTCCATCTAGCAAAGGTAGTGCCTACACATTGTATGGTGAATCCATTAACTACATCTACCTAATGCTTATTTATTATGTAAATAATTTCTAGAGAATTAATAAATGAAGTGGTGGATCCATGAACTTGTGGAAATGGACATATAAGGCCTAGATCATCACCTTGTGGTAACATTATTATTTTTACTACAATGAAAGACAACACATTTAAGTTGTGCATCAATTATAGGGATCTAAAAAATACCATATTGAATAACCATTATCATCTTATAAATATTGAAGACCTATTAGACCAAATCCATAGTGCAATATACTTCACTAAAATTGATCTTAAGTCTAGGATCATCAGATTCTTATTGAACAGATAGATGTATCAAGAATATCCTTCAATTCCAAATAAGGTTTGTTTAATGTTTATTCATTCCATTTATTTTGAAAAATTCAATAGATACATTCATGACAATGAATAATGTCATTTTCAATCCATTCACTACTTATTTTTTCTAGTATACCTTGGTAACATCCTAATCTTATGTAAAAATTTTAATGGACATCTGCTATATAGAGAGAAAGTACATGACACTTTTTGAAATCACAAGTTATTTTTGAACATGAACAAATTTTAATTTTATATGTATTATATAAATTATATGGGATTCATATAAGATTCACAATCAGTGCATATAGACTTGGATAAGATTCAAGTCATCCAAGAATGGCCACAACCAAATAATCTCATAGAACTTTATAGCTTCTTGGGATTTGAAAATTTATATATGAGATTTGTACATGGTTTTTCTCATGTGACTTGGCCTCTATAAAAAGTTATCAAAGGTGTCACTAGATATAATTTCACTTTGTAATTTATAGATTACAAAGCATTCAGAGAATTAAAATGCATAATATTTTCTGCACCAACACTTTCTTGACTAACCTTCAACAACCATTTGATCTTGATATATATGCCTTCTACTTTTTACTTGGATTAGTCTTCACTTAGCTTATTCATCCAATTGTGTATCATAATAAAATTTTCAATAAACCAATAAAAAATTACCTAACATATGATTGTGTAGTCATATAAAATGCAAAAATTGGTAACTTAAGCATGACTAATGACACCCAACCCATAGGTCCCTCGTACTTTCTCTCATGACCCTCTTAGGCTTGTTTTAACTAATTTATAATCATCCATAGCCTTCCAAACATGATCCCTATTGATTCAAGACCCTCTTTTCATGACCAATCTATCCCCCTAGGTCTCATCTACTCATGATAATAGTGCCACAATAGGACTATAACACTAATGCCACTTATATCTACTTTTGACATTGTTGTCCAAACTCATTTTTGGCCCCAATAGTTAATTCATTTTGGTTTCCCATCCTTATCCTTATATACGAGCATATTCAATCCATGACTAATAGATCCCTATAAAATCCCATTCAAAGATCATTTAGAAAGGGTTGGAAAATATCACAAAGCAAGCAAGAATACAAGCTAGACTACTCAAGCACATTTACCTGTTCTCTACTTATAACCATCCAATACTATTTCCATCTTATTCAAATCCTTACACCAGCCCCTATTCATTTAAAGCACATCTAGTTTAGGATTCTTTGCATATTCATATACTCAATTGCATACAACACATAAAGTGGGAGAACTACATATGGCTTAATCCCTCTTTGAAATATTGGTATATAGGCAATGTGCCCACACATGAGGTGTGAAGCACATCCATTGCATATTACACACACTAATCCCCCCTCTTGCTGAAACTTGGTCAAACCATAATGGAAGATAGGGTTTGAAGAAAGAATTTTCTGTAAAGTGAGCTTTGTTTTCTTCCAACTCAAAAATTTAGTACACAATCTCACATAGACCTATCAAACAAAACCCAAAAAGCTCAAATCCTCAAGACCATAGAAATAGATGTGAAATACAATGCCAGTGCCACTCCTATCCTATTCTAGCACTCTTATCTAATTAAAAAATGAAGGCTAGATCCAAATTCTAGATAGTTTCCTAGTTCTACATCTCAATTTCTAGCTCCTAAATCATTCATCTCAGTCTATTTTTAGATAATTTTATTTCCTTTCCTCATACAATTTACTTGTTAAAATATATATTTTACCATATTAAACTAGATTTTCCCCTTACTCTAGACCCCTTATTATTTAGGAACTAAACACTAGATTCCCAAAAATAATAAATCATTTAGTGAACTCAACTTACTTCGTTTGGGCACAAAAATCCTAGGATAAAATTCCTACTCTTTTTTCCTATAATTTTTGGAATTTTACTTGAATATTTAAATAAGAAATTCATTTCAAATTTTAAAATAATTTTCTTTTAAACCCTAGTTAACCATACTAGCTCTCAGTATTTTTTCCAATAATTTTATAACAATTTTCTAAATTTTTACTAGCATATTAAGCTCAAAAAATCCCTTAAAAATTCAAAATTTAATAGTAATTTCAAAAAAAAATTGTTTTTCTCAAAACCCAAGTTACACATACTAGGTCCTATTCAATCAAGCATTTTCCAATAATTTTTTAATTTTTAGTTGCATATTTAAATCAGAAATCCAATTTTATTTTCAAAATTCCATAGTATTTTGCAAAATTATCATTATCAAAACCCTAGTTGTATGTACTATCTCCTATTCACTTCTTGATGTGTCACCTTACATGTTTTTGAGCTTTAGTTCAAAAATGGGTTTCACTTATCTACATTTATTTCTTGTATTTCTTGCACAAAACAAGGAAACCATCATTAGTCCTGTCATGTACATAAATGATGAAGTTTATCATATGTTAGTACAAAGCTTCATTATTTTCTTTGCATGCTTAAGTTTCATAATAAGAGATGATATTACAAACTTCATCACCAAACATGCACAAGATTATAATATTCTTTTTGCATACTCCCTTTTGCTCATACAAAATAATTTCCAACTCCATTTTTCTAAACGTAGTAAGAATATGATGTTACACATCAAAATTTTCCAGGTCTTTATGTAAAAATTCATTTTCTCTATCCTTTGATTTCTATTTCTCATGTGGAATTTTTTTCAAGTTTATCATGTCAAACACATTAGAAATGTTATGTTACATGTCAAAATTTTCCATTCCTTCATGCACAATTTCAAACTCTCTATTTCTTACTTGCTATTTCTTCTATGAAATGTTATTTATAAACATATTATTGTATAATTTGTCACTCAAAATTCATGCATTTCACTCTACATTCATGCTTTCTACCTAAATGCATATAATTCATTGGATACTTTTGAGTATCTCCCTATCACTACTAGACACAAGAAAACACTAGCCATTGTATCTATCCTTCCTCCCTTCAAAATTGGTACATCTAACTGTCATCTTACACCTACTACCAGCTCTATGCCTATAACAAATCATGTGGTCCACTCTATCACCCAAGTTTATGAAGAGAGGCATGTTGATTATACCCATGGCTATAGCTTTATCACTCAGGCTAACACCCTTTTAGATACAGTTTCTATTCTTGAGATCCTTTAATAATTGGATGTCTACAAAGATGTCTTATATATAACCCTTAAGAATATTAGAATTCTTGTTTCACTTGAACCAGTTTATGTTACATCTATATTCAAAACAATGTAATGGAATGGAGAGCATATTTATTTTGAGAAAGAGGATTTACCCTCACAACACATCATTGAACAACACCTACCTCTATATATTTAATTAAGAATTAAAGACATGGGGGTAAAAAGAGAATTAGTTTATAACATTTTAGGACTCAACATTTGCAACATTTCTTTTCTTAAACATCTTAATATACAACTTCATGACCTAGACCATTTTGACATGAACATTAGAGGTTTTAACAACATCCCATAGAAATTCATGGGTCAAATAACACTCAATGTTACCTTAAGGCCTAAGACACTACCAACTACTTGCCAAGTCATATCAAATGACCTTAACTATAATTTATTACTTGGTCAGCCTTGGATTCATGATATGCATGCAATCCCTTCTACACTCCATGCTTGTCTAAAATTTAGTCACAAAGGCTACATCTACACATGTCAAATTGATAATGAACCTTTTAAATACTTCCAGGTTGATAAAACTCCATAGAATTATATTTTGCATTTTAATCTCAGGAATTTACCTACACAACCTAGTTTTCACAATATACCCTCAAAACATATAACACATCAACAAACTCCAAGTTCAATAATAACATTGATAGCAGATCACTAGTTTTCCTCTCCATTTGCACTTAAATATCTTAATAATATGGGATATCATGGCAAAAGACTCAAAAAGCATCAATAAGGAATCATTAATCCTATTGAGATATCCACACAACATGGAATGCAAGGGTTCAAATATTAGTCTACCCATCTTCATAATAAGCCTTCTTCCACTACATCAAAACATATAAATTTTTGTCTACCTACTAAATCAGTAAATCACAATATTAATCATACTTCAATCCTATCATTGATCTATCCCAATCTCATTGATGACATAGTTTCACTAGACATGTTCACATTAGATGAATTCTATAATGATGAATCCCTCCTCCAATTTCTCAGAGAATATGAGGATCTCCCATCTTGATATCATAAAAATAGATTTCCTCGTCACATAAATACCCATGCATATTTTTTAAAAATTCTATATTATCCCCAAGACATACTAGTTGATTCAGATGATATTATTCCTACTACACCCTACACACTTGATCGTTCCACATTACTTAATGATGAAATAGTTAATTTTAATTTTGGAACTGACTACAACCCCCTCATGTTCCTAATAACCACTACCCTATGAATGGAAGATGATATATATATATATATATATATATATATATATATATATATATGTATGTATATATATATATATGTATATGTATATGTATATATATATATGTATATATATATATATATATGTATATATATATATATATGTATATATATATATATATGTATATATATATATTTGTCAAACATTAATAGATTTCCCATAACTCTTTACTTAGTCTTACTCAGATATGCCAAGTATTGATACATCTATAGCAATCCATTGGATTCATTATACCTAGATGCTAAACTAGTTAGGAAAATTTTCATAAAATGCATCCTAAGGTGGCCCTCTTAATCAAAGATGAGATCTAATGCCTCTTATATGTCAGCTTCATTCAACCAATAGCACACCCGAAATGGATCTCAAACATAGTCTCCATAGTAAAACCTAATGGGTAAAGATGATTTCCCCTTGCCCAATATTGATATGATTGTCGATTCTACAGCTGGGTATGACATGTTATCATTTATGGATGGCTTCATTGGCTACAAAAAAATCAAGATTACTGAAGAATATCAAGAGAAAACACCTTTTACAATACCTTGGGGTGCATTTTGTTATATTGGCATGCCCTTTAGATTAAAAAATTCTAGAGCCACATATCAACATACCATGATACACATTTTTCATGATTTGATTTACTATACTATCAAGGATTATGTCGATGATATACTAGCTAAATCCAAATAATGACAACATCATGATATTGATTTATGAAATATTTTAAAATGAATCAAGCAATATAATGTCCAACTAAACCCAAAAAAATGTGTATTTAGAGTCACATCAGGGAAATGCCTAGGTTTCATTATTTCTTAGTGTGGTATAAAATTTTACCCTATGAAATTCAAAGCCATTATTGATATGCCACCACCCAAAAACTTAAAACAACATCAATCCCTAAAAGGCAAGATCCAATAAATCCATTGTTTTCTAGCTCAACTTGCTGATAAAACTTAGGCTTTCACTCATTTATTAAAGAAAGATACAAAGTATGTCTGGGACCAATATTATCAAGAAAGGTTCAATACAATCAATTAATATCTTTTTAATCCACCTATTTTAGTACCACCCATCCCTAATAATCCCTTCCTCTTATATATCTTAGCAATAGATCATGTAATAGGATAACTCTTAACATATCATGATGATCAACATATCAAGTGAGCATTTTATTACATCAGTCACAGACTGGTTGATTATGAAAAAAATTATTCCATAATCAAAATATTATGTCTAGAATTAGTTTTTTCCATGCAAAAAATCTGACATTACATGATCAATAATGAGACTCAAGTCACTATAAAATCAAACCCCTTGAAGTTTCTAATGGCAAAACCACATCTTTTAGGTCAACTTGCAAAATGGGCTATGTTATTAATAGAATTTAAATTAAAAATATTCCTTCAAAAATCAATAAAGGGCCAAATCATTGTAGACCATTTGGTAGAAACACCACTCTTAGATACTAACCCTCTTAGAAACACATTAAGAGATGATTTTACTACTTATTCTACTCATTCAAATATTGGGACAATGTTCTTAGATGGATCTCACTTGCATCTAGTGCAGGAGCAGGCATTGTCTTTATCAACCTTTTTGGTCACACAATTACTATAGCATATTGATTAAGTTTATCCTACAACAACACCGTAGAATATGAAGCACTTATCTGAGGTCTATTTCCCACTAAGTCCCTCCAAACCAAATCCATTCAAGTCTTTGGTGATTCCTAAATAGTGGTCAACCAAGTCAATTATGTCTATAAAAAAAAGAGGAACATATTATCCCATATCATAACATGGTACATTGTTTATCATCACAATTTGATTACTTTTTATCGAAAGTATACCAATAAAAGACAACCAACATGAAGATGTAATGGCAAGTGCCACCTCTTTGATACCTATCAATATCAATGATGATAAAGATATTTTCATAATTAAGTGACAATAACCATCAATATCTAATATAGATTTGATAGCACTATCCATCCTAACCACTACACATAGTTTCATAACTCCAAAATGGTTTTCTGACATCTATAGCTTTCTAAACAAATCTATTAAACCATACTCTTTTTCATGAAATGATAAACATAAGTTACACAAACAAGCATTTTATTATGTAATCATTGGTGGGGACATTTTTAAATGATCCTTTGATAGACAATTGATTAGATGTTTGACTTCAATAGAAGCCAAAATTTCTCTTACAGAGATGCATGATAGTGAGTGTGGTGCTCATTTTAGTGGAAAAGCCATGTCACACAAATTGCTTTGACAAGGCTACTATTGACCCACCACGGAAGAAAAATGTTCAAAATATGCAAAATTATATGATAACTGTCAATGACATAGTAACTTATAACATGAAAATTCACAATAATTGCAAACTATTATCTCTCCATGGTCATTCATGTTATGGGTATTTGATATTATTAGAAAGATTAACTCTGAATTTGTTGATAGGCATAAGTTCATCATCACAACTATAAAACACTTTAAAAAATGGGTGGAAGCCATTCTAATTCAATCTACTATGGGGGAGGACATTTGTAGTTTCCTCATGACCCACATTAGTTCACACTTTGGCCTACATGAAACTATCAAGAGATTTTTCAAGAAATATGAGATTAAGCACACATTCTCCACTCCATACTACCCACAAGGAAATAGTCAAGTAGAAGCCACCCATAAAACCGTCAATAGCATATTGAGAAAAATAATGACTAAATTTGGAAATGATTGTCATAATCAACTATTCTTTGGATTATGGGCCTATTGCACAAGTATTCATATACCTACAAGAGCCACTCCTTATTCACTCATATATGGAAAAAAAATAGTTTTACCATTAGAATTATAAATCCCATATTTTTGTCTCCCTTAAAGGCATTATCACTAATGACCAGTATCATGAAAATCATCTACACCAGCTTGAATAGTTAGACCATACACGCATTCAAGTAGCATAACATCTCCAAATCTACCATTAATGTATAAAATTATCCTACAACAAATGATTTCACACTAGAGAATTTGAAGTTAATGATCTTATTCTCAAAGAAAATCTTCACAATGTCAGTGCCAAAGAAGAAATCAAAGGTAAATTTAAACCAAATTGGCTAGGTCCATACATCATTACTAAAAATCTTATCCCTAAAGTGTATCTTCTAGCTTCACTTAAAGGAAAGAAACTAAAAAACCCAATGAATATTATACATCTACATAGATTATATGTATAGTATAGCATTCCACACATCACTTTGTACATTGTTTCCTTTACTTGATTGTACATAATTTCCCTATGATCACTTGTAAATAGTTCATAAAATTTTAAAAAATTAAAAAACATGTAAATAATTCAAAAATAGAAAAAATATTTTGATTGTATGCATCATCCATGCTTTACATTTATACTATCATGCTAGACTTACATCTACTATTCTATGCTATTGCTTATCAATTTGTCTACATTACCATGCTTCACTTGATCTCCTTTGATTGTGTACAGAGACTTCTAAATCTTTGATTGCTTCACTCTACCCATTAAGGGGACATGAAAATTATACATCATGACATAAATCAATATACATACCCATTGTGGGAACTTTTTACATGACTACACCATCCATGTTATGTCAATCCTACATGACACAATCTATTTATCATGTTGGCGTACATCACTTACTAGCTTACATAAATTACTCTATCGACACTTAGTAGTATATAAAAATTGTGTATTTCCTAGCATATACCTAGTCTTGTACTAACATGTCTTGTATACTTTCCCTCTTGCTTTTATTAGTTAGACGTGATTGTATTTCCATTTATTACATGACTTCCTTTCTTTCTTTGCATAGCTAAATATGATTACATTTATCAGTTCTTGTTTTGTCTTTAGTATGTACTTTAGGACATTTTCCAATGTCCTTTACTTCTATGAATTGTGTGTGTCTTAGGAAATTTTAAAATGTCCTTTTCTTTATTCATGTGTGTGCCTTCAAAAAATTTCTAATGCCCTTTACCTATACTCTTTTATGTGATTATGGATTTCATACCAACTTGCTTATTTCAACTATATGTGTATGTGGCATTTGAACATGCCTTATATGTTTGATTTCTACTTTGAGTGACATCTACCTATGTCCCTTATTTTCTTGGCCCCTTGGCCACTCTTTTATGCTTCTTTCTTCTTAACTTGTGTGTTTTTTACTTGTTTGCTTCTCATAATTTTCAATGCCACGATCCAAATCATGCATTATCTTGATTCCTAGATGCCATGATGGACATCATACTTCATCCCTCTAACTAAAAACCAACAACTAACCAAACTTTTATTTCTAGTTAAATACATTAGATATACTTTTATATTGTTATATCTATCTAGACATAACCCTGTTGATCTAACAATCTCTCAATACAAACCATGTTATATCTTGAGATATTTTGTCAATTATCATTGCTATATCACATATTTTGCAACATAACACACTTGTAGGGCTCTATCTTCTAAGGGAAATCATTGAAGGGTCTCCATTCCTACCCTCATAAGTGGGGGAAACAAACAAGGGTTTTGTCATAGAGATCAAAGCTCCTATCAACTAAAAAATCTAGTTTCAAAACACTCAAAATAGCAACTAGAAATCAAACCAATTAGAATAGACCAAGTATATAGTCAATAATCTAGAACAATAATTAGATTTCATATGATAATAGTGTTGAGATTGGAATATAGCACCATTGGCATTACTATCCATTTCCAATGCTCCTATCCAAACAATAGAAAAACCAAAATTTCTAGAAGTAGGTAGAAAAGTAGGTTCAACTACATATTTGCATAGTCAAACCAATTCAGAATCAATAGTTTTACTACACATTTTTCTCAGAGAATATAGATATAGGGGGAATCATGAATGGCATGATGGGTCTCACTTCCAGTTTTAGATATGGTAGTTTGTATAACTTCCAAATGAGAATCAACGTTCCAGACATCAGTGTTTTGGGGCAATGTGTCCAACACATTTGTTTCTTTTCTTTCCTAGCTCAACATTTTCTAGACATTCTTAACAATTGCATACCTTATTTTATTTATAGGTGGTTGGCCTCATTTTAGAGTGTCTTTAATATAAGCCTTCACTCCACATTCTTGAATTCTCGAGTGGCTTCCACATAATCTAGATTCTTGATTTTAAAGTGGATTTCATACAAGCCTAATCTCCATATTTTAGAGTGGCCTAGTTTCCAATATACATTTAGCTATTCACACTAACATTATCAGATCATATTACATTCATGGACTTCAATATCCATCTCATATGAAATACATTTCATAATTATATTAGTTCATAGCTTCACTTCATAAGACAATGATGGATATTAGTATTCTTGAGCCACCTATTTAGAGTGATTGGACACATAGTCCAAACATTGATCAACACATGCAAGATCATCTAGTTTCACTTAATGGATGATGATAGATTCAAAGGTCCATCTTTTGCATTCATGAGTCACCTTTCATAGAATTGAGCACTTCGGTCCATTCATGATATTACTCTTGGTACAACATCATTCAATATTACACAACATTACTCAACATCACAATAGTTTTTGTATTAGTCCACATACCTAGTGAGGTGTATTCATTACTTTATCTTCCTCTCTCTTACCTAGCTTTGTATGTTATTATTTTATATATAGTTTATCTAGTAAGAACTTATCTACTCTTTCTTTTCTTTTACAGATACACATTTCACAACATGTTCTCTCTATACACACCTAACATCACACAAGCTTCATGATCTTCACCCTTGTAGGTAAGTTCAAGTATGCTTTATATTTTTTTGTTATCCTAATATTTCATTTTTTTGCATCACTAGAATAAATTGGGGGCCAATGTAGTCATATAAAATGCAAAAATTGGTTACTTGAGTATAGATAATGATACCCAACCCATAGGCCCCTCTTTCTTGCTCTCATGACCCTCATAGGCTTGTTTTAATTGATTCCTAGTCATCCATAGGCTTCCAAAATTGATCTTAGTTGAGTTAGGACCCTATTTTCATGACCAATCCATCCCCCAGGTCCCATCTCCTCAAGACAATATCACCACACTAGGACTATAGCACCAATGTCACTTATATTTGCTTTTGATGTTGTTGTCCAAGATCATTTCTATCCCCAACGATCGATTCCTTCTATTTTACCATCCTTATCCTTTCTATCCTAATGCGATAAAGTTCAATCCATGACCAATAGATCCCTATAAAATCCCATTCAAAGATCATTTGGAAAGGGTAGGTAAATATCACAAAACAAGCAAGAATAAAAGAATACTCAAGCACATTTCCTTATTCTCTGCATACAGCCATCTAATACTATTTTTAGTTTATTCAAATCTTTACACCAATCCCTAGTCATCTCAAGCACATCTAGTTTAGCATTCTTTCCATATTCATACACTCAATTGCACAAAGCACACCAAGTGGGAGAACTACATATGGCTTGATCCCTTTTCAAAGTATTGGTATGTAGGCAACGTGCCCATACATGGGGTTTGAATCATGTCTAGTTCATCTTACACACATTAACCCCCCTCTTGTTCAAAATTGGTTAAATCATAATGGATGATAGGGTTTGAATAAATAATCTACTCTATATTGAGATTTGTTGACTTCCGACATTTAAAATTTGATACACATACTCACATATACCTATTGAATAAAAACCAAAAAGGTTAGATCCTTAGTAAAATAGTGGTAAAGGTGGAATACAGAATCAATGCCACTCTTATCCAATTCAAACACTTCTATCCAATCAGAAAATGAAGGCTAAGTCCAAATTCCAAATAGTGTCCCAGTCCTGCATCTCAATTTTTAGCTCTTGAATCATTCATCTCAGCCTATTTTAAGATAGGTTTATTTTCTTTCCAGATACAATTTAATTTTTAAAAATATATATTTCACTATATTAAACTATATTTTCCCCTTACTCTAGACCCCTTATTATTTAGTAATTAAACATGAGATTCCCAAAATTAATAAATGAGATCGTGAGTTTTGTGTTATTATCCAAACATATAAGCATTAAAAGCATTATATCTTGGAAAAGGAGACTATGATCCCACAAAAATAAAAATCCACTTTGGTTCTTGTAGATATAAAAATTCAATAAGAGTGGCATAAACATGGTACTTTTATTTTCAAAAATTTGATCTGAACATCAAATAGAAGAATTAAAGTGCAAATCTAGTCACAAAAATTATGAACAGTCTGCCAGCCCAAGCTCTCCTTTTTATACTTGACACATGTGGACATTAAGATAAAACATAGTCAAAAGTGTATCCATCTCACATTTACATTGAATATATCTATAAAAAATTTCTATATAATACTTTACTTCCAGATTTATACTTCAAGGACAGACTTCTATATCACCTTGGGCACTTGTGTATTCCACATGAGGTAGAGAGACAAAATGTAATATGAAGGCTCCTTTTATCAATATTAAAGTATATTTTGGAGTTGAAAATATTCTTATGGTGTTTCATAAGTATTTATTATATTCATATCTTAGGTATGATGTATCCAAATATATCAAATTTTATATTTTACATATAATTTATAAGCCAATTAAAAATAATAAAGGTTTTGGGGATTTCTAAGCTAGATCATAAGTCCTTTAAAAAATATCATCTCAAATAGCTATGGAATATAACCCTTCTACATATTATATGGGTAATTTGGGGTGTAAGAAATAACAAAATATTTAGGGATAAGAAGGGTAATAGCAAGGATATATCTGAAAGAATCTTTATGTATATCAAAGAGAACTACAAGTCAATACAAATCAAGAATGAAATTTTTCCAATTAAAAATTGGAAAATAGACACTTCAAATATAGGGAAACTAGACCATAAAGATGAAAAAAGAAAATTAATGAAGTGAAAACCTCTACTCAAGGATTGGATGAATCTCAAAGTTGATGGAGATTCAAAGGGAAATACGGGAGTAGCAATGGGTGCGGTTATCATCAAAAAATTGAAGGAAAGATACTTTTTGCTTATACAAGAGATACAAGTCTAAAATGAATTATTGGGCTAAATTTTTGGTGTTAAATTAGTAAATATACACTTAAAACATAGGGAAGCCAGACCTTAAAGATGAGATAATAAAAAGAACACAATGAAAATCTCCACCTAAGGATTAAAAGAAGTTAAACTTTGATGGAGATTCAAAAGGAAATCTAGGAGTAATAGGGGTGGGGGTATCATAATTTTTTTTGAATGAAATGTAATTGATGATTATGTGAGATATATGGGTCTAGAAATGAATCATTGGTGTGAAGCTTTGGTGTTACTATCGTGGATCATATTGGCAAAGAAAATAAATTCACAAAATATTTTGGTGGAGGGTGACTCCCTGAACATTTTAAATTTTTTAAATGGTAAAATTATCATAAGTTGTTCAATCAAGCACATCATTGATGAATTCAATGACATTTTTAATTCCTTCCATTAGGTACATATCCAACATACATATAGAGAAGGGAATGGTATTTCTATCTGGTTTGCAAATAGGGGAGTTAGCAATGTTGGTTTCAAAACTTGGTTTGGCCATGAAGACTTCCCTAGGGAATTGATTTTAAAATTCACCAATGAAAATAAAAATCATGATAATAATGATATGCATATGGATGTTTTCCCTAATATTTAGGGGGTATGTAAATTAGTATGTTAATAATTGTGGAATTAAGCCCTATGAGCCTAACTTCAACTATTCTAAAGAGAAGCATCTAGAAGGGGAAAAGAATCTCAAAGAAGACCAAAACTATATAAATGGATAAAACCCGAAGTATATGGTATGTGAGCATATAAATGGTAGGAGTGACTAGAGTGTAGACAAGAGGATTGAAATGGGTCTACCAAATAGGATCAAACTTAAGCTCTAAATGAAAGTTATAAAAAAAGAGAGTTTAGAATGCCCTTTAGGTAGGGGTATTCATGGGTTTCATGGAGATAATTTTAGGATTCAACATAAATATCTCTATCTAGTTTTAAAATGATTGGGAAGAGAGGTATGTTATAATCAATGGTGTCATAGAGGATCTTTTATGTCATGTGATGAGGCTTACAATTGAGGAGACTAGGAACTATTATACCCTTAGAGAATTTAAACAAGATAAAAAGGGATTTTATAGAAGATAGTAAGGAGTTAGAACAGTTGCATGATGGTTTCAATAGGGAATCCCTTCCTAGGCCACTCACTGAGGTAGGTTTTTTATCTTATCTAGTATATTACTTTAGAGGCTAGATATAATGTGGTGAGATGTTCTATTCTCAGAATGCTCAATTAATTTAGGCATGGACTATCTTTTATCCTTCCTTTATTCTCAAATCCATGGAAACCTCTATTTTAAAATTCAAGAATTATTCCACTCCAAGACACAAGGGGTAATTTTATTTATATTTAAATATTTCAAAATCATGAACCAAATCATGCCTAAAATACCTCATAATTATTAAGAAAGCAAGAGGAGGGGCCAGTGGCTATAAGGAAGATAAAAAAATTCTAGATTAAGTATCCAAGTAGCTTGAGTAGGTCATCTAGAGGTAATAAAAAATATTCCAAAGAAGAATTAGATAAGAAAGTGAAATATATATTTAAAGAATATGAAAAAATCAAAAAGCACCTTAGAAGTGATTCTAAAACCATTAATCATAGAAAAGAGAAATAGGTGAAATAGGGGTACAAGAGTTTACAAGATACGTAGGACAAGAGAGGGTTTGAGAAAGTCATTAACATGGATAGAGATAATATGGAATTGGAACATACTAGTAACGAGGGAGAGAATAATAGAGAGCAAGATCATATATAGAAAATGCATGATAACAAGAAAGAGAAGAATGGGAATGTAACTCTAGATAAAGGGGAGACATCTTAAATTCAAAAGAAAAAAAATGTGGATTTCAATCATCTGGTCACTTCTCTCAAAGGTAAGGAAAATAGAGATAAAATAGTACAAGAACTCAACTCCTAGAAAGCTCTAATGTGGTGGTTCATGCGTGAAATTAAAATTATTAATAGTAAGTTAAATGTGCTTTAGTAGGAGAATGTTATGTTTTCTAAAACCTTGGTAGAGGGAAAGGAGGACATTTAGATTTAGTGCCTAAACTTCATAGTGGACTTAATTAAACATGCTAATTAAAATCTACAAAATAAGATATGTTTCTTGGTCAATTATAGTTAGGCTGTAATGAATGAAGGGATTCAAAACATGAAAATATGAGGGCTCATCTCAAGGAATTTATTTAAACCCAAATATGTTGGAAAAAGTAAGGGTAAAAAGGGGAAAATTAGTAGTGTTCAACATAATATAGATCATGAAGGTATATTGATGCAAATAAATATGAATCTCAATAAAATAAAGGCATGCTAGGAAGATGTATCTCTAAACCTAGATTAGTATAGTGTTTATGTTTTTTTTATGTTGTTTCAAGGCTATTTTATAGATGCTTTTGGATTATGTTGGTCCTTATTTCTTTGTTTGGCTTGGTTAGCCTTTTATCTCTTTTATATTGGATCTTATCCTAGGGTTTGGGGAACCTAGACAATTAAATCCCCCATTTAACCTTAATAATAATAATAATAATAATAATAATAATAATAATAATAATAATAATAATAATAATAATAATAATAATAATAATAATAATAAAGGTTTTTAAACACCTCTTTCAGTTCCAATGAGGGCATTCAAATCAATTTACATGGACTTTCTTTTAGATTACCCCACTCCCAAGCATGGTAAACATTGTGTTTATGTATTACTTGATATATTTTCTAGGATGCCAATTCTCATAGCTTGTAAGAAAAAAATATCACTCTAAATATAGATTAATTTTACTTTAAATATGTCTAGACCCAATTTTTAATATCAAAAACTATCTTAATTTATTGGGATACAATATTTTTGATCCATTTATGGAATCAATTTCATCTATCCTAAACACAAATATGAACAAATCCACTACCTTTCATCTATAGACTAATGGACATATGAAAGTGGTAAATAGGATGATATTGTGTGTTTGAAGTGTGTATAATTATAATAATCAAATCACTTGGGATTAAGTCATGCCTTTCATTCATCATAAATACAATATAGCTTTTCACAACTCTACCACAGATAACCCTTTTCAATTTAATTTGGGATTCAAAATTTTGTCACCAATCAACTTAAACTATCATATTATATCTTCA
>JARHVA010006089.1:940000-970000 GCA_037957365.1 Torreya grandis
ATGGTAAGTAATAAATGGGTAATTAACTATTTATCTCCCTCATTATCACTTCTTCCACTCAATCACAATACCACTTTTGTTTAACAAATAATGATATGATATATAACTGGCTAGTTTTTACTTAAAATATTTTGAGTTGGTACTAGAAAATAGTGTTCTCTCCCAACTTGATAGGATTATTCATATTTTTGTCTCAAGGATGAGAAAAAAATTAAGTATTAATAAAATGGTGGTATGAGGATACTTTTTTTGGTTGAAATGGATTTTCTCATACACCTCGACAACACCAAACATGTCATAACATCTTTACTGATGACACATATCTAAAAATAGGTTGGTACTAACTATATTTGTGTTTAACATCACACGATTCTTCACAACATGATATAACTATCTAGATGAAGAGTGGGCATATGTAAGAGACATTCCCCTTTATATCATAATGTATAGAGACATTATATATGGTGTAGTAAAATATTATGAAATATACCATATGATAAGATATTTTAGAAAAGTGACTAGAAGATATAGAGATATAACATATGGAAACATAGCATATATAAGAGACATGTTCCTTTATATTTTAATGTATTGATACATTATACATGTCTAAAAAATAATACATAGTTTTATCCAAAAATTCTCTAGCAAATCAATGGAATATGAAAATATTCTCTTGTTATTTATATATGTCATTGTAGAATATTAAAAAATGTACCATATGAGAAGAGATATAATAAAAGTGACTATAAGATATATAGATATAACGTATGGTGAAATATAATATACCATTATGATGAAATAAAAACTTACTAGAGTAGGAATTTCTAATGTTCAAAGTTATATGTGTGAATTCTTATATCCCCTTCTTAAAACTTATATTTGTTGAAGAAGTAAATATAAAAATTTATATGTTTTTTTCTCCTTACATATATAAAAACTATATAATCAAGGTCACAATCTCATAAAGTGGTGTAAATGTGACTAATTCCAGTAGAAGTTTGTCAATAAAAAAATCCTTTGAATGCATAAAGAAAGGAAATATTTTTCAGGTATCCTCTTGTTTAGAAAATAAATTAACCATAAAAAATTTGAGAATCCCCTTGTTTAGAAAATAATATTTTTCATGAATCTTGTTGTTTATAAACTAAATTAACAATAAAAAAAAATGAGCTAAGGGAAGGAAGTGTGAAAATGTTGACTCACTACTTCATTAGTCTTTATCTAGTTGATGAAAACTTGTATTTATTTATCTTTTAGTTATTTCTCCACTTATGAATATGTAGACACTAAAAATCAATATTATTGTTTAAATATTTTGTAGACACCATAGTTTTTTAACATGAAGGAATTTTCTCTCTCTTTCTATCCCTTTCTTGATTTCTCTTTATGTACAAAAGGAATAATATTACTTTTGATTTATCTTAAATTATATTTAGTTTTATTTGATTCATAATTTATCTCTATCATTTATTTATTTTATAAATTATAAGAGATGATATGGGTACCCCATATGGATTAGAACAATGTTTTATTTATGTTACGACTTCATCCCAATATCCAATCCCTAATTCAAAGACATAGATTTTTGAGAACATATAGTAAAATTATTTTTTTAACTTCAAAAAATGATACTCAATGTCATATTTATATTTTTACACACACACACACACACACACAAAGAGAGAGAGAGAGAGAGAGAGAGAGAGAGAGAGAGAGAGAGAGAGAGAGAGAGAGAGAGAGAGAGAGAGAGAGAGAGAGAGAGAGAGAGAGAGAGAGAGAGAGAGAGAGAGAGAGAGAGAGAGAGAGAGAGAGAGAGAGAGATGTGTGTGTGTGTGTGTGTGTGTGTGTGTATGATTCATAAGATTATCCATCACAGATATATTCAGGGTCACATAGCCTAAGATAGTCATTTAGGTGGAATATGGTGAGTCCAAAATCACCTTGTTACAAAATTTTATTCATGGTGATTATATCATTTTAATGCATTAAATTTTATATTTGATATTTTGTGATGTTTTAGAAGAGACATTCGATGCTTCACATGCTGAAAGGAGAGATTCTTCCCATAATGAGTCATGAAACACCCCTAGTTCTACATCTATGACAAAGAGGTGTAATTTATTTAGAGTAAATGATGAGTAGGAGAGATAGTTATTATGATAGGGGTCTAATTGTAGGTAAAATCTATTTTTTATGCTGAAATGCCCCATATTTTATGTATATATGGTGCATTTTATATATGTACATGTTATGGTATAGATTGTATCTCAATACATGTCACTTTTTTTAATTTCATTATGACATAATTTGCATACACATATATACTATTTTACATATTTTTATGTGAATTATACATTTTTATAATTCATGTTATTTTTTTAACATGTTTACAGATAGTTCAATTATTTAAATTTCATGAAATTGATGTACTAGTGTTATAATGAGTACAATAAAATCATTTTGTTTTGCATGTCTATGTAATGATTGTTAATATATGTGATGGTTTCTTATTATTATCATATATTTCATTAAAAAAACAAATAATGAAATCATATTAATTTCCACAAATAACCATTATCACAAATTTCTAGGAAGAGAGACCCAAATAAATAAACTAGTGTTTTAACTATTTAGGACTTAGTGAATGTAATTATTATGTTGATAAAGGTCTAAGTATATTAAATCATGGTAGAAATATTTAATAAATACAACCCATAATTTGTAACAAAAATGACTTAGTTTAACCTTTCTAAAAATAGAAATAAATAATGTAAACAAGTTCTTAGCTAGAAAATGATTGAAATGGGAGATCTAGAGGCTACAAACTAAGATAGAGGCTGATATGAGTGTCATGGATAGGATCCATGTGTCAAAAACCTTCCTATATAGTAACACCCTAATTGGTTATTAGTAACATGTGGCAATAGTGTCCCTATTTTGGTTTTAGTGTCATATGTGCAAAAAAATTCTTAGCTTCTAGGTGTACTTATGTTTGGGTCTACCAAGCCTGTTCATATGTGCACAAGTTCTAAATCTCTATAGATGACCTATTTAGACTAATTTTATTTTCAAACCCTAAACCTTTATTTTGGTAGGGCATCCAGTTCACATAATTAGTAAAGTGTGTTTGTTAGTGGGTTAAGTTGTACATCCTCAACACCTCACAATGATGAGAGTTACATATACACAAACACTATGAAGATGGATCAAGCCTAATGTAGTTCTCACCACCTAAGTGATGATTTAACTGTAATTTAAACTAGTATTAATTTCAAATTGAGTTCTTTGAATATTATTAAAATTTGAAACTTGAGTAATCTAAGCTTAGGAACGATGTAGATGGTTGTATACATAAGTCGAGTAAAATATGGATCGATAACCTTGATTGTGAACAACTTATTCTAAATTTGTTTATGTAATTTGCATATAATTTCCATGTAGTGGCTAGAGGGATAAAATTCATGTGTATATATATATATATATATATGTATATATATATATATATATATATATATATATATATGTATATATATATATATATATATATATATATATATATATATATATATGTATATATATATATATATATGTATGTATATACATATATATATATATATATATATACTATTTTAGTGTTTGTGTGGGTCTTAAAATAGGTATAGGCCAACCCTAGGTAGTTTCTAAATTGAAATGATATATGTTGGTAACAAAAGGATGGAAACAGATACCACTGCCAAAGTTGGGACGCTAATGCCATGGAGTGTTATCGTCCCTATTATGGTGCTAGTGTCTATGTGGAAAAACTTGAGACACTAAGGGCCAGGATGTCAAAGTGAGTGTTTGTTAATAATTTAGGGACTTTTAATCATGTGTGTGGCCTATGCAAAGGTTACATAAGTGTATAAATAGGTCCTAAGATAGGCATAGGGAAAATTTGTGGATGGTTGTTCTTAATTAACACTCTTATCATTCAGGTGTCATTTTTATGTGATTACATCCCCCTCTTATTTTAAAAATGAAAAAAATCAAAATGACTAGGATAAAAGAAAAATAAATATACCTAGACTTACCTAAGAGGTGAATCTTTTTAATCTACTAAATGAATCATGCATAAATCAATCCTTAATTAACAAATATAAAAATAAAAGACAAACTTAGTAAATAAATAAGTGAGAGGAAAAGAATAAATACACCTCACTAGGTATGCAAACCAATGAATAAAATTAGTGACAACCTATGTGTGCATGTAGATAGTGATCAATCAGTGATTAGATTGTACCGAGTCAATGGTTTCCTCAATTCCCATGTGTGAGTGGCTCAAGAACTCAATTTGAACTTGAATCCATCATTTCCCATCCCTCCTTAGTGGATCATGACCTTGGAATAGCTTGGATTGTATTTATGGTGTGTCCAACCCTATTATGTAGGTTTATCATGAACTCAAGTAGACTATGACTCCATCATTGCCTACCCTTATGTAGTAGATGCATCTGAAACTAAAACTATTTAATGTAGTTAGAGATGTGTAACTATGTATGTTAGTTATGCAGATATTTGATAATATTGGGTGGCTTTGATCCATTCAATAATGTTGAACACTATAGATGGAGTAAGGAATGAATATGTTATGTAACTTAGAACATGATGTCTAATGTGTAAAATGTATATAATGACATGGAGTTTTTCATTCCATCTAATCAATTGGTGTAAAAGTGAGCATATGAAAATAACATGTCCTGCATGTTCGATCTTTGAGGAAATGTTTGAATGAGAATTTTAACACTAGATTGGTCCCTCTTTTATCTCATTTAATCTCTAGGACAAAAATTTAAAGTTTATTGAATACATTCCTTAAGATAATCTTCTCATCCCTAAGTGAGAAAATTGATTGAACTTCAGGTGTACATTATAGGATAGTTTTGAGGGGTAGATATGATCCATCATATCCTAAAATTTCATGGGTAAGTTTTCTTAATATATCCTAGAGGATTATTTCCTAATCGAGATGAGTGAGACATGATGGTGAGTTTTTTCTTTCATCCAAATGTCTCTTAAGGGACCAAAAGTTGGTGTGTGGGAAGCGTATATTGTAAATCACTATGTCAATCAAAAAAAATCAAACACATCCATATGGAAATTTTAATTCTATAATGGACTTATTATACTCTCTATTAGGATCTACAACTAAAAAATTTAGTTGGTTGAATGCATCCAGTAAGAGAAGCTTCATATCCTTTGAGTGGGAAAATGAGCAAACATCAAGCACATGTTTCAAGATATTGTTTTAGGGGGTATATATGATCCATAAACTATTATAATTTCATGGGTGAGTCATATTAACTATCCCCCAAATGATTATTTTTCACTTAGGATGAGAGAGACATGAGAATGAGTTATTATTTGTAGCTAAATGTCTCTCAAGGGACCAAAGTTGGTCTGTGGGAGGTGTATCTTATGACTCACTAACGCAATTGATGATACCACATATATATATATATATATATGGATTGGGTGTGTTAAAGGTATAATTTAATCCTCCTCTAATTTAATCCTTCTCTCTTCATCAATCCCTTGGATAGATCATTGTATTTGGTTAGACACATCCCTAAAGAGATACTTCTTGACCCTAAAGGAGAAAGTTGATTGAGATTTGGGTGCACATTGTAAGATATTTGTGAGGTTTTGATTTGAGATGTATTATCTTATGGTTTGAAACATTTATTCCTATTAAAATCCCTTATAGAATTATTTTTCCACCTAGTATGAGTGAGAAAACATATGAGTTTTTTCTCATAACCAAATGTCTCTTAAGAGACCAAAAGTTGGTCTATGTTTGGTATATCTTATGACTCACTAGAATAATATTTGAATGATCTAATCATATCCATACGTATGGGTAATTTAATTCTATAATTTCCCCCCCCTCTATTCTTCATTAGGCCCTAGTATTGAATGTTTTAGTTGGTTGAATGCATCCCATAAGAGAAGGTTATGGTCCTTGAGTGGGAAAATTGAGTGAACTTCAAGTGTACGTTGCATGATATTCATGAGGAGTATATATAATATATTATATCCTACAATATCATAAGTGATTCATATTAGCATCCTTTGGAGGATTCTTTACCACTTGGGATGAGAGAGATAAGGTGACTATTTTTCTCTCAAAGCCAATTGTCTCTTAAGGGACTAAATGTTTGTCTATGGGACACATATCTTGTGACTCACTATCCCAATAGATGAAACATTTACTTATATAAAATTTTATGGGTGTTTTATCACTATAATTCCCCCTCTACTCTTTATGAGGCTCTGAGACTAAAATTTGTAGTTGGTTAGATGCATCCCTTAAGGTAATCTTCTCATCCCTAAATGGTAAAACTAAGAAAAACTTATTCATACATTTTAGGAGAGGTATGAGGGATAGATATGAGCCATTATATCCTAAATTTACATGGACAAGTCCTCTTAACATCCCCTTTGGGATTCTCCCTAGATCAATAAGGGTGAGACACAATCATAAGTTTTCTCTTGCTCTAAATGGCTCCTAAAGAACCGAAAGTTAGTTTGTAAGAGGAATATATTTTGACTCATTATCCCAATTGATGAACCATATATGTGAACACATATTTAATAATATATAAAAAAAATTAATGGACACTCTCCACTCTTTATCATGACCTAATATGGAAATTTATAGTTGGTCACACACATCCATCAAAAGAATCCATTCATCCCTAAGTGGGAAAACTGAGCAAACTTTGGGAGCATATTATAGGAGATTCATGAGGTGGAGAGAAGTTCTAGTATATCCTATAGTTACATGGGTGAGTATTATTAATACCCCTTATAATATTCCCCTTGGATCAAGAGGAGAGAGACATGATGATGATTTTTCTATCACATTCAAATGTCTCTTAAGGGATTCAAATTTGGTCTATGGGAGGCATATCTTATGACTCATTATACTAATCAATAAATTGTATCTATGTATACATATGAGTGGACATATAAAATTTGTAATTGCCACACTTCACTCTTTATCATGTGCTAGGATGAAAATTTGTAGTCAGTCAAATGCATCGATTAAGAGAATATTCTCATCTTTGAGAAGGAAAACTAAGAAAACTTAAGGCATGTGTTTTTGGAGAGTTGTGAGGGGTAGAGATGATCCATCACCTCATATAGTTACATAGGTGACTCCTATTACTATCCCATAGAGGTTTCTCTCTAGCTCATGAAGAGTGAAACATAGTGGAAAGTTGTCTATCAGAGCCAAATGTCTCTTAAGGAACAATAATTTGGTTTTTGGGAGGCATACCTTATGACTCATTATCCCAATCCACGAGCCATATATGTGGATACATTTTTATGGGTGTATAAACTCTAAACTAACCACATTACACTCTCTATCATTCCCTAGGATGGAAAGTTTTAGTTTGTCTGATACATCCCCTAAGAGAATATTCTCATCCTTGAGTGATAAAACTAAGTGAACTTTGATCACACATTGTAAGATAGTTGAAAGTGGTAGAGATGAGATTTTAGCTCCTAGAATTGGATAGGAAAGTCCAATTAAAACCCCCTAGAGTATTATCCCTATCTCATTAGGAGTGGTACATGGTGGTGATTTTTGTCTCAAAACCAAATGTCTCTTAAGAGACCAAAATTTGGTCTATAAGAGGTGTATATTGTGACTCATTAGCCTAATCCATTAAATTTTTATTCAAACACATCTGTATGGGAATATAAAATTTGGAATTTACACCCTTTAGCACCTATAATGCCTTAACATGGAAATTTGTAGTCGATCAACCACATCCCTTAAGATAATCTTTTTATCCCTACATGGGAAAACTAAATGAACTTTGCGAATGAATTATTGTAGAGTTATACATCATTGAGACAATACATAAGCTCTTATATTTTCATAGGTGATTATTATTAACACCCCCTATAGGATTCTCCCAAATTTAATAGGAGTGAGGTATGGTGATTTTTTTTATCATAGTCAAATGTCTCTTAAAGGACCAAAATTTGGTGTTTGGGACAAGTATATTATGACTCATTAGTCAGATAATTAAAATGTATACATAAACACATCCAAATGAGTATATAAATACTAGAATATCCACCCTCCTCTCTATCATGCCTCAAGATGGAAAGTTGTAGTCGGTTAGATGCATTATTTAAGAGAATATTTTGGTCTTTGAGTGGGAAAAATGAATGAACTTTGGATATTCATTGCATAAGATTTGTGAGGGGTAAAGATAAGCCATTAGCTCCTTAAAATGCACAAGTGATTCCTCTTAATATAATCCATAGTATTATCCCCATATCAAGAGTAATAAGACATGATGACATTTTTATCTCATATCCAAATGTCTCTTAAAATACAAAAATCTAGTCTATGGGAGGTGTATCATGTGACTCATTAGCCAAATCAACAAATTGTATGCCTTGATGCATCTAAATGAGTGTATAAACACTGTAATGGCCACCCTCCACTCCATATCATGCCTTGATATGTAATTTTATATTCGAATAGATGCATCCCTTAAGATAACCTTCTTATCCCTGAGTGGGAAGACTGAGTGAACTTCATGCACACATTGTATGAAAGTTATGAGGTGTAGACACATAAATTTAACTCATACAGTTGTATGGGTAAGTCCTCTTAACATTCCTATAAGTATTACCATTAGCTTGAGAGGATCAAGACATAGTGGCAAGTTTTATCTCATATCTAAATATCTCTTAAGGGACATAAATTTGTTCTATGGGAGGTTCATTTTTTGACTCATTATCCAAATGACTGTCTATGAGGATGTATTTGTATGGGTGTATAAACACTAGAATATATACTCTCAAATATCCATCACACCTTTCTATGTAAAGTTTTAGTTGTTGAGACACATCCCTTAAGAGAATATTCTCATCCCTAAGCGGAGAAACTAAGAAAATTTCAACCACACATTGTAGGAAAGTCTTAATGGGTATAGACAAATCCTTGGATCCTATAATTATATAGGAGAGTCCTATTAATATACCCTAAATTATTATCCCCATATCAAGAGGAGTGAAACATAGAGGTTAATTTTCTCTCATAACTAAATGTCTTTTAATGGCCCAAAATTTAATCTATGGGAGGTGTATCTTATGACTCGTTAGCCCAATTGATGAATTATCTATGCAGATACATTTAAATGGTAATATAAAAGATGGAATGGCCACCCTCCACTCTTCATAATTCCTTATGATATAAATTTACAATATTTCAAATACATCCCTTAAGATAATATTCTCATATTTTTCTAAAATTGAGCTTGCACCCTCGATGAAGGTCTTTAGGCTTCCTCACCCAATTGACACAATGGGATCACTTTCAGGTTATGGGTGTCCTATAATGGAATTAAAACTCTAAAGAGGGATGGTTCCCTTGATGAATAACCTTTATCCTCACCTAAACTACTTATTAAAAATTAAAAAAGATAGATTCTTATATTTATATGACTAATTATGGAGTGATGCACTAAAATTCAACACCTCAACTTCCTTTGACACATATAGAATGAGCTCTAAGAGCACTAAGATGCACTAAGAGATCAAAACTCACCAATGAATCTTGGCCATAATTTTTTTGTATAAAATATTTAAATTATAATATTACTTATAATAATGACCACTTGTCTCAAGAATATAAAATAACATTCATCACAAATATGAATTGCATGAAATTTTAAAGAAACAAACTAAAACTTGCACAAGATCAAGATTATTGCATAAAGGTGGACAAAATTGGAAAAACATTAGGGATAGTCTATAATTATCATAATAATACATCAAAAATACATTTATTTACACATAATAATTGGCATATTATAAGGTAAAATAAATTTATTTGTTTCTCAAGAAGGTGTTTATAAGTCTGAAATTTGGTAGGGTTGAGCCATAACTAGCTAGAGGTATCTCAAATTAATAGAAAAAAAAAAGTACATAAAGTGATAGGAGTCCTTAGTGAGGTTAAAATCATGAAAAATTGTGATTAATTCCCTCATTAAATGTTAAAATTGAAACTTAGTTGATGTTAACTTTCAATTGACATCTTCCTCCTCATTAAGGCTTAAAACTAAAACACAGATGAAAATTTTTAGTTGACATCTTCTTCTTCATTAATTCTTAAAACTAAAACATAGCTTAAGTTAAATTTTAAATAACATATTATTCATTATCCAACATATCATTAATTTATTTTAAGTATCCAAAGTTGTTAGGGGGCATGTAAGTCTTTGTTGGAGGTTTGAAGTTGTTAAAGATCGAATTGCATGATAAAACTCCACTTTGACAAATCCTTGTCTGATTTGACTTATTATTTTTTATTTTGGTGTAGAGTGAATGTGTGATCTTCTTTAGGGTATATATTTCTTATTTTTCATAAAAATTATTATGGTGCATTGATGATGCACAACTTTAGCTCTTTATTTAATGACTTTTTGACCATGTTCACATTCTTATTTTGCATTAAATGTTATATAAACATGATTCAAGACCTAAAAAAATTAAATTAAAGATTAAATCATGAAACATATACATTATATTTTATATTATATGCCTCTCATAATGTACTTTGTGCTTGTTGATGATGACTTAGTTCAAACTTGTAGGTGTGAGCTCCATTAGTGCTTAAGAAGATCTTGAGATAGAGATATCTCTTATTAAATTCATTAATGAATGGTTTAAAAAACATTTAATTTTTTTTTTCACTTATATAACCTGTTAAAACCTACTTACAAGTTTTCAATGCATTTGGATTAATAAAACTTGAGTTCTTGCACTTTCAGGTTTCTTAGGAAGTAGTTTTCAACTTTTTTGCATACGCGGGCCTATAATTTTAAATTTTATCTCTCCTCAAGTAAATTATGAAAATTATAATTTTTAAAAAAAAAATCTTAAATATTTCCTTCCATATTTATTTCAAATTTCATATTTTTTTATCAATATAACTCAAGTTATGCTCCTTTTTGTGTTTTTAGGTTTTCTTAGGGTAACAAACATGCTAGTTTAGTAAAAAAAATTATATTTTGTGTTATAAATGGTATTAATAGATAATTAATTTTTTTAATTACTTTAATTACCCCATATACATCTCATAATCATTTAAACTACATGTTAAATAACAAAAACACTAAAAAACATGCACTTTTAGGTTAGCATGCATGTAGGTGTTCATTTATCATGCATGCTTGTCATATAGGTCCATTTTCCAAATATAAAACATTTTTTAATGATTATAAATTGGTATATATTGTCTTAATATCATTAATATTTAATAAAAATTATTACTAATGCTTTATAAATCTCAAAAACACTTCAAAATATCAAAGTTATAAAGTTCATGTTCTCTAGATAGGGTGTTGGAGCAATATTGCTTCTTGAAAATTGTTCATAAAGCTCCAAATTTATTTATAATAATAAATAAAATTATATGGGATTACATAACCTGATTAAATTCTCATATCCACCTTTTTTATACATGCAACATTTACACCAAGATATCATATTGGTTTTAGGGTAATTTTAAGCTTAAAAATCAATTTTGAGAGAGATTTGAGATATCATAGAATAATTCAAGAATATTTTCAATTATTAACCATTATAAATGTATTATAAACATAAATTAAGTTTATAAATCCTTCAATAATTATTTCCCAGCTCTCAGTCTAAGAATAGCTCTAAACATGCAAACGCTTGGTTCGTCAACAAACTGCCCGTAACATACTCACAGCTCAAACCACAGGTGACCGACGTCGGTCCCTGGCTACCTAGGGGTGTCGACGCCAGCTGATCCATGACCGACGTCGGTTGCCTTCCTGTCTCCCTCCTACCGTCGTCGATTGTCTTGACCGACGCCGGTGTCTGTGACACTCTACAACTCTTCTGCAACCTCCATAACTTCTCCTGTTTGCATCCTGGTGAAGCTTTTAGCTCCACAACCTAACAATCTCCCACTTGGAGATAAATAGCTGCACCTGTACCTGTATCTGTAGCCCATCTAATCTATTTCCTGGCTTGTATTCCTCTTCAAGATGAATCCTAAAGACCAACCACCACACCACCTGTGATGTTATACATGTCATTCAAGTAACCTGCCATATCCGAACCTACTCATCCATGTAGTGAAGAACTTGACCCTGCACAACAAGAATCCATGCTGCTAGTCCCACTGAACTGCCCTCCAGTACTCCTTCCCCAAATTGGCTCAATACTTTTCGACAACCCCCACTAAATTGGGAAAACTCAGGCCTGTAATAGACCTCATGTGATTTTGAACCCTGTTTCAAGCTAAGCTTGAACTGTCCAGCCATTGGTGTGCTTACCGATTCTGCATCCTACATAATGAATCTCGCCAACACCGTCTTCACATCAGCTCCCACTGAAGATAAAATCTCCATGTCTCTTAAGCTAAAGAATTTCACTGCTCCAAATTCTCCATGAAACACCTCTGAACTAACCTTACCTTTTAGCTCAGCAAATCCCTGTATGTACAAAACCTGCTAGCAAACCATTCACATACAATGACTGGATAATGTCACAACTCATCATCCACCTGGTAAGAATAAAAAACAACACAATAGTTACACTGACATTGATTGAAGCCATGCTTAGTCATCCACCTGTCAAAACATGTACCACTATCCTACAGCTTCTCCAAGACCTTATGCCTTGGCCTTCCGTCTCTTGTATCCATCCACTCTCTTCTTTAAAACGGGAATCCATCTCTCTTAGTGCTTTCTTCCAGCTGACAATTTTACCAACAAATACCTATTTGGTTCTTCTCCAAGGACTTACTCCTCATCCATGCCAAGCTCCCACTGTATCTGGACTCTACTTGCATTGCCTCTTCACATCTTCCTAGTTCTTGACCATTAGTAAGCAATATAAATAAGGTGAACAATGAATATGAGGTTCACTTACCCTTTTTGACCTCCACATGAGCTTTGAGACTTGCTGTCCGCCCAATATCCATTCCAGTGACCGATCTCGGCCATCTCCCAGTCTACTCCCGACTGATGTCGGTTCCCTGCACTGACCTTGACTACCGACATCGTTTCCCTGGCTGACGATAGTATCCTTTCTGCCGACGTCAGTTCCCTCATGACCGACGTCAGTCTTCCTGTTGCCGACGTCGGTTACTATGTGACTGACGTCGGTACCTGTGTTCGTATGTAAGTGAAAACTTTTTACCCGCAAGCTCTCCATGGATCAAAGTCCTAATCAAATCAACCTTGCTCTGCTCAGAATAAATCAGTTCTCTCACTTGATCTCTGTCTGTCATCTCCTCCATGAACACCAAGGCTTTCCAGTTCTTTAGCTTTTTAAAAACATCTGTCTTCCACTTCAGAACCTGCATTCTCCTTCTACATATGTAACCAAGCCTACAAAGCCACATCTCTACATGACTTCCTTCAACCACTGTGTGTCGTCCATCTACAATTTCAGCTTCACTTCCCCTTTGTCAATAATCTGACAAGGCTCTCCAGCTCCTAAACCTGGGGCTGCATGGAAAGAGGCAACATAATCTGTTATCCAAAATTCAACTTCATCCAAGAAACCTCCCAAAGCATCCTATGCAACAACACCTACAACATCTGCATCTTCAGTTCCTTCATGCTGATCTACTACCAACCAACAATATCTTTTTCTCTGCTCTTTCTTTCCATCAATCAGACCATTCATGCTATTCAGTTTCTCCATTCGTAGCTTACTTCCTTCTGCCATTGCTATACTCCCACTCAATCAAAAACCCCTGTGAGCAACCTGTAATCAACAAACACTACCAGATCTTAAACCACCTGTTAGTAACCCAACCAAAAGCTCTGATACCACGTGTCAGGGAAACCCCAGAACAATAAACATGCTCCAATCCCTACTGAGTTAGGATCTTGCTCTACCAATTAGAACACATGTGATTACTTCTTGTATTAGAAACTAAACACGAAATTATACCAGAATCAATAAGTAACTAGAAATATGAAACAACACAGGAAATGAGAGACAATACACAATTGTATTAATAATCACTCAGAAGAATATACAATAAGGAAGATGCCACTTTTTCTTCCACCTCAAAGGTTCGCCACACCTTAAGACCTTCTTCCCTCTCTCTCTCAGTCCCAACAATCAACTCCAATACAGAATTGATGTTCACCTCTCCAACCAGTCAGTAACACGCTGCTAGTTCACCAAGTACACAACCGTACTCCAAGTAGATCCCCTACTGTCTGCTGCTACCTGCAAATCACTAGACCTTACTCACCATGTAGATATCTCTACACCCCTGAAGAACCCTTGTCCTTGCCTCACCAAGTCCTTATGATTCTTCAACCAGTACCCCAGTGGATCAGCTCCTTGACCTTGCAGACCTTGCAACTCTCCCTGATCATACACACTCAGCACCCCTTGGAACTAGGAGGAGCTACACTAGCTCTCTCTAAAAGCTCTATGGCTTTCTAGCACACTTTTACAATACAATCATGAGTCCATATATATATATATCTCATCCAAACAATAATTAGACAATAATACAATAAATAAAATCCATAGCTCTCAGTCTAAGAATAGCTCTAAACATGCAAACGCTTGGTTCGTCGACCAACTGCCCGTAACATACTCGCAGCTCAAACCACAGGTGACCGACATTGGTCCCTGGCTGCCTGGGGGTGCTGATGCCGGCTGATCCATGACCGACGTCGGTTGCCTTCCTGTCTCCCTCCTGCCGTCGTCGGTTGTCCTGACCGACGCCGGTGTCTGTGACACTCTGCAACTCTTCTGCAACCTCCATAACTTCTCCTGTTTGCATCCTGGTGAAGCTTTTAGCTCCACAACCTAACACGTATGCCTTTGGAATTGCATGAAAATAACCCTTACATCTTTACATATGCATTGGAGCACCCAAAAAAATTCACAACTATTTTAGATGCATTTATGACATATTAAAATCCATTATTTAAGGCTTAAAACTTATTACTCACCTCAAAATATTTTCCATCCTTATTTTATTTTAATTTTTCCTTTAATTTCCTTCACCCATGACTTGGCATACTTTAAAAGTTTGAGATGGTTAACCAAGAAGTGGTTATTATAACCAAAACCTAAATAATAATATCTATGGAATACATGAATGGGAGATATTAAAAAAAACTTAACCTTAATTTTGTCACAAATACCTTAACTTTTTCAAAGGATTTTGAAAACATATTAAGAGGGGACACTAAATGCTTCATTATTGCAATTAGCCTCATAGACTAAGGGAAAATATCAATATGACCTCAATGTGACTTAAATATTAATTCAATAATCATATTGGCACTAATTAAAGGATGAAAATCATGATTAAATATTGTATAAAATTAAACATATTCAATGATAGAAATAATGGTGACTGAAAAGATCAACATTCTTGGTGACATATGCAAATTTGCTTTCCTAATAAGTAAAAGACCATATTCCTTAAGAATTCCATTGGAAATGGAGTACTAAAAATCGTCACCAAATGTAATCTCAACATGATAAACACTATTATACCTTCCTCATGCAAAACTAAAATTGAACAATGAGCCCTTAAAGCAATAATACAACTTGTGCAAGAACACTTAGGGATTGGAAAGTACTAAAAATACCAACATAACATGTGCATAATAGGTCATGGAGTAAATTTAAATATAAAACTACTATTTAAAATATTACATTTCACCTCAATAACATTGATTGAGAAATTTCTCATTGATTTGGATTGGTGTCTCTTCCTCATTCAATTTTGATACTTGAAAATAATTATGTGATTTATAGCTGGAAATGACATAAGGACCACTCCATATTGTGTCAAATTTCATGTGATTACTTAGTTTTTGTCTATCCTCATCCCATTTGAGGACAAAGTCTCTTTCCTAAAAAGTTCTTGCCACTTATTTCTTATCAAAATACCTTTTCACTTGTAATTGATGTATTTCCATTATGTGCATGGCTTGGTATCTTAGTTATTATAACTCCATTAGATCTACATATATTTCTTCCATGGATCCATATTCCATCATTTAAATATGGTTTATGAGCTCTAAGGCTGATAATTCAAGGGATATTGGTAGTCTCACCTTTGTACCATAGACAAGCTTGTAAGGTGAGTTTTCAGTAGACATTTTGTGAGTAATCATATCAGCACATATGATTTTAAGTTTATGTGACATGCTCTCTAAATCTCCTCCAAAGTTATTTTAATAAACTTTATAATTTTCTTGTTTGTATATTTGGCAAGACCATTGCTTTCAGGGTAGTAATTTGAAGATATACTTAAGTGGATTCTATTTATTATATCCCATTAATTTATTTGGTGAAAAGAAATGCCAAAGCATTATATAATATGATGGTAGTAGAAAGGACTCAAAACCTAGATATAATCCCTTCATAAATGTGAATAATATTGGCCTCATTTATTCTTTTAAATTAATTGCCTCAATCCACCTAGTAAAGTAATTTGTTGCAGTTAGCATCGACTTGTGTCCAAAACTTGATGGTGTATTTATTGCCCCTATGAAGTCCAATACCAACTACATAAATTACTGCTCAACTAAAATGGGTTGAAGGAGGATGCTTGAAAGGTTATCTTTACCCATAAATAAGGCACATTTCTTGCATTTATTGACCCATGCATAGAAATATTTAAACATACCAGGCCAATAGTACCCCCCCCCCTTTCATGATTTATTATCTGATATGATGGTATAAGGGACTCCAAACTTGGTTATAATCCCTTCATAAAAGTGAATAATATTGGCCTAATTTTCTTATTTCAAATCAATTTCCTTAGTCTACCTAGTAAAGTAATTTGTTGTAGTTAGTATCCACTTGTATTCAAAACTTTATGGTGGATTGATTTCCCCTATGAAGTCCAATCCCCACTACATAAATGATTGCTCAACTAAAATGGGGTAAAGAGGGAGGGATGAAAGGTTATATTTTCTGAAAAATATGGCACATTTCTTGAATTTATTGATCCATGCATAGAAATACTTAAATATATTAGGCCAATAGTAGCCCACTTTCTTGATTTTGAGAGCTATAATTCTTGGAGCATAATGCCCTCCTAAAAATCTACCATAGAACTTGTTTATTAATCTATCAATCTAATTTGTTTCTACACACTTTAAAATAACAACATTAATGTCTCTTTAATATAACATACCATCAATAAGAACAATGGGAATAGCTTGAATTCTTAAATACCTTCTTTTTGGCATGTCTAAACCTTGAGGGAACATACCAATATGTAAGTAATGGACTATCTCTTGTATTCAACTTGTAGGATATGAATATTCATCTACATGTGGCTAATCATTAAGTGTTAGGACAGCTTATTTTGTCTTATAAATATATATCTAAGTGTTCACATAGATCCTTCCCTTTTATTAGTTTGGTTACCTTAAAATCTAGATCATATTCCATCACTTTTGTGATCCAACCAGCTCTCTTCTCATTCTAATATTTTCTCAACAAGTAGTCCCTGACACTTGGGTGAGATAGCATAATATGAATCTTGTTACTTGAAAGCATATGTCTAAATTTTTTCAAACTTATAATAATTTAAAGTAATTTCTTTTCCAAAAAAGTATACCTCACATCATAGTCTTGAATATCTTGGCTAAAAAAGGTAATTGGTCGATCTAACTTTTATAATTTTTGTTGGGTTAACATTATTGAAATAGTCTCAAAACTTGAAAATGCATAAAATATCAAATTATTTGAGAAATTAGGATTTACAAGTATAGGTGCTTGGTAAATGGCTTATTTTATGGCCTCAAATCTATTTTTCCCTTTCTTTATCCAATTGAAATTTTGATTTTTTTTCAACATGGATGTCAGTGGCTTAGATAAACTTGAAAAATAAAAAATGAATCTTCTTAAAAAGTTTATTTTACCCAAAAAAATTTGTATTCCCTTCTTGTTTTGAGTCAAATACAAGGACAAAATGGAGTTTACCCTTTCAATATCAATGGTCAATCCTTGATTTGAAATAACATGGCCCAAGATCTTTACTTCATGGATTGAAAAAAACACATTTATTTGGGTTGAGAGAGACCCTAAATTGCCTACACATTTAAAAAATATGCCTAATATGACTCAAATGATCATTATCATTCTTTGAAAACATAGTTATATAATCCAGATATACCAAAACTATCTCATTTAGTAAACCTTGAAAGGTCATGTCCATGGATATTTGAAATGTAACACTTGCATTTAAAAATACAAAGGGAATTATCCTATATGCGTATGTTCCCAATTTAGTGGTGAATTCCATTTTTAATTTGTCTTCCTCTCTTACTAAAATCTTATTATCTCCACTATAGCCATCAAGAAGAGAAAATTGCTCAGAATGTGCTATCAGTTTTAGAAATTACTCCATGGATGGCAAAGGGTAATGACCCTTCAAGGAAGCCTTGTTCAAATCTCTAAAATCCACACACAAATTTATTTATCCATTATTTCTCCTCACAGGCACAAGGTTTTAAACCCATGAGGAATGGTTGATGGGAAATATGATTCTTGACTCAATCAAATTGGTCCATGTTTTTCTCATCAAATATTTCATCTTTGGATTAATAAGCCTTTATCTTTGTCTTACCTATTTATCCTTAGATTTTATCTCTATAGTATGTTTATCCACACTTGGATAAAACCCCTTGAGGTCACTATTTTATCAATAAAAAACATCAATGAAATCTTGACACAACTCAACAAAAGATTATCTTTCATGTTTTAAACATACCATTCCAAGTTTGAGAGGCTTATCCTTGAAGATGGAAATGTCTTCATAGTTTTATTCCTTTTTAGACATCATCACTTTATATTTAATAATTTATTCATCACTATTGAAGATGATCTCAAGTGTGACAAGTCCTTGGGGTATCTTATTTGTCTTCAATTTTACAATATGATATTCATACTAATACTATAATTTACTCTAATTTCTAGAAGAAAATTCAAATTATTCTTAAATAAAATGTGTTATTTGTTTATTATATTTAAACACATGAAAACTCAAAAAATTATGTAGGATGGATGGCCTTACTAATACCTTGATGTAATATTTCCATTTCTCAACTTTTATATCATTACGAATGTCAAACTGAGCTCATATGGCTACCAACCAATTAACATGCTTAATTTACTCTCTTGGGATAGCCTATATGTTTAAAGCTTCAAAGTATTATATGATATCCCACACCCTATGTTTATATTATTTCAAGATAAATTTTTTATCCTAATTAAGACCTCTGACCTGATGTACAACCAATGCATTATCACCAAACACTTTTAGGATTTTTTTTCCTATTGCCCATTGGAGACCATGTATGAGCACCTCATACTCAACTACATTGAAAGTAAAAAAAAATTAAATATAATTGAATATTAGTACCTTTTATTTCATGGATAAATAAACATCATTCTAGCCCCTACTCTATTCTTATTCATTGAGCCATCAAATTATAGCTTCTACAATCTTTCACTATACTCACTTGGTTTAGTAAGAGATGACATAGATGTTCCTTATTCATGCAAATAATAAATTCCAAAACATTATTCTTAAATAATCTTGTATCATACTCATATTTTTCACTTACCCACTCATCAAGGAAAATATTAGGAATGCCTTCAAGAAGTGTGGTTGGATCTTGATCCCTTAGATGCTCCTTATCATTAAGAAAATATATAGTTTACATTGGTAATCATTGGCATGTAAGGTTCTATATGAAATTTAAATATAGGTTCTGATTTATAGTAACTTTAGTACCATCCCATATTCTAAAAAACAAATATGACAAATTTGAATATAGGTACTCTCCAAACATTTTTGTGAAGTCTCTTGACAAACATAATGTAAAATATGGTGGAAAATCAACTACCACAACATCCTAAAGAATAAAAAGACCTAGGAAATGCAAATTCAAATGAAAAAAAAAATTAATGCCAAGATATTGGTATTTCTACTATATAATTTTATCACTTCTTTTGTTTTTGGCTCATATTTCAATCTAAGCTTATCATCTATCTATTTTGGCATAGTTGTGTTACTAGCACCACTATCATCCATAAAATTATTAACTATATTATCATCAATGATCAAAAAAATGTAAAAGGGAGGATGTTTAGAATATTTAATTGAATTTACTTAATAGTTTAATTGATTTACCTTCTCTTTAAGAGGTTTTACCTATTTCTTAGTAGGTCATCCAAAATTAGTGAGAACCATACTTTCCTTCCTTAATGATACAACTGAGATATGGATGTTAGAGATCTCTTCTTTGAGCACATCCTTTTGTCCCATAATATTTAAAGTGTCCCACATTTATATTATCACATGTGCATCCTTCATTTTGATTATGGTGTTAAGAGGAATGCCACTAACCCTTGGTTTCCCCTTCAAAACAACAATGTTCTCTTGAGTATGAGAAGTTTGAGATATTACATTACCTTTAGCAACCTAATTTTTTTATTTTAATATAATTTTGGGGGTGTAGGAGACTCATTAATATTTATATAATATTAATTATACAAATAAAAAAAATGGTACCTCTTATGCATCATTTATTACTCTCCTCTTAACTCTTGTGATAACTATTGCTCAGTTAGTAACGCTATTTATATCTATTGAAATATTTATGCCACAATGATCTCCTTCTTGACAATTTAAAAATATAAAATCAGCTTGGCCTTGACCATCATGTATCTCTCTTTTAGGTGGTATTTTATTTTGTGATACTTGAGGCATTGCCACACCTTGCACAACTAGATTTTGATTCAATACTCTATTTAGGCTAGAGGATTCATTATGAGGTTGATTACATGGAGTAAACCATTATTTCTCTTTCATGAAGTTATTTTGAGTAGGGAAAATATATTTAGAAGAGGAGGGAGTACTTCGATCTATAGTGTTATATGTCCTATATTATGTAATGGCTCCTTATCCTTGGTAGGGAGGTTTATTTGAAAGGTAGTTTTGAAAAGGAGGCCTATTAGGCTAATATTTCTATTGATAAGGAAGCTGATATTATCTATTATACTAAACTCATTTCCTCTTTATGGCCACCATTTCATTCTTAAATGATTTCATATGACCTTCTATTTCACTCATCTCACTAGATTGGTTAGGAAGGGTTGTAACTTGGTTAGATAGAGATGCTATTGGGGCTAATGTGGGAACTTGAAAAGGTGTAATGAGATAAAATTCTTGAAAAATGAGCATAAAAATCCTTTTTGCATGTTTTTCAACTTGTAAAAGGTTATTTTTTTCCCTTATGTCCACCTCAAATTCATTTGGTAGTATCCTTCTACCCATTAACTAGATCATCACTGATATATTACTATTTAGATATATTAAAAAATACAAGAATGTATATTCAAGATATGGCCTAGTCATCAAAGGGATCATATCTCATGCATTTTTCAACCTAAGGTTGAAATCAGCCACGAAATCATTGGGAACTCTCTTCATGGTAGTCAATTTCTTAACTAGAGATAGGTCATTTGATTTGACCTCAAATTATTTGCAAAGGGTTACTCCTAACTCATCCCAAGATGAAATGGAATTGAGATGAAGGTTCCTATACCATTATAGATCCTTTACATTTAATGATATAACAAGTAACTTAATATCTATATTTTATTGGATTACATGATGTATACAACATAAGTTAGCCACATCTCTAATGTGCTCTATAGGGGTGGTTTGATCTTCTCTAGTGAATAAAGGTAAACATTTAAATATGAGGCTATAATATCATTGTATTGGAAAAGATTCAAAGTGATTCCACCATCAAAAGGCATAAAAACTTGGTTTCTAGAAATAGCCATACTAAAATTTAGTTTTGATATAGGGTTGTTCTGAGGTAAGTTCTGATGTATTGAGGTAGATGGATGTTTGGTGTATTCAAAGGCAATTCAATAAAATTAGAAGGAATAATTTTGGTAAATGATCTTGTTGTGACTTTTGCATAAAAATTAAACTAATCCATGACCAAGATGTCTATATGCTTATAGAATTGTCAAATATTGAGTACTTGAGTAATGTCTCTTCTAAAAATTATTAAAAATAAATACAATATTTAACAATATTTAGAGATATGGTCCCATTGGGTGTGGAAAAAACTATTGTTGAATTATTCTTTCACCCTTAATGTCTTTAGGCATCCTCACCCAATTGACACAATGGGATCACTTTCATGCTCTAGGTGTCATATAATGGAAGTAAACCTCTAGATAGGGTTGGTTCCCTTGATTAAACAACTTGATCCTCACCTAAAATACTTTTTGACAATGAAAAGAGAGATAGATTCCTTTATTTCTATGACTAACTATGGGGTAATGTAGAAAATTGAATACCTCAACTTGCTTGGACACATATAGAATGAGTTCAAAGATCAATCACACATATAAAACTCACAACACACCAATGAATATTTGGCATAAGTGATTTTTATAAAGGATTCAGCTTATAATGGTACTTATAAGGATGACCACTTATCTTAGGAAGCTCAAATAACATCATCACAAATATGAATTGCATAAAATCTTAGAGACACAAACTAAAACCTATTCAAGATCAAGTTTGTTGCATAAAGGTGCAAAAAGTCAGACATAAAGTAGGGATAGGTTGTAATTATCACAAGCTTATATTTAAAATTCATCAATTTCACACAATAAATAACATGTGATAAGGAAAAATACATTTGTTTAACATTCAAGAAGGTGTTTACAAGTCTAAAATTTGATAGGGCTAAGCCATAACCAGCTAGAGGTATCTAAAATTAACTTTAAAAAAAGTATATATAATGAAATGAGTCCTTAGTGAGGGGACAAGCATGAAAACTTATCATCAATGCCCTCATTAAGGCTTAAAACTAAAACATATCTGAAGTTAAATTTAAATTGACATCTTCTTCCTTATCTAACATATCATTACTTGATTTTAAGTCTCCAAGTTTTGAGGGGGGTGTCAAAGTCCTTATTGGAGGCTTGAAGTTGTTGAATACCAAGTTTCATGATGAAACTCCACTTTATCTTCAACTCCTACAATATTCCATGATGAAACTCCACTTTGAGAAGTCCTTGTTTGATATGACTACTTTTCCTTGATTTTGGTGTATAAGGAATATATTATCTTCTTGAGTTTTTTAAGGTTTTAGTTTTCATGGCAATTATGATGGTGATTGATGATGCACAACTTCAACTCCTCATTTGATGACTTTTTGACCATGTTCACATTAATATTTTGCATTAAAAGTTCTATGATCATACTTCAAGACCTATAAAAAGTCAATTCAATGTTAAATAATGAAAAACATACTTTATATAAGATATTTTGAGGTCTCTCATAATGGATCTTGATGATGACTTAGTTCAAACTTGTAGGTGTGAGTTCCATTAGACCTTAAGAAGATCTTGTGAGAGAGATCTCTCTTCTTCAATTATTTCATGAATGGATTTCAAAGGTTTAAAAAAACTTTATTCAATTTATATAACATTTTAACACATAAATACAAAGTTTCAATCCATTTTTATTAATAACACTTCATTTCGTACACTTTTGGGCTTCTTGAGAACTAGTTTTCAACATTTTTACATCCACAGGCCTGTAATTTTAAATTTTATCTCTTGTCAGGTATATTATAGACATTATACCACTATAAAAATTTATTAAATATGCCCTCAACCTTAAATTAAAATTACATATATTTTATATCAATCAAACTCAAGTTATGTTCCTTTTTGTGTTTCTAGGTTCTCCTAGGGTAGCAAGCATGTCAGTTTGGTAATTTTTTTATATTTTAATTTATATATGGTATCAAAATATAAATATTTTTTAAAATCACTATATTACCTCTTATACATTTAAAATAATTTAAATTTCATTTTTAATTGTAAAAACAATCTAAAAATTGACTTTTAGGTATGTAGGCCTGTAGGTGCTCATTTCTCATGTATACTTGCCATCTGGGTCTATTTTATAGATATAATTTTTTTTAATGCTTATATATTTTTATAAGTTTTATTTATATAATGGATATTGAATTAAAATAATTCATCAATCTTTATAAATCATATAAACACTTTAAAATTTCAAATTTGTAAAGTTCATATCCTCTAGATAGGGTTTTGAATGGTTTTCGAGCAATCTTAATTCTTAACAATTATCCATAAAAATAAAACATTATTTATGATACTAAACACCATTATATAGGATGAACACACCTTATTCAACCCTCCTATCAACCATTATGATCCATGAAACATATCCAACAAGATATCACGTTGATTTTGGGACAATTTTAAACTTGAAAAACAATTTTGGGAGAGATTTGAGCTATCTTAGCATAATTCAATCATAGCTTGAGTTCTTAGACACTATAAAATGTATTATAAATATGAAATAAGTTTATAAATACATGAATAATCCTTTACCTATATTAAATCCAATAAAAAACCAATCTTTTACCTTTGAAAATGCATGAAAACTTCCCATGCATCTTTACATATGAATTGAAACACCAAAAATCCTCATAACCATTGTAGATGCATGCATGAAATCTTCAAATCCTATATTTAAGGCTTTAAATGTATTCCTTACCTTAATATATGTTTCGTACTTATTTAATTTTCAATTTTACCTTTAATTTCCTTCACCCATGCCTTGACATGCTTTAAAATCTTGAGATGGTCAACAAAGAAGTGGTTACAAATACCAAAACTTACTCACAAGGCACAATAAATGCTTAATTATTGTAATTAGCCTCCTAGACTAAGGGAAAATCTGAATATGACCTCAATATGACTTTAATTTGACTTGACTAAGAATATAGTCATTAATTAAAGGATGACAATTATTCTAAAAAACCTTATGAACTTAAACATACCTAATGACATAAATATGGTGATAAAAAAGCTCAACACATCCTTGACTGGGAAAATTTAGTAAATTTTAGACACACATTATAGGAGATTCATGAGTAGTGTATATTATTCATTATCTCATACATTTGTATGGAAAAATCCTCTTAATACCCTAGGAAGATTATCCCTAGGTTGGGAGGAGCAAGACATAATGATGATTTTTCCCTCATAGTTAAATATCTCTTAAGGGACAAAAAATTGGTAATTTTGAGGCATATCTTGTGTCTCATTAGCCCAAGTGAAAAACTATATATTAAAATGCCTTTGTATGGGTGTAAAAATGTTTTAATGGATACCCTATACTCTCATTCATTCTCTAGGATGGCATTTTTAGTTGGTCACATGCATTTATTAAAATAATCTTATTGTCCTTGAGTGGAAAAATTGAGTTAACTTCAAGTGCACATTACAGGAGAGTCATGATTGGTATATATGAGCCATCAGACCATATAGTTTTATGGGTGATTCTAATGAATATATCCTAGAGTATTCTACCCATCTTATGAGGAGGAAGACATGACAATGAGTTTTCTCTTGTAGCTAAATGTCTCTCAAGATAACAAAAGCTAGTATATGGGAGGCATATATTATGGCTTGTTATCCCAATAGATGAAATATGTACATGGACACACACACACACACACACACACACACACACACACACACACACACACACACACACACACACACACACACACACACACACACACACACACACACACACACACACACACACACACACACACACACACACACACACACACAAAACACACACACACACACCCACACACACACACACACACACACATATATGAATATAAATGTTGGAATGTTCACCCTACACTCTCTATCACAATATAAAAGGGAAAGTTTCATTTGGTCAGATGTATCCCTTAATAAAATCTTCTCATCCCTAAATGGGAAAACTAAGCAAAATTTAGGAGTAAATTGTATGAGATTCATGAGGGGTAGAGATGAGTTATAAACTCCTAAAATATAATGGGTGAGTCCTATTAACATCCATGAAAGGATTATCTCCATATCAAGATGAATGAAACATTGCAGTGAGTTTTTTCTCACAACCAAATGTCTCTTAAGGGATCAAAATTTGGTCTATGGGAGGCATATATTGTGATTTATTATCCAAATTGATGAACCATTTATATGGATTAATTTATATTTTTTTATACAGGCTATAATTTTTAACTTCAATTCTCTATCACACCGTAGGATGGAAAGTTTCAATCAGTCAAATGCATCCCTTAAGATAATCTTCTCATCCTTGATTGGGAAAACTAAGAAAAATTTAGGTGTGTGTTTAAAGAGAGTTATGGGGGGTCATCTCTTAAAGTTGTAGATGTAATTCCTCTTAAAACCTCATATAGTATACTCATGATATCAACAACAATAAGACATGAAGGCAAGTCTTTTATCATAGCTAAAAGTCTCTTAAGTGATCAAAAGTTACCCTGTGGGAGGCATAGCTTATGACTTGTTATAATAATAAATGAACCATCTATGTGAAGACATATATATATATATGGGGATATAAACATTGGATTTTCCACCTTATTTTATTCATCATGTCCTGGGATGGAATGTTTTAGTCAATTGGATACATCTCTTAAGAGAATATTCTCATCCTTGAGTGTTAAAACTAAGTGAACTTTAGGTGTGCATTGTAAGAGAGTCATGGGGGGTAGAGACAACCTGTAATATTATATAGTTTCATGTGGGACTCTTATTAACACCCCATATATGATCCTCCCTATCTTGAGATGAGCAAGACATGATGATTATTTTTCTCTCACAACCAAATTTCTCTTAAGGGAATAAAAGTTGGTTTTTGGGAGGCATATATTATGAAAGACTTGTCCAATCACTAAACCATATATTAATTCACATATATATGGTAATTTTAATATTATAATTTCCCCCTCCTCTCGCCATCAGGTCGTAAGACTTAAAGTTATAATTGGCAGGATGTATCCCTTAAGAGAATATTCTCATCCCTGACTAAGAAATAAAGCAAACTTTGGGTGTATATTGAAAGAGAATTGTGAGGGATAGAGATGATTTTTTATCCCTTATAGTTTCTTGGTAAATTCTTATTAAAAACCCATATAGGATTCCATAGTAATTTGGATGAGCAAGACATGCTGTTAAGTTTTCTCTCATACCCAAATGTTTCATAAGAGACCAAAATTTTATTTTTGGGAGGCATATCTGTTGACTCATTACCCCAATAGACAAAAATTATATGAATACTCATCAGGAAGGGCATATAAAAATTTAAATTACCACCATCTACTATCCATCATGCCCCATATGTAAATTTATAGTCATTTGGGTGTATTCGTTAAGATAATAGTATAGTCCGTAAGAGGGCAACTTGACTAAAATTTTGGTATGTATTTAAGGAAAACCATGAGGGGTATATATGATATTTCAGATCTTATATTTTCATTGTTGAGTCCTCTTAACATTTTGCATAGGATTCAATGTAACTTAGGATGAGTGAGACATGATGGCAAGTTTTCTCTTGCAGTTAAATGTGTTTTAAGGGACTAAAATTCAGTCTATGGGAGACATATATTTTAACTCATTATCCCAATAAATGAACCGTCCATGAAAAAAAATTATATGAATGTATTAACATTATAATGTATTTTTTTCACACCCCAATACCAAACGTTTTAGTCAGTTGATTCATCCCTTAAGAGAATCTTCTCATCCTTGAGAGTGAAAAAAAATAATACTTATATCACACATTGCAAGAGAATAATAAGGGGTAGATATGAGACATCATATCTTATAGTTGAAAAAGTGAGTCTTATAATAATCCATTAGAGTATTCTCTCTCACTTAGGATGAGTAAGACATGGAAACATGTTTTCTCCTATAATCAAATCTCTCTTAAAGGATAATAAGTTGGTCTATGGGCAACATATCTCTTAACTCATTATCCTAATAAATAAACCATATATTTAGACACATCTATATGGTAATTTGAATGATTTTATTTATGGCCTCCATTATCCACCATGTGCCAAGATTGAAATTTTAAGTAACTAAGATGCATAACTTAAGAGAATCTTCTCATCCTTGAGAGTGTAAATGGACCGAAATTCTATTAGACATTATAGGAGAACCATGAGGGGTAGAGAAAACATGTCAAATATTATATTTTAACAAGTGAGTAACCTTAACATAAAACATATGATTATATGTCACTTGACATTAACAAGACATGACAACAAGTCTTCTCTCACAGCCAAATGTCTCTAAAAAAAACCAAAAGTTAATATCTAGGATGCTTATCTTCTGAATTATTATCCCAATCAATGAAGAGTTTATTTAGATGCATCTATTTGGATGTATAAACATTATGATAGAAACCTTCCAATCTCAATAATTCTCTAGGAATAAATTTTTTAGTTGGTCAGACGTATCCCATAAGAGATTTTTCTCATCTTTGAGAGTGTAAATAGACCAAACTTTTGTTGTACCTTAAAGGAGAACCATGAGAGGTAGAGACCTGTTGTCAAATCATAAAATACATGATAGATTTATATAGTCACCAATTATAGTATTATATATCATTTGGAATAAGTGAAACATGGAAATGAGTTTCCTCTTGCATTTAAATCTCTCTTAAAGGATTAAAAGTTGGTATGTGAGAGGTGTATCTTCTGAATCATTAGCCTAATAATCAAACCATCTACATGAATACACCCTAATGATTTCATGAATGTTATAATTTTTCCCCTACACTCTCTCTCATTTCATAGGACTAAATTTTTTAGTCATTCAAGTGCATCCCTTAAGATAATGTTCCCATCCTTGAGAATGCAAATGGATCGAACTTCCATTGTACATTGTAGGAGAACCATGAGGGGTAGAGAAAATATATAATATCCTAAAATTTTGTGATAAAGTCCTATAATAAACCACTAGATTACTCTTTATCACTTAGGATGAGTGAGACATGACAATGATTTTTCTCTTGTAGTTACATCTCTTTTAAGGGACCAATAGTTGATTTGTGGGAGGTATATCTTCTAACTAGTTGGCATAATTGATGAACCATCTTTACAAACACATACAAATGGGAATAATAACACTATAATGGCTCCATATACTCTTTGTCACTCCCTAGGACAAAAATTTATAGTTATTCATATGCATCTCTTAAGATAATCTTCCTATGTCTAAGAGTGCAAATAGACCAAACTTTTATCATGTGTTGCCTGAGAATCATGAGGGGTAGATATGAACCATATGAGTGAGTCCTCTAATCACCCCATTTATGATTCTCTCCCATATGTATCTACTCAACATTTATTATTTTTTAGGATTATCTTTTTTGAAGAAAATAATCTTCCCTAATTATGGTACTAACCACATCAAGGTGGAAGATCATCAGTTACCACTAACATTAAAAAATTTAGTAAAAAAATAAAAAATAAATAAATACATAATGATAAAATAATTTAAAATTAAAATAAATTAAATCAAATAAGTAAACTTTAGTAATTTGAAATTCCAAATGCATTGAAAACTAACCTTACCAAGTCAATCCAACATACCTTCAGGATCATCTCTATTTTTAAATGTTTCAAGAATTTCTTTATGCTTAGATTCACAAACTATACACAATTTTTTTTTTAGGCTTTCCATGATATTTGATCATTTGAATATTTGTATAGATAACCAAATTTTAATAATGAAGCACCACCCTATATATTTCAAAGTCCTTAAATAACCATTTTCTTATCTTTTTTTGATAGTATCTACAAATCCAAGTTCTGGTAACCACCATGAATCTAGTGGGATAAACTATATCTTCTCCATCCATCACAATTATGGTTATTTGTTTTCCCTCTATATAAAGATACAAGTGGTAGTTTTTTCCCTCATTATTATCCTTAGGTCTAATTACAGACAAAAATTGTCTTGCATTTAGGTATAATCAATTTGTACAAACATGTAGGA
>JARHVA010006089.1:975000-1014686 GCA_037957365.1 Torreya grandis
CTCCCTCTTTTACATAATTGATAATTTATAATTAAATTCATTTCCCTATACCTATATTAACACTCATCTAGACTAAAATAGGTGTCTTTATCCTAGACACTTAGATAAAATGCCCTAATAAATCAATTTTTTACAATTTTGCTCAATTATAATACATATGAGATAAACTACCTAACTACTCAAAATATCATCAGTCTCTCTATTAAGACTCATGCTTTATTATAACTAATCTCTAACTAGTCTCGGCCATAATTTTTGGATCTCCCATGCTCTCTAACTAGTCATAACCATTATTTTTTGGCCTCTTATACTACTACCTAATTTCCTTGGCCTCTCAAGTCAAGTTTCCTTTGCTACTATTTTAACTATTTAATACAACCAAGCAATTTCATTTTAATTTAAAAAAACTGTAAACACTTTTATTTGTTCAAACCTTTTCTAATATGAAAATTTATAAAAACAAATGTGTGACCATTACCTTCTCTTACTTGGTTGAATGCATCCAAAAAACTATAGAATAGAACATGAATTGTAGCCTATTGTGATTTGATCGTTTTATTCTCTTTTGACTCTTATGATAAAAAAAAACTCTACTATAACTATTTTTGTGGCACTTTGAATTTTGGTTTGGTCTATTCATTGCACAACATTTACCCATTTATTGGGTGATTTTTCCACTTTTCATCCTTTTATAAGGCATTTTTGCCTCTCCTTCAAGTTTTTTATGATTCCACGACAATTATATGAGTTATCAAAGATTCTAGAGGCTTGTTACATATGGTATCCCTGTCACCATTATGTATAGAAAACTATTATGATGTCTCGACTACGTAACTTTGAATATTTATGCATGATTATACATAGGATGAAGTGGAAGAGATAACATACACCCACAAGAAATTCAAAAATGATAAATTTTATGAATGGTCAAGACATATAATAGAGATACATAAAATTTGACATTGGTACAAAGATTGTGGGAATGACATGTAGTATAAGAATCTATGGTAGGTTAATAAATGAATATACTCTTATAGGAGTACATTGGTGGGATGAATACTATAAATAGAACATGTGGTATATAATTTAGGAGAATGAGAAATGGAACATATTTTGTAGTCAACAATACTACACAATTTTTTTAATTTGTAAATCCTACTAGTTTTTTGTGTAGATGTAAATATATGTGAACAAGATGTATATGATTGATTCTAAATAATGTTAATGGAGTGATGTTTTGATATGTGTTGTGTATTTTGATATGGTTTCATTTATAATTTTAATATTATTAATGATTAGGTTCTCTATGTCAATTGTATGCTTTGGGTGAGTATGTAATCTTACGGTTAAGTACCATTGATGTATGATTCAAGTTCTCAAATTATTTTGTTACTTGTATTTTACTTAATAGTTGATGTATCTTATTATAACATAATGTATGGATCACTTAATAAAATATTTTACCTCAATCTTGAAAATAAATTAAAACATTAATTAATAATTATACTAAAGGTGTTTCTACATAACATTTTCAACATTCATAAATTATATCAATCTCAATTAGTTATTTGTCCTTATTCTCCACACTAAATTAGAAAATAACATATCAAAAAATTACAACACATTTACATTAAATAAACATATCTTATAATTTATTTATTTTTTTAAATTATTGATGTCAAAATTAAACTAGCTAACATAGACCCTTGTGATAAATATTGAGTCGTGATGACCCTTCACTCAGATTGAGTAAAGATAAAAAGTTAAAAACATGACTTTTTGTATGGCCTTGGAAATTTATAACATTTTTATCAAGCCTTTATAGATTTATAAATTATAAATATGTATTGAAAGGTTATTTTTTTATTTTTATTTTTGTAACTTTCCACTCATGTTTCATACTTCAAATACTACATAGATTCTTTGATAGATAGTGATCAATGTATACTGAAAAATTCTATCATAATTAGATCCAGTCATTAAAATATAGATTAAATGGACACGTAGATAATATATTCATCTCTTCAAGATCATTAGAGTAGGTCAAGTGACTTACTAAGTGAAATGGTTTATAGAGGTTTAGGTTACACGTTTTTTTCCATGTCTTCTTCTACAAATTCATGCAATGTGGACCATTTCTCTTCAAGTATGGGTGACTAATCCCATAATATATGGATCACTATATCTTAATGACCAATACCATTATTGCATATCCGGCCTTACACTAACAAAAATAACACTAGTGGTAGTTTGTACACCTACAAGATAATTTTTTTGACCTAATTTCATTCACGTATTATTTTACCACTCTTGTAGTGTCAATATTTTAGCTCACATCTCAGTAGTAACAAAAATAAGTAACATCACTACAATATTTGACTATGAAGTGATTGTTACTAAATATTATAAAGGTTTAGTCGACACTTCATCTTCCTTCATTGCATCATAATTTACACTCCCATTATTTTTAGGATAGATACGTATATTAACGAAGTTAGGAAGTACATAAACACTAGACATCTAATCTCTCAAATATTATATAGAATTTAGCATGATATAACTTTACTATTATATTTTTATATCATTTTTCATCACTTTCTTCTTTTCCTTATTCTTTGAATGTGGTATAGTTTCATATTTTATATTATTAATAAATTCACTTCAATTCATAACCCTCTTAAATATATTTAATTAGGTAGTCCACTATGTCTCCCTTGGGCCTCAAATCATGCTTAGACTTAACTAATTTTGAATAAATATATATTATGAATAGACATGGATAAGACAATAGAGTTTCATTCAAGATTCAACTATACACTAAATGTCTAAGTATATCATATTGTGTTAAATTCTTTGTTTCCAAATCACCAAATACCAAATTTAGATGTCTAAAAGTTAAAATTATCTCATAATCATATTTTAGAGATGGATACACAAGCCCAAAAATACTTCATGATCATTGAATTATGACACAACCATTTATGGGGACAATTTGCTAGTAATATGGGTAATGTTGAGAAATCAAGAAATGCCATTATGTGAATGTCAGAGTTACTTATCGAACCCTAGTGCCCAAGCGTTGAATATGTGTTTATAGAATGGGAAGGAAAAACAAAGGAGTTGAAGGATCCCATCAACATGCTTATTTTCATGAATGTGTGGATATCGTGGGTGTTTTCTAATTTTGAATAGGAAAACACATTCATCAAGAATACAATGGAAGTAAAGAAAGATTTTTTTTAAGAAATGATGGTAGGCACGTGATGGTGGAAGGAAAAAGCCTTGTATTAATAGGGGATTAAATGGAACTATAGATTCCAATTGTGTGTAACTAGATAACATGTTTCAAGAATTACATGATTATGGATAGGATGAAGGGGAAGTGATAACATACACCCAAAATAAATTTAAATGAGATATATTTTAGGAATTGGTCAAGATATACAATAGAGATTATAAAAATTTAACATTTTTACAAGAATTGCAAGAATTATATATAATATAAGAATATATGGTATGTTCCTAAATAAATCTACATGGATCCATATTTTAGGAGAAGGTCAATGGGAAGAATAATACAAATAGAAGTTATTTTGTAATCATATTGTAGAGATGGAGAACCAAGCCCAAAATTACTTCATACTCATTGAATATTGACAACCAACCATTTATGGGGAGAAAGATGTTAGTAATATTGGAAATATTTAGAGATTATGCATTTTAATTACATAAATTTTGGAGATACTTACCCAACCCTAGGTCCCAAGTGTTGAAAATATGGATGTAGAATGTGAAGAGCAAATGAAGGGGTTAAAATATCCCATAAACTTAATTATTTTGATGAAGTTGTTGATAGCATGGGTTTTTTATTAGTTGGGAGATGAAAAAATATTCATAAATAATATGATGCAATCATAGAAATATATTTTTATAAATTATGGCTGACACATGATCATGGAAGGAGAAAAAATTGTGTCAAAAATGGATGAAATGTAACTATTGATGTCGATTGTGAGCAGTTGGAAAACATTTTTCAATAACTAAATTATTTTGGATAGGATGAATGGGAAGAGATAACATACACTCACATTAAATTAAAACAATATAAATTTTAGGAAATGGTTAAGATGTGCAATAGAGATTCATAAAATTTGTCATTGTTACAAGGTTTACAGGTATGGTATATTGTAAGAATCCATAGTAGGTTCCTAAAGGAATCTATCTGGATCCATAGTTTAAGATTAGGTTGGTGGGAGGAATAGTATATATAAAACCTATGGCCACTTATTTAGGAAAAAAATATATGGCACATGTTTTGTTTTAAACAATAGTGTGTATGTTTGTCTAGCTTGAAAACTATACTAGTCTTTTGTGTTGAAGTAAATATACAAAAACTATATGTATAAGGTTGATAACTAAATAGTGTTAATGGAGTGATGTTTGTTTATGTGTTTTTTATTTTTATTAGTTTTCATTTATAATTTTAATATTATTAATTATTAGGTTCTCAATGTCTATTGTATACTTTGGGTGAGTGCTTAAAATTAGGGTTACATACCATTCAATTAAGGTTGAGGTTCATAAATTATCGTGTTACTTAGATTTTACTTAATAGTTGATGTATCCTATTATACCAAAATGTATGCATCATTTAATAAAAAAATATCCCAATTTTAAATACAAATTAAAACTTTAATTATTAAATATTTTAAAGGTTTTTCTATATAAATTTTTTAATATTCAATAACTTATATCAATTTCAATTAGTTCTTTCTACTTAATATCCACACTAAATCATAATATAGTATATCAAAAAAATATAACACATTTTCATTAAATAAATATACCTTATGATTTATTTATTTTTTAAAAAATTTTATACCAAAATTTAACTAGCTAACATAAACTTTTATCATGATAAATATTGAGTCGTGATGACCCTTCACTCAAATTTAGTAAAGATAGCATTTTGAAAACATGATTTGTTCCATGGCTTTGGAATTTTATAAAACTTTATGAAGCATTTATACATTACTAAATTATTAAGATTTTATGAAAGGTATTTTTTATATATACTTTCCACACATTTTGCATACTTGAGATATTATAGATACTCTTTAGTAGATAGAGGTAAATCTAGATTGTAAAATTGTATTAGAATTAGATCAAGTCATTGAAGTTTGAATTAAATAGACATTTTGACAAGATATCCCTCTCTTTCAGATCGTTAGAGTAGGTCAAGTACCTTCTTAATATAATTTTTACATAGTTTCAAGTTAAAAAGTTATTTCATCATCTTATTTTACAACTGCATGCAATGGGGACCATTTCTCTTTAAGGAGAGGTAACTGATCCAAGTGGATCTGAGTCACTAGACCTTAATGAACATTACCATTGTTACATATCTAGTCATACACTAACATCAAAAAAATGGGTGGTATTTTATACACCTATTTGACAATTTTTTTTATCTAATTCCATTAATATTTTACCATATAACTCATGCAGTGTCAATACTATATCTGATATCTCATCAATAATGGAAACAAGTGACATCACTAAGTTATTCAATTATGAAATGATTATTACCAACTATTGTAAAGGTTCAACTGATGCTTCATCTTCCTTCATTGTATAATAATTGGTGTTCCCATTATTTGTAATATAGAGATATATAAGAATGAATTTAGGAAGTACATAAACACCAAACATCTGATATCTCAAAAATTGTATAGAACCTAGCATAATAAAACATTGTTATTACATAAGTTATATATTATTTTTCATATCTTTCTTATTTTAATTTTTATTTGAATGTCATGTACTTTCATATTCTCTATTATTAATAAATTTTATTCTATTAATAACCTCTTAAATTTGTTTAATTAGGCTATCCACTAGGTCTCCCTTGGGCCTCGAATCATGTATGGACTGAACTAATTTTGAATAGATATGTCTTATGAATATATGTGGCTAAGACAATATAATGGTAGATGGATAAATGAAAACTATGACCAAGAGTTAACTGTACACTTATTGTCTAAGTGTGGTAAATTATGTCAAATTTTATGTTTGTAAATCACTAAATACGAAATTTAGGTGTCTACAAGTTGAAGTTATCTCATAATTATATTCTATAAATGGAGACCCAAGGCCAAAAATACTTCATTCTCATTGAATTTTTATACCCAACCATTTATAGGGATAAATATGGGAAATATTGAGAAATCAAGCATCACCATTATGTAAATGTTAGAGTTACTTATCCAACCTAGGGGCTCAAGTGAACAAAATATGTGTGTAGAATGGGAAGAACAAACGAAGGAGTTGAAGTATACCATAAATTGATTATTTCCATGAAGGTGTGGATAACGTGTATGTTTTATAACTTAGAATAGGAAAACACATTCATCAATAATTAATTGTTAGAAAAGAAAGATATTTTTGAGAAATGATGTCAAGAACATGAGGGCGAAAGGATATAACATTGTATCAACAAGAGATGAAAGGGAATTATAGATTCCAATTATGAGTAGTTAGATAACATGTTTCAAGAATGATGTGACTCTAGATAGGATAAAGGGGAATATATAACATACACCCATAATAAATTAAAATAAGATAAATTTTAGGAAATGGTCAAGAGATACAATAGAGATTCTAAAAAGTTGACAATGTTACAAGGATTAAAAGAATGATATATACTATAAGATTCCATAGTAGGTTACTAAATGAATATAAATGCATTCATATTTTAGGAATAGGTTGGTGGGATGAATATTTTAAATATAAGGAATCTCATAATCATATTATAGACATGTATACCTAAGCCCAAAATTACTTCATGTCTATTGAATTATGATAACCAACCATTTATTGATAAAAAGATATTAGTAATATCAAAAAAAATGAGAAGTAAAGAATTACCATTGTGTAAATTTTGGAATTACTTATCCAACCCTAGGGTCCAAGTGTGTAAAATGTGCATGTAGAATGGGAATATCAAATTAAGGAGTTTAAGGATCCAATAAACTTTGTTCTTTCCCTGAAGGTGTGGATAGCATGGGTGTTTTATAAGTTTGGATATGAAAAAAAATTCATCAAGAATATTATGGAAGCAAAGAGAGATAATTTTAGAGAAATTATGGTAGGCACATGAACGTGGAAGGAGAAAACATTATGTCAACAAGGGATGAAATGAAACTATATATGTCCATTGTGAGAATTTGGAGAACATGTTTTAACAACTACACGATTATATATATGATGAAGGGGAAGAGATAAAAGACACCCACAATAAATTCAAATAACATAAATTTTGTGAAAATATCAAGAGATAAAATAGAGATCAAGAAAATTTGGCATTGTTACAAAGATTATGGCAACAATATATATTATAAGAATACATGGTAGGTTCCTAAAGGAATCTACCTGGATCCATCTTTCAAGAGTAGATCAGTGGGAGGAATACTATAAATAAAACATGTGGTCTCTCATTTAGGATAATAAGATATGGAACATTTTTTGTAGTCAACAATATTGTATAAGTTTGTTTATCTTTAAAATCATATTAGTCTTTTATGTAGAAGAAAATATGCATAAACTAGATGTATGTGGTTATTAACTAAATAATTTTAATGGATTGATGTTTAGATATGTGTTATGTAATTTGATCAGGTATTATTTATATTTTTATCTTCTTAGTGATTAGGTTCTCGGTGTATGTTGTATGATTTGGGTGAGTGCTTAAACTTAGGGTTAAGTATCATTCATGTATGGTTGTGGTTATCAAATTGTTTTGTTTCTAGAGTTTACTTAATAATTGAATTATCCTATTATACCACAATGTATGCATAATTTAATAAACTCTTTTATCCCAATATTAAATATAAAAGAAAACTTTAATTACTAATTATATTAAAGGTGATTGTATATAACACTTTCAACACTCAATAACTTATATCAATCTCAATTAGTTATTTCTACTTACTCTCCATACTAAATCATAAAATAGTATATCAAAAATTTGTATCATATTTACATTAAACAAGTATATCTTATAATTTTATTTTATTTTTAATTATTACTAAAAAACTTAATTGTCTAACATAAACACTTATCATGATAAATATTAAGTCATGATGACCCTTCACTCACATTTAGTAAAGATAAAAATTTGAAAACATCATTTTTTACAAGGCCATGGAATGTTATAACACTTTTATGAAGCTGTTATACATTTTTAAATCATTGACCTTTGTTGAAATTTTATTTATTTTTTAAATTTTCACCCCTATTACATAATTTAGATACTTCAGAGACTCATTAATAGTTAAAGATCAATCTAGATTGTAAAATTCCACTAGAATTAGATCAAATCACTAAAATTTGGGTTAAATGGACACGTCAATGACATATACCTCTCTTATAGATCATTAGGGTATATCAAATGCCTTCCCAAGGGAATGGGTTTTAGATGTGTAACTTAAAAAATTATTTCCACATATTCTTCCAAAACTAGAAGCAATCAGGACATTTATCTTCAAGGAGAGTTGAATGATCAAATATGTTCCATGTTGGTATTGTAGCTCATAACTCAATAGTAATGACATCTAGTGACATCACTAAATTCTTCCATTATGAATCGATTATTAATAACTATTTTAAATGTTAAATCGATGTTTCATATTACTCCATTGTATGACAATTTAAACTCCCATTATTTTTAGGATAGATACATATAAGAATAAATTTTTGAAGTAAATAGACATGAGACATCTGATCTCTAAAATATTATACATAATTTAGCATAATACAACTTTACTATTCATTTTTAACTCTTTCTTTCTTTAATTTTTATTTGCATGTAGTGTACTTTCATATTCTCTATTATTCATACATTCTCTTCCATTCATAACCCTCATAAATTTATTTTAAGTATGGTTTCCACTACATCACCCTCATTCTTCAAATCATGTAAAGACTCCACTAATTTTGAATAAATATGTCTTGTGAATGGACATGGATGAGACAATAGAAAGGTACAAGGATAGATGTAAATTATGCCCAACATTCAAATATACACTAAATTTCCAAGTGTATTAAAGTATGTAAAAGTGTATGTTTTGAAAGTTCCAAATACCAAATTTAGGAGTCTACAAGTTTACGTTATCTCATAATCATATTGTATATATAGAGACATAAGCCCAAAACTACTTCATGCTCATTGAATTGTGACATAACTATTTATGGGGACCAATATGTTAGTAATATGGGATATATTAAGAAATAATGCATTTTTATTATGTAAATATTGGATTTACTTATCCAACCCTAGGGCCCAAGTGTGTAAAATATGCATGTACAATGGGATGAACAAACAAAGGAGTTTAAGGATCCCATCAACTTGATTCTTTCCATCAAGGTGTCGATAACATGGGTGTTCTATAATTTTGGAGAGGAAAACACATTCATAAATAAAATTATGGAAGAAAAGAAAGATAATTTTATAGGAATGATTGTAAGCATTTGAGGTCAAAGGGAGAAAACCTTGTGTCAACAAGAGATGAAAGGGAACTATAGATGCCAATTATGAGTAGTTGGACAACATGTTTTAATAACTACATTATATTAGATACAATTAATGGGAATATATAACATATACCCACATGAAATTAAAACAAGATAACTATTAGGAAATACTAAAGAGATACAATATAGATTCTAAAAATTTGACATTGTTATAAGGATTGCAATAATGATATATATTATAATATATCCATGGTAGGTTTCTGAAGGAATATATATGGATCCATATTATATGAGTACGTAATTTGGAGGTATGATATAAATATAAGTTATTTCATGATCATATCATAGATATGGAGACCAAAGACAAAAATTACTTTATGATCATTAAATTGTGACAACTAGACATTAATGGGGAGCAAGATATTAGTGATATGGGAAACTTTTATAAATTAGACATCATCATTTTGTAAATTTTATAGTTTCTTATCCAACCCTAAGGCCCATGTGTGATAAATGTGCATGTATAATTTGAAGAACAAATGAAGGAGTGGAAGGATCCCATAAACTTACTTCTTTCCCTGAAGGTGTGGATAACATGGGTGTTTTATAAGCTAGGAGAGGAACAGTCATCAAGAAAATGATGGAAGCAAATAAATATATAATTGGAGAAATGATGATAGTCATATAAGGGCAGAAGGATAAATCCTTGTGTCAACAATCAATGAAATGGAACAATAGATTCCCATTATGAGCAGTTGGATAAAATGTTTCAAGAAGTACATTTTTCTAGATACAATGAAAGGGAAGATATGACATACACCCACAAGAAATTTAAACAATATGACGTTAAATAAATGGTAAAGAGATATAATATAGATTCATAAAATTTTACATTGTTACAAGGATTGTGGGAATGATATATACTATAAAAATCCATGGAAGTTTTTTTAATGAATCTACCTTGATCCATATTTTAGGAGTAGGTTGGTGGGAGGAATACTATAAACAGAACGTATGGTCTCTCATTTATGAAAACAAGAGAAGGGACATTTTTTTTAATCAATAATAGTGTATAATTTTGTTTAACTTGTAAATTAAACTACTATTTTATGTATAAGTAAATACACACAAACTATGTGTATATGGTTGATAAGATAATAATGTTAATGGAGTGATGTTTGGATATGTGTTGTGTAGTTTTATCAGTTTTCATTTATAATTTTAATCTTATTCATGATTAATTTCTTGGTGTTTGATTTATATTTTACATGGGTTCTTAAACATACGGTTAATTAACATTCATGTATGGTTGAGGTTCTCAAAGTTTTGTGTTACTTAGAGTTTACCTAATAGTTGATGTATCTTATTATACCAAAATGTATGCATCATTTAATAAAATATTATAGATAAATATTAAATATAAATTAAAAATTTAATTAATAATTATATTAAATATGTATCTATATTAAATTTTCAACACTCAATAACTTACATCAGTCCCAATTAGTTCTTTCTACTTGCTCTCTACACTAAATTAGAAAATAGTATATCAGAAAATGGATATACATTTACATTAATCAAACATATCTTATAATTTATTAATTTTTTTAAATTATTCAAACCAAAATTAAAATCTATAAAATAAACCACTATCAATATAAATAGTAATTCATGATGACACTTCACTCAAATTTACTAAAGATAAAAATTTAAAAACATAATTTGTTCCATAGCCTTGGAAGAAAGATAAATTATTAAGCTTTGTTGAAAGGTGGTTATTTTTGTTGTTTTTATTTTCTCCCTAGTTTCATACTTTAGATACTTTAGAGACTATTTTGTTTATATAATTCAATATATATTGTAAAATTTGATCTACATGTTGAAGAGATATCCCTCTCTTATAGATCGTAAGAGTAGGTCCAGTGCATCCCCAAGTGAATGTTTTAGAGAGACGTAGGTTAGAAATTTGTTTCCATGTCTTCTTCTATAACTGTATGCAATGAGAATTATTTCTCTTCAATAAGAAGTGACTAATCTAAGAGGATCCAGGTCACTATATCTTAATGAACATTATTATTGTTGAATATTAGGTCCTGTGCTAACAATAGTAAAAATAGTGTTAGGTTATGCACCTACATGCCAATTTGATCAATCCAGTTCCATTCACATGTTACCATATAGTTTTACAGTGTTCATAAATCATAAAATTCATTAATACACTTACATTCATAACCCTCTTAAATATGTTTAAGAAGGTTTTCCACTACATCTCCCTTGGGCCTTGAATGATGTATAGACTCAATTAAATTTGAAAAAATATGTCTTGTAAATATATGTGGCTAAGATAATAGAATGGTAGATGGATAAATTAAAATTAGGCACATGATTATATTAAAAAATAAATGTCAATTATTATCAAAGTCTATAAAATTTTATGTTTCCAAAGCACCAAATACCAAATTTAGGTGTCTATAAGTTGAATTTATCTCATAATCATTTTTTAGAGATGGAGACCCAAGGGCAAAACTAGTTCATGCTCATTGAATTATGATACCCATCCAATTGTGAGGAACAAAATGTTAATAATATGGGAAATATTGAGAAATTAGGTATTTCCATTTTTTAAATGTTGGTGTTACTTATCCAACCCTAGGGCCTAAGTGTGGAAAATGTACCTGTGGAATGGGAAAACAAACCAGGATTTGAAGGATCCCATCAACTTGATTCATTCCATGAAGGTGTGGATAATGTAGGTGTTTTATAAATTGGGAGAGGACAACACATTCAAGAAGAATGCAATGAAAAAATATATATATAATTTTGGTGAAACGATGGAAAGAACATGAGGGTGGAAGGAGAAAACCTTGTGTGAACAAGGAATGAAAGGGAACTATAGATGCCAATTATGAGTAGTTGGAAAAAATGTTTTAAGAAATCTGTCATTATAGATAAGATGAAGCAGAAGATATAACATACACACACAATAAATTTGAACATTATAATTATTATGAAATAGTCAAGAGATATAATAGATATTGTAAAAAATTGACATTATTACAAGGATTTCAATATAAATATATTATAATAATCCATGGTAGGTTATTAAAGGAATCTACATGTATCCATATTTTATGAGTATTTTAGTGGGATGAGTACTATAAATAGAATTTATCTCATAATCATATTGTAGAGATGCAAACCCAAGCCAAAAATTACTTTATTCTCATTAAATTGTGACAACCAACCATTTATCTGGAGCATATGTTAGTGATATGGTAGATTTTGAGAAATAATGCATCACCATTGTGTAAATATTATAATTACTTATCCAACCCTAGGGTCCAAGTATGGTAAATGTGTATGTAGAATGTGAAGAACAAATGGAGTTTAAGGATCCCATAAACTTGCTTAATTCCATGAAGGTGTGGATAATGTGGGTGTTTTATAAGTTGGTAGAGGAAAACACATTCATAAAGAATATTATATAAGTAAAGAAACATAATTATAGATAGATTATGGTAGACACGAGTGTGGAAGGAGAAAATCTTGTGTCAACAAGTGATGAAATGGAACTCTAGATGCCCATTGTGATAATTTGGACAATATGTTTCAAGAACTACATAATTATGGATAGGATAAAGGGGAAGAGATAACATACACCCATAATTAATTCAAGAAAGATAAATTTTACGAAATGGTTGAGATATATATTAGATATTTTGATTTACTATTTTTGGGAATAATGGAGTTTTATTCTTATATAATAAATGGGCCTGAGTATATAAAATTAGTAAATAATATGCACTAATTAATCCAATAATTTATTTTGAAAATTTGTATTTTTACCTTTTATAAAAATAGTAATGAGTGAGAGAAAGTATGACTTAGCTTAATCTAGGCTATTATGGCTAAGACAAAGTCTGATACTAGAGTAACAAGGCTGGGAAACTGTCACAAATTGAGATCTAGATTTTGTTTCTTAATTGGATAGGATCATTAAAAATAGGACACCCTGTTATCTGATGTTGTAGTCATGTTCTTGCCATTGTTATCTGAACTACTCAAAGAGATATGATTTTTTTAGGTTTTATTCATAGCATTTGTGTGAGCCTATGTACCAAATTTTAGATCCTTGCTATAAATAGATCTCCTTGTTTAGATGATTCTTCATGTGATTGTGTCTAATTAAATGGAACTTTGGAAAATATGGAAAAGGGGTTAGTGTGTAAAGGATAAAATGGACACACATTACACCCCATGTGTGGGAACTCTACCTACATACCAATACTTTGAGGAGGGATCGAGTTATATGTATTTATCCCATTGAAGTGCTTGGTGCAATAGTGTGTTTAAAATTCAAGTAAATGAAAAATTTAGTATACTTGGAATAACTAGGGACTGGTGTAAAGATTTAAATAATCTTGAAATAATATTATATGGTTGTATGTAGAGAATAGGAAAGAGTGCTTGAGTAGTCTTGCTTATATTCTTAATTCTCTCTTGTAAATGAGTGTCAACCCTTCTAAATAGACTTTTAATGGCATTTTATAGGGTATTTAATGATCATGCACTAAATGAATTTGCATTAGGCTGACATGAATTAGGATAAGTATTTATGAAAATATAACCATTAGGACCAAAAAGTACACTTGGAAAACAATATTAAAAACTAGACACCTTGGGTTAACACTCATGTCCAACTTGGGTGTTGTTGTCTAGAGAGAATGAGACCTAAGGGGATGGATCTGGGCTTGAGAGAGCTACCTGGGTCTATAAGGGTTACGTCTAAAAGGTTGTGGATGAGTGGGAATAAATGAAATAAAAGCCTAAAAGGGTTGTGTAAGCAAGTAGGAGGGTCTATGGATTGGGTGTCATTATCCATACTAAAGTATACAAATTTCACAATTTATATGACTACATTTTCCCCCCTTTTATTTTAGTGATGCAAAAAAGTGAAATACTAGGATAAAGGAAAAAATAGAAAGCATACCTAAATTTACCTATAAATGTGAAGCTCAAAAATTTGTATGATTTTGGATGTACATAAAGAGAGCATGATGTGAAGTGTGAATCTATAATGAAAAATATAGAGTAGATCATTTCTTACTAGATATATTATATCTAAAGTAAGAACATACAAAAGTTAGGTAAGAGAGAGAGGAAGAGAAAGGAATGAATACACCTCATCAAGTATATGAAAAAAATATAAAACCTATTTTGATGTTGGATTGTGTTGGGTGTGTGTTATACCAAAAGTAATATCATGAATGGAGTTGAGAGCTCAGTTCCCTAGAAGTGGCTCAAGAATGTAAAGATAGACCCTTTGTCTCCATCATCACCTACTAAGTGAAGCTAATGAATCATGCATGTGCTAATTGATGTTTAGAATATGTGTCCAATAGGTGGCTCAAGAATACAAAGAATAGATAGTCCTTTGGATCCATCATTGCCCCATGAAGTGAAGCTCTAAAGTAATACCAGTATGGAATAGATGTCATATGAGATGGATATTGAATCCCATGAATGTACTATGATCTGATAATTTTGGTGTCGATAATTGAATGAATGTTATAAACTAGGAAACTCTTGGCCATTTCAAAATATGGAGACTAGGCTTGTATGAAAGCCACTCTAAAATTGGTGTAATAAGCTTATATGGAGTGAACTTAAGAACTTGGGTACTTGGGAAGTTAAGTTTGTATGAAATCCAAACATAAAAAAATAATGCCAACCACCTGTAGATGGAGTAAGACACACAACTATTGAGAATGCTTAGGAAAAATAAATTGAACTCAAAAGAGAGGAGGACCAATGTGCCACACACATTGCCCCCAATAACTAGTGTCTAGAACATGGATTTTGATCTAGAAGTTATATCAACTACCTAATATAAAATTTAAAGTGAGAGCCATCATGTCACGCATGATGCCCCTTATATCTAGATTCTCTAATAAAAATTATAATGAAACATGTTTCATCTAGACTATGTTGTACTAACAAACCTATAACTAAACTCACCTTTTTGTTTATTTCTAGAAAAACTAATTTTTCTATTATCTAGATAGGAACACCAAAAACATGAGACCCTATTATCGAACCTTGTAGTCCAAATTTGGATATATTATCTAGGGTTAAATCTAATTACTATTTTAGATTCTCTACTATCTACTTGTTCTATTCTACCTAGTTTGATTTCTGGATTCTATTTTGAGTGTTCTAAAAAATATTGTTTTGACTACTAGGAGACCTCTATGATAAAATGCATGTTTATAGCTCCCTCATATGAGGGTAGCAATGATTACTCTATAATGACTACCCTAAAAATAGATAGACATAAAAGTGTGTTATTCTATATAAATGCATGATATATCAATGATAATTGACAAGATATCTTGAGATATAGCAATATTTGTATTAGGAGATTATTAGATCAGCAAGGGCATACCTAGATAGATGTAATAATGTAAAATCATGTATAATATACTAAACTAGAATCAAAAGGGTTAGTTTTTATTTAATAGAAAAGAGAGATGGATCACGATGTCCATCATGGCATCCAAGAAAGTAAGGAAATACATGATATGGATCATGGCTTTCATAAACAAGGACAAATAATCAAGAAAAAAGCATAAAAAACAAGAAGCAAGAAGCATACAAGGGTGTCCAAGGGGCCAAACAAACAAGGGACATGGGCACATGTCACTCACATTAGAAATCAAATATACAAGGAATGTTCAAATGAAACATACACATATCATAGAGCAAGCAATATTGGCATGAGGGCCATAGGCACATAAAAGATTACAAGGGACATTGGCAAATGTCCAAAGGTATAACACATGAATAGAATCAAAAGACATTGGAAAATATCCAAAGGTACACACAAGAGACAAGTAGGAACTGGAAATGCAATCCAATAAGATACACTAAGCAAGAAGAGAAAGCAAGTAATAACTAGAAATATAGAATCACATCTAACTAATCAAAAAATGAGTGAAAGTATGCAAGACATTTTTAGTACAAGACTAGGTATATGTTAAAGAGATACACAAGTGTTATATAATAGTGAAATGTTGATATAGTAATCTATGTAATCTAGTAAGTAATGTAGATCATCATTATAAATTGGAGTGTGTGGTGTAGTAATGACATAACCTGGATGGTGTAGTCATGTAGAAGATGCCCCCAATGGGTATGTATATTGATTTGTGTTCTCAAATGTAGAAGTAGGATGCTCCCTCAATGAGTAGAGTGAAGTAATAAAAGATCTAGATGTCACTACACACAATCAAATAAGATCAAGTGAAGCATGGTAATGTAGATAAATCAATAAACAATAGCTTGAAATAGAAAATGTAAGTCGTAGCATAGTAGTAGCAATGTAAATCATAGATGATGCATACAATCAAAATGTTTTTGTTTTTTTGTATATATGTGAATATTTTTGGTTACTGGAATGTTATATTATTATTATTTTTTTAAATAAGCTATGTTCATGAGATATTTGGAATAAATGATACTAACTGATGAGTCTTAGATGAGAGTCCCTATCATAGTGTCTTGTATCAAATAAAGGTATCAATCATGATCGTGAAGCATGATGGAAAGGTTGATACTATGTTTCTAAAATCTGTGTATTTTAAATGTTTTGAAATCTCTAAAGTAGAAACTCACTGTGGGGTCACTCTATAACTCTAAGAAGTGGATGCACCTATAGGGATCATAGGGACCTGTACGGATGTAGGAGAAGCTCTCTGAGTATGTGCTATATGTGTAGACACATGAGATCTTAATGACACCTCTCTGGGTGTGAATATTATAGATAGAATCTATATAGAATCCTAAAGTGTTGATGGTGTATAACCCTCTATACTAGTGATGGATGCCTCAACTATGTTTGAATCTATACTAGAGGAAGAACTATAACTAGTACGGAAATTGAAATTGGTAGAGAAGCTAGAACAAGTGACTACAAAGGAGATTGCTCTAAAGTGGGGATTGGTAACTCATATCAAACTCCACCAATTGTAATAACTTGATTATAATGAATGAATTTCATGTATCTATGAATTGTAGATGGTACTACTCAAAATTTTTTGAATCCATGGGTGATAAAGTAACATATCAAAAACCCCTAAACTGGGAACTATGGTGAAATTTGTGGTCACGTGTGTTGGTCCAGTTTGTAGAGGAAGTATAATATCACCCAATAAAATATGTATGTGTCCAATGAATCTACCGATAACTATATCTATCAGAGTGATATCCTACTCTGAATAGCCCAAATGCTACAATAATGTAATGGTTCACATGTTGACACTGGAACCATTATCGATGAGAACACTATGAATGGGTTGATTATGAATATGTGTTATGATAAAGAGTGCATTATAATCTAAATTATCCTCAATAATATCTTGATCTGAGAAGGATATATAAGGTCTAGCTGGAGATTTGGACTCACACACACCTATCATATTTATCAAAAGATGTGATTCAATTGAAGGTACATGGTATGTAATTGGTTGAGGATGTGCACGGTATGTATGATAAACACTTGATGTGTCCCCTTTCTCTTGCTTATAATGTCATGGAAATATATCTAAGAATATTTTCAAAGCTTTACCTTGGGTTGGCTTAGCTTGTGGAAGATCAACTGAAGTGCCAAGATCAAGCATGTTGTCATCTATCAGATATTTTATCTTACATCTCAAACTAATGCATATATTTGTAGTGTGGCCTAGTTCCCTATGAAAATCACAAAACACCTATTAATCATATCCCTATGAAATAAGCCTTGATGGATCAACTTCCTGATTAGGAGGGAGAGTGATGATGTTACATTCCAATAACTACTGTAAAACTCTAGCTGGAGAACCTAGTAGATTAGTAAATGCACATCAAGGAGGTACTAATAAAACCACATAATGAGGGGGCTCTAAATCCATATTGAATATTGGTTGATTTTAATTCTTTTTATCATTGAATTTGACATTATATGGGACTTTTTTATTACTCTTATTTTTTGTGTCCAACAGGCTTGTATACTTCAATTTGCCCATTGAAATGAATTTTATTTCTCTTTCCTTTAATGTATGACACAATTTAGTGAAGGAAGAGAATATTTTAAACATAATATATTCATGCAGTGTTGGTAAAAGGCTCTATTTGAAGAGATCCTATAACTCTTGATCTGTCATGGGGCTAGTCATCTTTGCCAAAATGGTCTTATATCGAAGCACATAGTCTGTGAGATGCTCATTTGATTTCTATTTCTATTGTAGAATTTGTGCATAAGAGATCTTATCACCAATGTTGATACTAAAATGTGCTAGGAATATGTTAGCTAATGGATTTAATATACTGATCAACGTATTTGATAAACCATAGAACCATTGTAAACTCTAATCCTTTAGACTCCATGGAAATAACTTGGTAAGTAACCAATCATTTGGTACATAATCCAAGCATGCTATGTGAAAAAATCTCACATATGTCTCTGGATCACCCATGACATCATAAAGAGTAAGCTTAGGTTGAACAAAACCTTATGGTAAGGGTATAGAAGTAATGTGCCAATGGTGTATGTAGAAGATCAAAATAATCCAAATCTTATATAGGTCTAGTGGAACCTCACTCAAGATGTAGCACCTTTGATTGAAGAGATCTCATCTCTTACACAAGGGCTACCACATCAGGAGATAGGGATGTACTAGTTATAATTGGTGTCATAGAGGTAGGTTAGGCTGCTATATGGGGTTGTTGAGACATAGTTGCCCCTATAGTGTTATTTTAAATCAGTTTCTATGTAGTAATGGAAAACTTGACTTGTTTAGCCTTTTTTATTTACATGAGAGATTGTAATATAAGAGTATGATCTTGAGGATGTTCCCTAAGTCTTTCTCTAAAACTTTGGAGGATCAAATCTTTGTTGAGTATAATTTCATTATCAATAATGGGCAAAAGTTTATCAATAGTCCAATGTGGTGGATCATGAACATCAGTGTGTAAATCATCATTGTTATTTTCATATTGTTCACTATTTGAACCATTCTGATTAAAATTGGTGTAATTTGAATGTGTAGAATCTATAGCTAGAGTCTACACTGGTTGTTTATCCATAGTATATGGTTAAGTTGAAGTAATTTGGATGAATTTAGGAGGATTTCCACTAAGTCTTGTAGTTCATCTTTAAGGAAGAGATGCAAGGAATTTAGGTGGCATAAGGAAAACAACTTGCATAATAGTAGAAAAGATTAAAAAAATATAATCTAAACAAGGCACTGAAAAATGCATAAAAAGGATACAGAGCTCCCAAACATGTAAGGTGATACCTCAAGGATAAAAATAAGAGATAGCATATGCAACTAGGTATTTTTTTCAAAAATATTTTTACAAAATACTATGAATTTTTGAAATTTGAAATTGAACTTCTAAGCTAAGTATTCAAGATAAAACTTAGAAATTTATGGGAAAATTAGTAATTTAATGGGACCTAGTAGATGCAACTAATAATTTGAGAAAAATAATTTTTTTTTAAGATTACTATGAATTTTTGAAATTTGAAGTGATTTTTTTATTTTAATATGCAACTAAAAATTCAAAAAATGATTGGAAAATTACTGTAAAATTATTAGGAGCTGGTTGATTCAACTAGATTTTGAAATAAATTTACTACAATATCTTAAAATTTGAGAGGAATTTATAATTTTAATATTCAATAAAAATTTCAAAATTTTATGTGAAAAATCAGCTAGCAATTTACCCTAGGGTTTTTATGCAAAATTCAAAGTAAGTTGGGTTCACCAAATAATTTATTATTTTTGGAAAAAATGAATTTTTATTACTAATTAGTAAATAGGTATGAATAGATAAAACTAGTAAATAATATGCAATAATTAATCCACTTACTTTTTTAAACAAGCTATATTTTTACCTTTTATAAAAATATTAATGAGTGAGAGAAAATATGATAGCTTATTTCAAGTTGTTACGACTGAGATAAGGTCTAATACTAGAGGAATAATACTAAGACACTATCATAAATTGAGATCTAGAGTTCATTTCTTGATTGGATAGGACCAATAAAAATAAGACACTTTGTTTTTTGGTGTTGTAATCCTAGTCTTTTGACTATTGTCCAAATTGCTCACAGATATATGATTTTTTTGGGTTTTTTTTTCTTTATCTATGTGAGCTTGTGTACCAAATTTTAGATCCTCATTGTTAATAGAACTCCCTATAGATCTGATTCTTCATGTGAATATGTCTTTTATTCAATTAAATATAATGTTGGAAAATAGGGAAAATGGGTTAGTATGTAAAGGATACAATGGATGTATTTCACACCCCATGTGTGGGCACTCTACCTACATACCAATACTCTAAAGAGGGATTAAGCTATATGTGTTTCTCCCATTGAAGTGCTTGGTGCAATAGTGTGATGAAAATTTAACTAAGTATGAAATTGAGTGTACTTGGAACAACTAGGGACTGGTGTCAATGTTTGAATAAGCTTGAAATACTATTAGATGGTTGTATGCAAAGAATAGGGAAGAGTGATTGAGTAGTCTTCTTTGTATTCTTGCTTCTCTCTTGAAAATGAGTGCCAACCCTTATAAATGGAATTTGAATGGATTTTTATAGTGGATTTAATGATCGTGGGTTAAATGAATTTGTGTTAGACCAACATGAATTAGGATAAGGATTCAACAAAATATGACCATTAGGACCAAAAGTACACTTGGATAATAGTGTAAAAAACTAGATACCCTAGGTTTCAACACTCTTCTCTAACTTTTGTGCTATTTTATAGAGATAATGAGACATGTGGGGATGGATTTGGGCCTGAGAGAGTTTCTTGGGTCTACAAGGGTTAAGTCTAAAATGTTTTGGATGATTAGGAATCAGTGAAAGAAAAGCCTAAAAGGGTTGTGCAAACAAGTAGGAGGACCTATGGATTGGGTGTCATTATCCACACTCAAGTAACCAAATTTTGTATTTTATATGACTATAAATTCAAAATATTTGATGTTGTTATAGGGATTGAAGGAATGAAATATACTATAAAAATATATGGTAGTTTCCTAAAGAAATCTACCTAGATCCATATTTTAGGAGTAGGTTGTTGGGATGAATATGATAAATAGAACATGTGGTCTCTTATTTATGAAAACAAGATTTTGAATATGATTTTTAGTCAATAATATTGTATAAGGTTTGTAAGATTTTAATCTATATTAGTCTCGTTTGAAGAAGCAAATAAGCACAAACTAGATGTGTATGGTTAATAACTAAATAATTAGAATGAAATGATTTTAGATATTTATTTTTTAGTTTGATCAGGTTTCATTTAAATTTTTAATCTTATTAATTATTAGGTTCTCTATGGTTCTTGTATGCATTGAGTGAGTTCTTAAAATTAGGGTTAAGTACCATTCATGTATGGTTGAGGTTTTCAATTTTTTGTGTTACATAGAGTTTACTTAATAGGTTATATATCCTATTATGCCACAATGTATGCATCATTTAATAATATTTTTTGTCCCAATATTAAATATAAATTAAAACATTAAGTACTAATCATATTAAATTTGTTTCTATATATCACTTTCAACACTAAATAGATTATATCAGACTTAATTAGTTCTTTCTACATACTCTCCACACTGAATCAGATAATAGTATATCATAAAATTGAAACACATTAACAAGAAACTAAAATATATTATAATTAATTTATTTATTTATTTTAAATTAACTCTAAAAAAAATCCACTAGCTAACATAAACACTTATCATGATAAATATTAAACTGTGATGACCCTTCACTCAAATATAATAAAGACTAAATTTGAAAACATGATTTGTTAAATGTCCTTCCAATTTTATAACACTTTTATGAAGCCTTAATACAGTTCTAAATTATTTATCTTTTTTTTTTTTTTTTTTAATTTCCACCCTATTTCATACTTCAAATACTATAGACTCTTTATTAGATAGATATCAATCTAGATTTCAAAATTTAATTACAATTAGATAAAGTCATTGAAATTTAGATTAAATGGACATGTTTGCAATGTATCCTGATCTTCTATATTGTTAAATTGGGTCAAGCTCCTTTTCAATGGAATGGATTACATAGGTTTAGGTTATAAATTTTTTTCCATGTCTTTTTATGTAACTACATGCAATGGGGATGATTTATCTTCAAGGAGTGACAATTGATCCAAGAGGATATGAGTCACAAGATCATAATACATTAGTGTTGTTACATATCCAGACCTACCATAACATGAACAATAGTAATGATAGTTTACATAGCTACATGCCAATATATTTGATATAATTTCATTCATGAATTACCATAAAAATCCTATAGTGTTAGTACTATTGCTCACAACTCATAAATAATGATAGACATTGACATCACCACATTATTTGATTAGGAAATGATTGTTACCAAATATTGTAAATATTCAAATAACACTTCATCTTCCTTATTTCTATGATAATTTACACTCCCATTATTTTTAGGATAGATACATAGATTGATTAATTTAGGAACTACATAGACACCAAACATCTAATATCTCAATTATTGTATAGAACTTAACAAGAGATAACTTTTTGATTATAGTTATATATCATTTGTCATCTTTTCTTTCTTTCCTTATTCATTGAATGTAGTGTAATTTCATATTCTCTATTATTCATAAATTTATTTATATTCATATCCCTCTTAATTAAATATAAGTATGTTTTCCAATGCATCTCACCTTGGCCTCGAATCATGTATAGACTCAACTAACTTTTAAGAAACATGTCTTTTAAATAGATGTGGCTAAGAATATAGAAAGGTAGATGGATAAATTAAAATTGATCCCATGATTAAATTATACATTAAATTTCCAAGAGTACCAAAGTTTTTTAAATATTATGTTTCTAAAGAACTAGATACCAAATTTAGGTGTCTACATGTTGAAGTTATCTCATAATATTTGTAGAGATAGAGATCCAAGACAAAAATTACTTCATGCACATCAAATTATGATACCCATACATTTATGTTAAACAATATGTTATTAAAATGGTAAATATTGATAAATTTATAATCACCATTGTGTAAATTTTGGATTTATTTATGCAAATTTAGGGCTAAAGTGTGAAAAATGTGCATGTATGATGAGAAGAATAAATCAATGAGTTTAAGGATCCAATAAAATTACTTATGTCCATCAAGGTGGATAACATGGATGTTTTATAAGTTGGGAGAGGATAACACATTTATCAAGAATATGATGGAAATGAAGAAAGATAATTTTGGATAAATGATGGTAGGCACATGAGGGTAGAAGGAGAAAACCTTATGTCAACGAGAGATGAAATGGAACTATAGATGCCAATTATGAATAATTAAAAAACATATCTAAATAAATACAAGATTATAGATAGTATGAATATGAAGAGATAAAATACACCCATAATAAATTCAAACAAGATAACTTCTAGGAAATGATCAAGATATACAATAGAGATTATAAAAATTCAACATTGTTACAAGAATTACAAGAATAATATATACTATAAGAATCCATGGTAGGTTCCCAAAGGAGTCTAGATGGATCCATATTTTACGAGTAGGTTATTAAAATTAATACCATAAATAGAACCCATGGTCTCTCATTTAGGACAATGAGAGATGGCACATGTTTTGTAGTCAATAATAGTGTATAACCTTTTTTAACTTGAAAATTATACTAGTTTTTCGTGTAGAATTAAATATGCACAAAATATATGTATATGGTTGATAACTAAAGAATATTAATGGTATGATGTTTTTATATGTGTTGTATAGTTTTATTAGGGTTTATTTATAATTTTTAATCTTCTTAATGATTATGTTCTTAGGGTCTATTGTATGCTTTGGGTGAATGCTTAAATTTAGGATTATGTACCATTCATATATGTTTTAGATTCTCAAATTGTTGTGTTACTTAGAATTTACTTAATATTTTATGTATAATATTATACCACAATGTATGCATCATTTAATATACTAGTTTAGTCCAATATTAACTATAAATTAAAACTTCAACTTTTAATTTTATTAAGGTGTTTCTATATAACACTTCAACACTCTAACTTATATAAGTCTCAATTAGTTATTTCTACTTACTTTCCACACTAAATCAAAAAATATTATATCAAAAAAATGTAAAACATTTAAATTTAAAGAACATATATTATAATTTATTTATTTTTTAAATTATTTCTATCAAAATTAAACTAGCTAATATAAACACTTATCATGACAACTATTGAGTCGTGATGGCCCTTCACTCAAATTTAATAAAGATAATTTTTTGAAAACATGATTTATTGCATGGCCTTAGAATTTTATAACACTTTTACGAATCCTTTATAAGTTTATAAATTATTAAGATTTTTTGAAGTGTAATTTTTTTAATATAAAATTTCTACACCTCTTGCATACTTTAGATATTACATAAACTCTTTAGTAGATAGAGATCAGTTTAGATTTAAAAATTCCATCAGAATTATATCAAGTCATTGAAATTTGTATTAAATAGACATTTTGATAGTATATCCCTCTCTTATATATTTTTAGAATAGGTCAAGTGAGTTTCCAAGGTAAATTTTTTATAGAGGTGTGGGTTAAAAATTTGTTTCCATGTCTTCTCCAAAACTTTATGCAATGTGGACCATTTATCTTCAAGGAAGGCAGTTGATCCAAGAAGATATGGGTCACTAGATATTAATGAACATTACTAATGTTTAATATCCATCCATGTGCTAAAATAAAAAATATTGGTGGTAGGTTTCACACCTATGATCCAATTGTTTTGATCCAATTCCATTTATGAGTTACCATATAGATCCTACAGTGTCAATATTATACCTCACAACTCATCAATAATGATCACTAGTGGCATCACCACATTTTTTGACTATGAATAAATTGTTACCAACTATTTTAAAGGTTCAAATGACTCTTCATCTTCCTTGATTGTCTAATAGTATACACTCCAATTATTTTTATGATAGAGACATAGACTAATGAAGTTATAGAGTACATAGACACCAGACATCTAAACTCTCAAATATTGTATAGAACTTAACATAATACAACATTGATATTACAGTTATATATCATTTTGCATCTCCTTCTTATTTTCCTTATTCATGTAATACAATGCACGTTCATATTCTCTATTGTTCATAGCCCTCTTAAATGTGTTTAATAGGGTTGTCCACTACATCTCCCCTAGGACTCAAATCATATATAGAGTCAAAAAAAATTGAATAAATATGTATTATGAATAGATGTGGCTAAGACAATATAATGGTAGATGTATAAAGGAAAAAATTTCCCAAAACACAACTATACAACTACATTCCAAAGTGTATCAAAGTATGTTAAATTTGATGTTTCCAAAGAACCAAATACCAAATTTAGGTGTTTATAAGTTAAATCTATCTCATAATCATATTGTAGATATGGATACACACTACAAAAACTAAATAATGATCATTTGATTATGACACCTACACATTTATGGGGATCAATATATTAGTAATATGAGAAGTATTGAGAAATTAGGCATATCCAACCCTAGGGCCCAAGTGTGGAAAATGTGCATGTAGAATGGGTAGAAAAAATGGAGTTTAAGGATCCCATTAACTTGATTCTTTTCATCAAGGTGCAAATTACATGGGTGTTCTATAAGTTGGGAGAGGAAAACACATTCATCAATAATATGATGGAAATTTAAGAAATATAATTTTAGATAAATGATGGTAGGAACATGTACATGGAAGGATAAAACCATGTGTAAACAAGGGATGAAAGGGAATTATAGATGTCAAATTTGACTAGTTGGATACCATGTTTCAAGTACTACATTATTCTAGATAGGATGAATGGGAAGAGGAAACATACACCCACACAAAATATAAACAATATAAATTTTAGGAAATGGTCAAGAGATACAATTGAGATTTTGAAAATTTTACATTATTATAAGGACCTCAGGAATGAAATATACTGTAAGAGTCCATGGTAAGTTCCTAAAGGAATCTTCATGGATCCATATTTTAGGAGTAGATCAGTGGGAGGAATACTATAAATAAAACCTAAGGTCTCTCATTTAGAAAATTGAGATATGGCATATGTTTTATAGTCAAAAATAGATTACAAGTGTGTTTAAATTTAAAATTATAATACTCTTTTGTATATAAGTAAATATACCAAAACTAGATGTATGCGAATGATAAATAAATAATGTTAATGGAATGATGTTTGATATGTGTTTTGTAGTTTGATCAGGGTTCATTTAAAATTTTAATTTCATTAATGATTAGGTTCTCAATTTATATTGTATACTTTGGGTGAATGTTTAAACTTAGGGTTAAGTATTGTTCATATATGTTTGTGGTTATCAAATTTGTTATGTTACTTAGCATTTACTTAATAGGTTATGTTTTCTATTATACCACAATTTATGCATCATTTAATTAAAAAAAATTCCCAATATTAAATATAAATTATAACTTTTATTATTAATTATAAGAAATTTGAATCTATATAACACTTTGAAAACTCTATAACTTATATCAGTCTTAATTAGTTATTTCTACTTACTCTCCACACTAAAATAGAAAATATTATATCAAAAAATGTTTACACATTTACATTAAACAAACATATATTATAATTTATTTATTTTTTAAATTATCACTACCAAAAAATATACTATATAACATAAACCTTTATCATGATAAATATTGAGTCATGATGACCCTTCACTCAAATTTAATAAAGATAAAAATTTGAAAACATGATTTGTTGAGTGTCCTTGGAATTTTATAACATGTTTATGAAGTATTTTTATGTTTATAAATTATTATGCTTCATTTAAAGGATTTAATTTAAATTTCCACCCCTATTAGATATTGTAGATCCTCTTTAGTATATAGATATCAATCTAAATCATACCATTCCATCAGAATCAGATCAAGTCATTTATTTTCAGATTAAATGGACATGTCAAAAAGATGTCCATCTCTTATAGATCATCATAGTAGGTAAAGTGCCTTCTCAATCAAAAAATTTATATAGGTTCATGTTGTCAATTTTTTTCCATGTCATCTTCTGCAAGTGCATACAATGGGGACCATTTCTAGTCAAGGACAGGTGATTGATCCAAGAGGATCTAGGTCACTATATCTTAATGAACATTACCATTATTGCATATCTAGGACTATACTAACATCAATAAAATTGGTGTTAGTTTTCACACCTTATAGCCAATTTATTTGATCTAATTCCATTCATGGATTACCATATAGCTCATGCAATGTAAGTATGATAGCTCAAAAGTCATCAGTAATGATAACTAGCTTTGTCAATGTAATCTTCAATTATGAAGGGATTGTTTCCAACTTATGTAATGATTCAAACAATACTTCATCTTATTTAATTGTGTAATAATTTACACTCCCATTATTTTTAGGTTAGATGCATAGAATAATGAATTTAGGAAGTACATAGACCCTATAAATATAATTTCTCAAATATTGAGATAATTTAGCATAATAAAACTTTCTTATTATCATTCTATATCAATTGTCATATCTTACTTGCTTTATTTATTCTTTTATGGTAGTTTATTTTCATATTCTCTATTATTCATAAATTTTATTTCATTTATATCCCTCTTAAATATGTTTACTTAGATTGTGCATTGGGTCTCCTTTGGGCCTCAAATCATATATTGACTAAATATGTCTAGTTAATAGACATGGATCATATAATATAATGGTACATGGATAAATGAAAAGTGTGCCCAAGATTCAACTATAACCTAAATTTATAAGTGTATCAAACTATTATAAATTTGATGTTCCCAAATCTCCAAATACCATATTTAGGTGTATATAAGTTGCATTTATCTGATACTCATATTGTATAGATGGATATCCAAGCCCAGAACTATTTCATGCTCATTGAATTATCATACCCAGCCATTTTATGGGATTAATATGTTAGTAATATGGATAATTTTATGAAATCATACAACACCATTGTGTAAATATTGGAGTTATATACCAAAACCTAAGGATTAAGTGTGGGAAATGTGCATGTATAATGGGAAGAATAAATGAAGAATTTGAATAATTCCATAAACTTGATTCATTCCATGAAGGTGTGGATAATTTGGGTTTTTTTCTAAGTTAGGAGAGGAAAACACATTCATCAAGAATACAATGGAAGTAAAGAAATATAATTTTGGAGAAACTATGATAGGAACATGAGTGAGAAAGTAAAAAACCTTATGTCAGCAAGGGATGAAAGGGAACTATAGATGCCCATTGTCAGTAGTTGGAAAACATGTTTCAATAACTAAATTATTATAGATAGGATGAAGTGGAAGACATATAATACATCCACAATAAAATCAACTAACATAAATTTTATGAAATATTCAAGAGATACAATACAGATTATGAAAATTTGACATTTTTACAAGGATTGTGGGAACAATATATACTATAAGAATCCATGGTAGGTTCCTTAAGGAATCTACCTAGATATATATTTTATGAGTAGGTCGGTGACTATAATACAATAAATACAAAATTATGTGTATAGATTTGGGGGACAACTCCATGGACATTTCTCATAACATGATTGTGTAATGTCAATAACATGAATGCCTTGTTGACATTACAGGATCATGTTATTTAAATTATGGCTTGGTAATTATTGAGCCATAACGTGTTCACATTAATATATAACACAATGACATTATTATAAAAGTAATAATGCAATCATGTTAATAATGTGATCATGTTATTGTAAAATAAATAATGCAATCATATTAATAATGTGATCACATTCCCTATTTCATTTATAAATAAAATAAAATGTGAACATGATTGCAAAATTTTCTCATTTTACATTGGAGTTTTTTATTACCCTCACTCTCCTCCACTCCATGATCATGTTTTTCCATAGTGAGGCTAAACCTTGCTAAAATTCATCTTAAGAAGCTCAACATATTGACTAATTGATGATTCCACCATGTTGAAGAGATAACTACTAAAAATATACACCTATTAACCCTAAATTTTAGTAATTTTTTTGTTATTATCATTTTTTAATTGGTAATTTATTTATTTTGAATAACCCATCTTGCTAACCCTGATATTCCTCAACCTAATCCTCCTACACCTCCACATAACCCTCCACCTAACCCTCCTAAAGTTCCAAAAAATCCCTTACAAAAATCCCTTACATATTCAAGAGAGTCTATTTGACCACATTATGGGAAATAAAATTGAAATTAAAGAATTAATTAGGATAACTAGGTATCCTGCTTCCACTAACAGCCAACACACCTATCTATCCAAATCCCTAGAGTCATTATTAGGTCATATTGATTCTATAATGAATCAAATCAAGATAGATGTACTTCTTATCAAGAGAATTATAGGGTTTATTATGCTCATAAAGTATCAGCATGTGAGTTTAAGAACAAAGACATCAAAAGCCTCCATTTGTGTCTTATTTATTGACCCATCCACTAATGCACCATTTCCAGTAACTATTAAACATTTACCAATCCATATCTACAACACAATTTAATCAGAATGAATTATTAGGACTAATGGTGGATGGTGTTTGATTATCCATCATGTAACAACCACAAGGTCCCATTATATTTCTTTAGAAAAATATATTATGAGTTTGTCCTTAGTGAGATTCTAAACTATTTTGATTAAAATGAGTTTTAAGTTTGATGGAAAGGCTTTTCACAAATGAAAGATGGAATGGAATTGTATTATTAAAATCACTACAAGAGGTGCTTATTTATACAATAATAAGTTAGATTAGTTCTCCTAATCTTAAGAGATTATGAATCATAATGTAACTAATCACACATATGAAATACCCTATCTAACTAGCATATGTCAATCAAAGGTGTAATACCTTGAGACAGTTATTACAAATATGCTAGGATAAATTAATTATTCTAAAATTAACCCTCCTTAACTGATCATATCCCAAAGAGAAAAAGAGAGTGAATTTCTAAATGCCTCAAACTTATCATGTGTAAGTTACTTCATGAAGACATATGCACACTAATCTTGAGTGGGGTAATACTGGAGCTATATATTGTGTTGTTGGACATGTTCTCATATGAAATGAATTTGAACCTCTATGTGTTTATTTCTCTCATGAAACATTGTATTACAAACAAGATGAAAAACAACTTGATTATCATAGTTTAAAACTATACACTAAGTCTATGTAATTCTAAGTCCTAAAAGAATGAAATGTATCCATATCACTTCATAGACAACTCCTACTACATTTTGATATTATACCTCTATGGAATATCTAGAAACATAATTCTTTTTCTTACTTCCCCATGAAATCAAACTAGATCCTAGAAGGAACATAATTTTAGAAGTGGACTTCATGTCATCAATAGAAGCTACATGATCTAAATTTGTTTATCCTATTAAGAATAAAATTTCATTTTATTATACTTTAGGCCATACTCAAGTGTACCTTTGATGTATCTCACTACCTACTTTGTTTTTTTCTAATGTGTCTCCTTTGGTTCTTGTATGAACTGAGAAAGATAACTAACAACATAGCTAATATTTGTAATAGCATATGTCAAGTAAATAATACTCCAAATCAAATATAAATTAAGAGTTTAATTTAATTCTAGTGATGGATCTATATGATAAAAATTAATTTTTATCTCCATAGGTGTTACAATAGGCTTACAGTCTGCCATCTTGAATTTATCAATCAATGTCTTGGTACACTTCATATGTTAAATAAAAATGTAATGTTCCTTATACCATACCTACAAACTAAGATAATATAGAAGCAACCCAAGATATATTATGTCAAATGATCACTTGAGATCATTTTTAGTTTCACCAATCATCTTCATTGTGCTACTATTGATGACTAGATCATTGACATAAACAATCACTATAATAACTTCCCCCCATGTTATTTGAGGTATAGGTTAGGATCAGATGGACTCTTGTTGAATCCATGTTATATGAGATGCTCATAAATCTTAATATATTAGGCTCGAGGATCCTATTTGAGCCCATAGAGAGACTTGATAAGACTACACCTTCTATTCTAGATCAGGTTTCACAAGTCAGAGGTATAAATCATTGAAAGAGGGGTGAATTAGAGGTGGAAAACAATCCAATCCAATTTACAAAACATTCAAACACTTAAGAATTTAATACAACCATTCATGAAGAATTCAAGATGTTTGTAGCAATGAAAATATAGATAATGCAAGATTACACACATAACACACAATGTATGTGGGAAACCCTCATTGGGAATAAAACCCACTCTCAATCCTAAAAAACACATGGACTAATTATCCTATAATAAGTATTCAAACATGATATGTTCAATTCCTTCTAACCATAATTTAGTGAAACACCTATTTCATAAGGAGCACCTGCCCCTAGGATGGTAAAGTCCTTCTAACCTAGATTTAGTGAAACACCTACTTCACAAGGAGAACTTGCCCCTTAGATGGTCAAGTCCTTCTAACCTATATTTTGAGTATCCTCCCAATACCTATGATATGAAAATATCCTAAAAAATTATTTCCTACCAATATGATGGAGATACAATGTATATCATCCCCCTTTACTTATTCACATAGCCACAAACATCCAAAACCACCTTTTAGATCACACTAGACCTCTCAATAACAACTTTGTCACATCCTCAAAAACATGACCAAATGGTCATGCACATATTCCACACTCTAATATACCTCTCATATAAACCACAAATCTCACATAGACATCATCTATTGTTCACTCACACTCAAGGCATCTAAAACATCTTTTTTAGATAACTATAGACCTCTTCGCTCATCCTTAATATTCAAACCTACAAGAGAATTATTTTTGACAACATAAATATGACCTATAGGTCATACACATATTAATAAACGTCATATACTCTACAACCCATCCATTGGGTACACACCCTTTCCTTTACTCCATAATTCTCACACACACCTCTTCTCTTAGATCTCTCACATCTAGAAGTCATCATCTTTGACTTCACCATTTATAGAGCCTTCATGATTATTATCTTCTTGGTTGGCCTTTTTAATTTCCTTAACCCTTAAGACATCTTACATAGCGCAAACTATCATCAAAGGTTAGCCATAGCAACTATGGGTCACACTAAAGTAGCTACACTTTTCAATTAGGCCTTAGTAGCCCTTATAGGTCTCATGGAGATCTATTCCCCATATATCACTATATTAAGAAAATTATAAAAAAATATATAACTTATAAATTCATAGGTACACTCCACATAACCCCTTAAACATCCTCAAATTATCATAGTCATCACAACACTCCTTTGTTAAATCGAAATAGATCAATCCTTGACCTTATACATAGAAACACCATGAATGAACACATAGTCAAATTCTAAGAATTTTTTCATGTTGAATATTGATTCGTTAAACCTAAAAAATACATAAATATTATCCTCATAGAGTCTACAATACTCTCAAATATCTCAGTCTACTTGAAACATACAATTACCATCAGAACAACTTGAAAAATCCTTCTTGGATCACTTACAAACCATGGTCAAACACATAATCAACTTTTGATCTCTATATTGTTGATTGTAAAAAAATTAGACCTGATAAACACATTTATGGATGATCCATCAAGTCATATATAACTTTTCCTTTTACACCATGATCAATTTCTGCATATTTCAAAAGTTATAGCATAAAAATTGTAGACGAGTCTTCCCTCACAAATTTGAATATTTGAATTCCAACAGTCTCTAAGCAACAGTTAAATTTTGAATACTTTGTCAAAATCTCATTCACTCTAATATATTGGAAAAATATAAATAATCTATCTCCTTTGTATGTATCCTAATATTTACCTTTGATTTACTATTAAACATTGAGCACCTTAACCTCATCTCGTGCTTCCTAGTAACTATAGACAAACATACTCCATTGATCTCTACTTATTAACAAGGTCTTTATCTTGAAGTGCTCACCATTGATCTAAGATATGAGATCCTAAAAATTTTCCACTTGGAATCTCTATGTGCCTTCTGCAGCTTTAACTCTTTGAATTCAACTCACACCATCAATCTTCCAATAGTATGAATGCCTGTGAACCATTGATCTTTTGTCTAAGCTCTTTGAATGTGACACATGTCACTAGTACATTCATTCTTTGACATATTGAATTTTATTTTCAACATTAGATCAAGATATATGATTTAATGTGTACCATTATATATACTAACTAGATGACCTCAAACTTTAATGTAGTTTATCTTGACGGTCTCTGGCCCATCACAGTCTTCAAGTACAACTTTGAAGATTTATATCTTGAGCTAGAAAGCACTTCAACACTCAATATTTAGGGTAAATTATTGGAACTATATAAAATATCAACATGAAACTTTTTTCCCACTATTAAATTTATAAGTACCAAACATAAATTCACAAACTTGCTGGTCCATTCATGTTTGCATGACGTGTAGTGATGATCTAGATAAGTATAAAAACTTAGTGAACTTTTGTCTAAGAGGCCAACTTTGTACCCACATATATTTAGATATTCTCAACCTAGTGACCTAAAATTTGAACCATATGATCTTCTTAGATAGGTAAATCCATTGATATATCAATATCTCCTAGAAACTTCACACGTGTGAAATATAATGTCATCAATATGCCTACTCAGATTTTTCTATCACAGAACCTACTCTACCAAGATGAACATAATGAAGAACTAGATGAATAACATGAACTTACACAAGCTCTCCAATCATCATTAACCTCTACTAGGACCCCTCACACATGATCAATACTTTAGACCCATCCTTAATCATGCCAAAACTAAATATCAACCAAGCCTACTTCAAGCATATTAGGATAAGCACACTACACACTTTGTCATCAATACTTAGAATATAAAGACACTTCATCCAGCTACCTTTACAACTCCATGACATCACTAAAAACACTCCAAAAATATCCCCCTTTGTCATTGGTGTCAACACCCATCATACAATTCACCTTCCTTCTCTCTCTTCAAGCACTCACATAATAGGAACATTCTCCCCCTTTGACACAATGACAAAGTGGGAAAAAACTGATGCTGAAGACCTAAGTATACTACCAATAATAAATTATTACATTATAAAGATGATAAAAACTCCCCCTTACCTTGATCCTACCTCTTCTTTGCCTTGACAACTTCCTCTTGTGAGATGCCAACACTCTCTTCAACCAAGTATTGCAATGAATAAAGAAAGAACACATAAAATCACTAAAATATGATGGAAGTAAAAAATAAAAATATGATTGGTACTCCCCCTAAGATATATAATCAATTTCACCTCTTGAGTATCTTCAGATCTCCACACACTATGAAGAACCACCACACATGCTTACTATCCTTCTTTCTTAATCCACCTCAAGGACCACCAATAGAATTTCATGCCACTCACCAAATATAAAACATGATCTAAACCAACATAATAACTCAAATTTAAAAACTCGCGTCTTTCTATTTTGGATAAACTAATAAAAAACATCAAATCTTCACACTAGGCCTATCTAGACTCCTTGTAGCCTTACCTAGAACTTACAGAGCCCACAACTTTTAGTAGAAATAATTTAAATACCTTAAAATTCATATATGTATCACTCTCATATGTTCCCTTAATCATACTAATTTTCATCACCTATTTCCTCCTATGAAACATACTTCCTTCACAAATCTCCTAGCTAATTAGGCCTCCATTTTGATGAAAACTTGAATAATTTGAAAAAAAAAACATTCAAATATATATTAAGTATGATTTTCTAACCCATTTGTCCCATTTATCCTATTAATAATCCTCAAACCTCAACTCATAATGCAAAACACTTTTTTAGCATGGCCCAAAACTTTAGAATCTCAAAACAAACAAGGCCAATAAACCTCCTTATGGTCAATGCCCACATCTAAAACTTATTTTACCCCTAGATATAACCATCACATACTTATGGACCAATATTTAAACCTTCACAAATCTAGTAACCTTGAATTCCTTTACCATGGATTTGATCTGCAACAAGAAAGATAAACTTGAGAGTACACAAAAACTTCCAAAAGGCATAAACAAGACCATCAAGATATAAAACCACCTAAAACACATCACAAAGAAGCATACAGACCTTTCTAAGTACCACACTCTTCTTTTCATTCCATAAATCTCATTATGCCACCTAAAAACACCCATTTTGATCTTGCAAACATTGCATACATAGCAAAAACACCTTATAACATCAATCTGACCTCATCAAAGCACTTCTCCCATCTTGACACAATAAATCCAAATAAAAACACTCATCTCTTGCCTTCTAGTACCTTCTGAAGAACACCACAACAAAATTTTATTCTCCATTGAAAGGAGTCTCTTTAATAAACATAGATAGAGATAACCTACATGACATGGATCCTTATAACAATGTGAAACCAAGAGTTGCCCACAACTCCTCATATTCCTTCTCCTCCTTGGTCATCTAATACTGATAGTTCTTCTTCTTCTTCTTAGGCTTAAGAGAAACAAATTAGTCATCCACTACAACATTCTCCTTCTCTTCTAAGACTATATTGATAACACATGGGGATAACATAGATTCATGACATACCGTTTCAGTTGAATAATATTCTTTGCATTGAAAAACATTACCTTCAAACCTTGACAACATAAGAACCAAGCTTGAAACTTGATCACACACAATAAGTTACTCATTAGCATCTAAACACACTTTAAAACTAACCTCAACCAAAACCTTGGTCTTCTCCTTTACCTTGGTCTCTTCATTCGCAACATGAGTAGATAATGAGAGCTCTTGGCACTCTCTAACTTCTGTAGCATTATCCATCATAGAAAAAATATAACTTTCACCTACAGACTCATCATGACTCACACTTACCACCTTTGGTTTCTATGAGTTAACTTTCCTTCTTTCTTGTACTCTAAGAGCCTGATTATACATATTCTATCTTGTAGGCCTTTGCTTGCAGAATATAGAAATGTCACCTCTCTCTTAATAGTTGAAGTATATTATACCTTTTTCAAGAAGCTTATCCTACATTTTTTTATTAGAATTTTTTTTAAAAATATGTCTATTATTTTAACAATTGAAACAAACTACACCTTTTGAAGAAGACTTATCATCATAGTTCCATGCAAACTCATTTCTATTAGGTCTCTTGCATTCTCTAGCTCCATACCCAAAGTAATTATATGTGTAATCGTAACCATTAAAACATGCATACCTCATGGCATTTGGTTTTTTGATCTGATTTTTTTTCACTCTACCAACTTCTTCATTCCTTAACTAATTATTGACCTTCAAGGTCTGATTTGCATTAGTCTTCATCTTATCTTGAGTTGCATTTTTTTTGTTCTTCTTTGTATCCAAAACTAGTTCTATCACTGGCATGCTTTTGACAGCTTAGAATATTATCTAGATCACTTAATCTCTTTCAAATCTCAAAAATAACTTCATCTTATTAGATGTCTTCTCTAACTTAGATTTTAATGACTCATTTTTAATTACATACATTGAACATTCATCTTCTTTAGATTTCAAGCTTGTAGACAAGATATCTAATTGAAAATTAAGATGTTTAACTATATCTTAATGCTCCTCAATGTATTCATTCATTCTAACCTCAAATATACTAAATTTCTCTTCATAGTCCTTGATTTGAGACATCATTTTCTTGTTAATCTTATTCTCAAATTTTAATTCTTTAAGAGAATTCATCAATTCAGTATCATAGTCTACATCATGTTTATCATCATTTGAATCACTCAAAATAGACTCCTTTTAATATGGGAAACTTACTTCCTCAACCATTATGAGGTCTTCATCTTCAATAGGACCATCATCTTCATTATCATACTCTGAGTCACTATATTCATTCTCATCTGATGAGATGCAATATGTATTGGTGTCGAGACTCTTCTTTTTCTTGAATGACTTCTTCTTATTGTCATACTTTTTGAATCTTTTCTTCCTTTTATCAATCTTGCATGTCTTTTTGTCTTCATCTTGGGCATCACCATTCTCTTCATCATCATTATTCTTATGCTTATGAGGGTATTTATTTAAAAAATGTCCTACTTATTTATAATCAAAGCTTTTGAAGGTTCATTTACCCTTATACTTGCCTAACCCTATTCTCAATTTCCTTTTAAAAAAAGCAATTAGTTCATATTCATCAATATCAAACATGACATCCTCCTTGATTTTATTACTTTGGAACTTCTTCTTTGGATTGATTTCTATCTTGAATGATGCTTCCTTCTTTGGTGGTATATCATCATTTACTCTCAGCTCATAGGCAGTAAGGATGCCATGTAATTCATCCATCTTCAATTGAGTAAGATCATGAGTTTATTCTATAACAGATACTTTAGAATCAAACTTGAGAAAGAGAGAGATAAATTAATACCTTTGTAACTCCAATAGCTTATTCAATCTTCTCTCTCAGACCTCTGATGATGTTCACAATCTCATCAACTCTCTATTGAAAGGATGCCATAGAATCTTCTTCCTTCATCTTAAGAGTCTCAAATTGTCTTCAGTGAGTCTGTAACTTTTCCAACTCAAACTTTTAATCTCATTCATAAATAGTATTCAATTTATCCCATATTTCCTTGGTAGATATGCAATGGACTACATTGGTGTATCTAGTCTCTAAAATACCATAATTGATAGCATTCATTGCCTCAGAACTGTTCTCAAATAATTTCTTATCTATAGCACTATATGGTGTAATAATAGGTGCATAATAACCATGCACAACAAATTACCAAGTGGAAAACCCTTGGGACATGATTTAGGTCCTCATCCTTGCACTCTAAAAACCATAATTGGATCCACTAAACATTGGTGTTTGCTTAGTGGAAAAACCTCCTTGCATTTGATGGCTACCTATATTGTACCTTGGATCTCCTTCAAGCTATCAAGACTTTATCAAAGGAACTACTCTAATACCAATGGTTATAGGTAAAAAACCAGTGATGGAAAATAATCTAATTCAATTTACAAACCCTTCAAACATTTATGCATTCAATACAACCATTCATGAATAATTCAAGATGTTTATAGCAATAAACAAATAGATAATGCAATATTACACACACAACACAAGATCTATGTGGGAAACCCTCTTGGGGAATAAAAACTCACTCTAAAGCCTAAAAACACATTGACTAATTATCTTATAAGAAGTATGAAAACATGATATTGTCAAGTCCTTATAATAAGACTTAAGTCAAACACCTATTTCATAAGGAGCACCTACCCCTAGGATGGTTAAGTCCTTCCAACCTAGATTTAGTGAAACACCTTATTTAAAAGGGGCACCTACCCTTAAGATGGTCAAATCATTATAACCTATATTTTTAGCACCTTACCAACACCTATTATATGAACATATCTTGAACACTAATTTCCTAAAAATCTAATGGAGATACAATGTATATCAATCCCCTTCACTTCTTCACACAGCCACAAACATCTAAAACCACCTTTTGGATCACTCTAGACCTCTCAGCAACAACTTTATCACAACATAAAAAACATTTAAAAAATTGTTATACACACAATCCACAATCTGATCTACCTCTCAAATCAACCACCAATCTCACACATACATCATTTATCCTTCACTCACACTCAAAGCATCCAAAACATCTTTTTTGGATCACTCTAGACCTCTTCACTAATCCTCAATATTTAAACCTAAAAGATAACTATTATTGACATCTAAAATATGACCTATAGATAATACACATAGTCATAAACCTACTATACTCTACAACCCATCCACTAGGCATACGACCCTTTTCTTCACTCCACAACTCTCTCTCTCTCTCTCTCTCTCTCTCTCTCTCTCTCTCTCTCTCTCTCTCTCTCTCTCTCTCTCTCTCTCTCTCTCTCTCTCTCTCTCTCTCTCTCTCTCTCTCTCTCTCTCTCTCTCACACACACACACACACACACA